>OZ038442.1:12707159-12812709 GCA_964036265.1 Daptonema setosum | reverse complement strand
CTCACTCACTCACTCACTCACTCAATGCAAACTTGTTTCAATCTTTAATTCAACAAACCTGCAACAGCTGCTGTTTTGTGAGCGGATGTAAAGACGCCAGAATTATGGACAGAATCGGTGAAACCCGTTCAAACGCTGAGGCGCTGCCAAACTTTAGATTGAACATCAGCAAGAAAACCTGAAAAATAAGTTCAAAACTGTTTTTGACGAAAGTTAATTTGGGTAAACGTACTGACTGTCTGATTGACTGACTAACTGGATATCCGACTAACTAACCGATTAACCGTTTGAATGAATGACTGGATAACGAAAAATAACTGTTTCACTGACTAACGAACCTCAGATAACGTGACAGGCAGTGCACTGTAACTGGTGGTTCGGAGCTTGAGTGCTCCGCCCTCGACCAGATTAAGTAGTAGTTGGGTCATCAGCAGATTACCTGAAATTGATAAAGTGACCTTACATATGTCTTGGAAAGTGATCTTGATTTTCACTGATGAATATTTCACATTGCAAAGTGTTTTAGATAGAAACGTTTACTATGTATTTGAAGTGGAACAAAATACGTTCAACCGACCTCTGCAAATGCCGATCAGATGGTGACTGAAGTGTTGGAGTGGATCCTCGGCATTATGTAAACCGGATACGTTCTGGATCTGGTGGCAGAGATTCGGTGACGTGTCCAGTCGAAGTTGAATGTACTCCTAAAAATATGACCATCCATCCATCCATCCATCCATCCATCCATCCATCCATCCATCCATCCATCCATCCATCCATCCATCCATCCATCCATCCATCCATCCATCCATCCATCCATCCATCCATCCATCCATCCATCCATCCATCCATCCATCCATCCATCCATCCATCCATCCATCCATCCATCCATCCATCCATCCATCCATCCATCCATCCATCCATCCATCCATCCATCCATCCATCCATCCATCCATCCATTCATCCATCATCCATCCATCCATCCATCCATCCATCCATCCATCCATCCATCCATCCATCCATCCATCCATCCATCCATCCATCCATCCATCCATCCATCCATCCATCCATCCATCCATCCATCCATCCATCCATCCATCCATCCATCCATCCATCCATCCATCCATCCATCCATCCATCCATCCATCCATCCATCCATCCATCCATCCATCCATCCATCCATCCATCCATCCATCCATCCATCCATCCATCCATCCATCCATCCATCCATCCATCCATCCATCCATCCATCCATCCATCCATCCATCCATCCATCCATCCATCCATCCATCCATCCATCCATCCATCCATCCATCCATCCATCCATCCATCCATCCATCCATCCATCCATCCATCCATCCATCCATCCATCCATCCATCCATCCATCCATCCATCCTTCCATCCATCCATCCATCCATCCATCCATCCATCCATCCATCCATCCATCCATCCATCCATCCATCCATCCATCCATCCATCCATCCATCCATCCATCCATCCATCCATCCATCCATCCATCCATCCATCCATCCATCCATCCATCCATCCATCCATCCATCCATCCATCCATCCATCCATCCATCCATCCATCCATCCATCCATCCATCCATCCATCCATCCATCCATCCATCCATCCATCCATCCATCCATCCATCCATCCATCCATCCATCCATCCATCCATCCATCCATCCATCCATCCATCCATCCATCCATCCATCCATCCATCTTTCCATCCATCCATCCATCCATCCATCCATCCATCCATCCATCCATCCATCCATCCATCCATCCATCCATCCATCCATCCATCCATCCATCCATCCATCCATCCATCCATCCATCCATCCATCCATCCATCCATCCATCCATCCATCCATCCATCCATCCATCCATCCATCCATCCATCCATCCATCCATCCATCTTTCCATCCATCCATCCATCCATCCATCCATCCATCCATCCATCCATCCATCCATCCATCCAATTCTTACCTGAGCATCCCTGTATATCCTCTCATCCAGCACGGCTTCATCAAGTCCGATCCTCCTGGTCGCGGTCATTGGTTCGATCAGATGTAATTGCTCTGACTTGATGGTGACGATCCAACGAAGCCACGACGGCATATCTGAAGAAAAAATCAGCATTCATCATCCAAGATTTGAACTTGATGGAATTTAATTTCTTTGATTCACAGTCCACCGACTAAACCACTCGACCACCAACCAGCGGCGTGACGTCGGATAAAAGCGGCTAATGAGTCGGCCGTTTCGGGTCGGTGGTACTCGGCCTCGTCCAGACCATCGATGAGTATATAAACGGGACCATCAGTTGGGGGTTTGAGCTGGTTGAGCAGGTTGATGATGCAGTGGGTGAACACCTTGCTCGGCGTCTGACGGCGACATTGACCCAGTGTTAAAGAGGCCTACAAGTTAAGCATGCATTCAGTGACTGATTGACTGACTCAATTAATAATACAGTATTGATAGATTCACTGACTCATTTACTCATACAGTTTTGATTGATTGACTGACTCAATTACTCATACAGTATTGATTGATTGACGATTTCAATTACTCATACAGTATTGATTGATTGACTGATTCAATAACAGACACGTACAGTATTGATTGATTGACGATTTCAATTACTCATACAGTATTGATTGATTGACTGATTCAATAACAGACACGGAATTGATAGATTGACTGTCTCAATTACTCATGCAGTATTATTGATAGAATGACGGAACCAATTAATCATACCATATTGACAGATTGATTGACTCAATTACTCTTACAGTAATGACGGACTGACGACAGACTGACCTGAGCCTTTGGCGTTAAAACAAGTGATTCCCCATACGGTCTCATCAGTGGTGAATTAGCCAGTTTGGCAGCCAAATCACAGACAAAGTCCGGTACGGAACATGAAGATGCGTCTTCATATCGACAGAAGTGAGTGGCAACACAACGACTGGCAATCTGAAAGTGTGTGAGTGAGTGAGTGAGTGAGTGAGTGAGTGAGTGAGTGAGTGAGTGAGTGAGTGAGTGAGTGAGTGAGTGAGTGAGTGAGTGAGTGAGTGAGCGAGTGAGTGAGAGAGTGAATGAGTGAGGGAGTGAGTGAGTGAGTGAGTGAGTGAGTGAGTGAGTGAGTGAGTGAGTGAGTGAGTGAGTGAGTGAGTGAGTGAGTGAGTGAGTGAGTGAATGAATGCACCAACATGTTGTAACCAATTGGTAGCACCTGATGGGTTAACATTACTGGCGCCCACATCCAGACTATGACGGGAGCCGTTCACATACCTGAAATCATACAATTATTTCTTTAAAACTTTCAAAATTCGCCATTAAGTTTCAATTTTTTCGAATTCAAATTTTTTGTTTTCAGGTACAATTTTTTGCTTTCAAGAGTGCTTTAAAGAAACTTGACAGAATTTTTTATTCATAAAATAAATCTCAAGTGAATTACCCGCTGTCGGCAGAGCCCCTGGCGTCTGGTACAGGGGGCACGAAAAACGGTGAATGGGCGGCGAGTTGACGACATATGGAGGTCTTACCAGTGCCAGACTGACCGTGGATGATGACAGCCCTGTAATTATTGACTGACTGACTGACGGACTGACTGACTGACTGTCTGTCTGACTGACTGACTGACTAACTAACTGACTGACTGACTGACTGACTGACTGACTGACTGACTGACTATCTGACTGACTGACTGACTGACTGACTGACTAACTGACTGTCTGACTGACTGACTGATTGGCTGACTGACCAACCTGACAGTTGTATCCTCCATCCTCAGCAAACAGTCATTCACTTCCCTGAACAGCCAGTCACGACCGACGAAAACGGCATCCAGTTCTTGTTGAGTGGAAACGTCGATCGGAGGGAACATCGGTTTAACGGTCAGACCTTCGATGGTTGATCGTTGTGATGTGGATGTGAGTGCCGAGATGGTGCTACCTGTAGGGAGTCGTGAGTGAGTGAGTGAGTGAGTGAGTGAGTGAGTGAGTGAGTGAGTGAGTGAGTGAGTGAGTGAGTGAGTGAGTGAGTGAGTGAGTGAGTGAGTGAGTGAGTGAGTGAGTGAGTGAGTGAGTGAGTGAGTGAGTGAGTGAGTGAGTGAGTGAGTGAGTGAGTGAGTGAGTGAGTGAGTGAGTGAGTGAGTGAGTGAGTGAGTGAGTGAGTGAGTGAGTGAGTGAGTGAGTGGGTGAGTGAGTGGGTGAGTGAGTGAGTGAGTGAGTGAGTGAGTGAGTGAGTGAGTGAGTGAGTGAGTGAGTGAGTGAGTGAGTGAGTGAGTGAGTGAGTGAGTGAGTGAGTGAGTGAGTGAGTGAGTGAGTGAGTGAGTGAGTGAGTTGCCTTGACTGACTGACCTGCTCCATATCGGCTGTGACTGGATCTTTGGCTCTGATACATAAACGATCGCCTCGAAGGAGTGGCATTGGTCATTTGAATACCATTTTGATAGTCACAATACGAGCTGCGTGTAGATGAACCGCCTGAAGTGACCAACGAACTGACTGACTTTTGGCCTGACCAACTGACAGACGGACTGACTAACTGATTACCTAACTAGGATATTGAACTAACTAACTATCATTCTGTGATGAGTACTCGGTCGGACTAATGGCCAGAGCACTATGCGGGTGAATTAGTTTTCGTAAAAAGAACATGGCAACTTGTTTTAGTACTATTTTGTTGTACGGAAAAATTCAGATCTCATGTTATTTTTCCTGATCAGCTGCTGCTTCTCTTGCTGTCACTCATTTAGTGACTATTTGAAACAGTCTTGTGTCACATAATGCCAACGTACCATGGGGTATATGTATGATGGGGGCACATGCGTCACTCAAATTTCAAGGTGCCCACCCACTTGACTATGCATTTGACACATTCTTAATGTTGGTTTGTTTTGTACTTACATAAACTTGCTAACACGGTTATTTCTTGAAAACTGGACCAAAAAATGAATGAAGCCTGAATAAGATACCGTACATAGTGAAATGACGCAACTTTTTAATTTTTTTTGCTTTGCTATTGTTTTTCAGTTAGTTAACAGCAAGTAACCAAGCCACTATCACTACCACATAAACACTCCCCTCATCGGCAACTCCCTCCGGATGTTAACTGATTTTATCGACGCGATTGGGAGAATAGTAGTTTTGGAAAGTTTGTGTATTTCCCAGATTGCACTGCTGTTCTCCGTTGTTTTCACGACACAAGACAAATTGTATTATTTATGGTTGTAAATAGTGGCCGGACTATTGTTGTTGTCTGTACCGTTGGCGGAGGAGGAGCTAAACCTCCAAATGGAGAGTAATCTCTCCAAAGGGAGGGGAAATGACAGAAATTGGGCTAATTTACCTACACCTCATGGAACAAACTTCACTTTTTGAAATCGGCAAAAAGGGGGGAATTCCACTTCTTCCACCACTTCTCGTTTGCTAGTGTCTGTACTCATGGTAGGCTGGAGTGGACGACGCCTTATCCTGCTTTCATTCTAGAGGGAAGTTTCTCCTCAAACGCATAAAAACTGTATCTAGGTACATTTAGTTGCGTTAACTTAGTTTTCAAAGAAGTAAACAACATAAATAAAATCAGGAAAAGAAGAAGTAAGATAAGAAAATTTTGAAACGAAACTGACCAATACTGGAGGTGGAGGCCCCATTTCGGCGCGTCACCTTGGGACTGTTGTTGTTGAAGGCGTTGTGCGTGATGCTGGACATGAGTGACATCAACGACTGGTTCGAACCACGTGTGCTGCCTGCAACATATAAATTAATTATTTATTTATTTATTTATCAATAATTATGCATATAAAAATTTTAAGAAACAAATTGGTAAAAATCGAAAATGGCGAACGATACGATGCGTTATTACACTTAAAAAAAGTAAGCCCGTGGCATCAGCTGGGATTAAATACAGTAGATTGTGTTGGGTCTCTTTTGACGGCACATACGCTATCATATGGACTTAGGGGTTAGTGTAGATTTAATGGTTCAATGGCTGATAATGAAAAGTCATTAATAAAGTTAGATTTTATTGTATTGTTTATGATTTCTCTGCCAAAGTATTCTACCACATCGAATACATAAAAAATTCTACCAATTTGAAATTAAGAAATCCAATGTCGTTGTAAGATTCGATACGATCTCACTTACTCTACTACACTATATACTTTACTGTTTATGAATTTCAGTCGCATGTCAGACGGTCTTTATTTGCATTTTTATGAGTTTCATGATGCCCAAGTTTTATAGCAGTCTCATGAAGTAAAGATGCAAGGCTTGTCGCATGTTCATGACGATGTGGGGGAGACTCATTTATTGGATGATACTGTGTACAGATTCGTACAACTTGTAATACAAACATCGTACAACATCGTAGTGGCATACTAATGAGGGCTATTTTAATTTCCCAACTTCATGTACAGAAGTTGCAACGGAAGTTGGGTGGTTGGATTGGAACTTTGATGAAGCGCGCAGACTATATTGTATTTTAAATAATCAAATTCACAGTATTTATTTTAATACATGAGGCTTATAAAAAGTCATAAAAATGTAAAGGCAAGCAAGCAAGAGAAAAGTATCAGCAGCTTAATTTCAGTATTCCTGCCAAATTACATGCAAAATCAATCAGCAATAACCGTCTTCAGTGCCGTCCACACTGGACGCAGTACTCAATATGGACAGTATCTTCTGTCCACATCTGGATGCGCGTCCACGTCGTACCCGGCGTTCGATGGGTCCACAGCTGCGTCCACGTGGTTCACGCAGACTCACCGTGATTGTCGACTCATCGTCCACAATTGTGGACTGTGACATTAGATGGTGATTGTTTGTGTCCATGGATAACTTGGAGGGTCCGAGAATCACACTCTGACACATTCGTCGATTGTACCAGGACGTGTTCGAATTGGGCGGTAGTGCGGCCGGGCCACGTCCTGTTCTGGAGGACTTCACCGATAGATGTGGACTGGAAAAGTGGCTGTGATTGTTGTTGTTGCTGTTGTTGTTGTTGTTGTGGTTGTGGTTGTTGTTATTGTTGTTGTTGTGGACAACAAAATTGTCAATCACCTGATGTACAGGTGTGTTGGAAGCTGAATGACTGATTAGTGACTTCTTACTCCTGGCCGATTGCCGCAATCTCTGGCGATCACTTTGACGACTGGCCGACGATGCGCGAAGTTCGTAGGTGAAATGGTTCGGTTTCACCGACGGCACGCTGAATGCCGGATCGAACGACTCGGTGTGTCGGAGTCTCGACGACGGATTGCCGTTACCATCGACGTACGGAGGACGGTGTGTGGGACGGGTAACGTGACTGAATGCGTCGCTGAATGAGTGACTGGTTGAACACTGACTGATCACTGACATACTGTCGGATGTGTGTTTGTTGGTTGATGGTGATGACCGAGGTGTGCGTCCGTCCGTCCGTCCAAGGTTAAGAACAGTCGCTTATCGTTCCGTTTTTTCTTGATCGGTTTGCTGGAAATTCCGTGCGTTTCCAACGTTGGATGGAGTCGTGTCGCCGATTAAGTCATTTATGTACGCTTTTATGCTGGTCGATGATTAGACGGCGATTGATTCACGTTACGAGCCAGATCGGGTTGGCCGTCAAGGTCGAGCACTTTATTGGATCGTAACCAGCTAGAAGAGTGCACAGCTACATACAAGTACTACTGATATTATGACTCGTTCGGTTCGGTGATTAGTAATGAGCAGAATCGAGTAAATAGTACTACACAATAAGTGAACATAATAACTAGAGAAAGAGAAAGAATTCCTCGGAATCGTGAATACGAATCCAATATTAGACTGAAAACTCACTGAGACACAGTAATTTTCACGAAACTCAGAGGTGTATTCTATTTGATTAATAGGACACTGGTAAAAGGAATTCACTTCAATTCATAATCATGTACATATCTGATTTTCATGGAACAAAACAATTTAATCCTCAATCGGAGTTTCTAACCTTCCTAAAAGGTATAGTTTAATGAAAAAATTAGTAATCGTATGAATGGAGAGGACAACAGTCAGGTGTACAGTAAGATGGCATGGTACTCTCAGGTGTAGCGATCCAGATGGTAGCACATTCCTGGCAGACTTTTTTCGGGTAGCAACGTTCGCATCAGATCAGATTCAGGACATCGATCAACATCTGTCATTGGTTGTACATACAAGTAACATTCCATACATGCACTAGCGGACGAGTTGGGAAAGGTGGATTCCCCCCTCTTTGGTGTTTTCAAATAGTATAAGTTGTTTTTTAAGGTGTAGGTAAAATGACCTGAAAACTTCCGATTCCCCTTTCTTTGACGAAATTTCCCTCCCTTCGGAAGATTATTTCGTCCGCCAGTGCATACCTGTTTCCTATAATCAAGATTCTGTGAAACGATAAAAGTTGTACGTTTCGAAAGTGACAAAATGGTATTCGGTTTCCCACTGTGCTAATAAAATACGGTCAACGGTTTGATGTTTATAAGCAGGATTACTGAAAAAGCTTCTACACATAGGGAAGAAGAGGTTTCATAATGTACATTTACATGTATGTTCAAATTCGAAAAATCACACGACAAACTACAGCTTTCTCACTGGAATAATTGCGTACGATTCTTTCCTAAGCTGATCATCACGATAATTAGGCTTTTATTTTTAGTATTACAATCGTGTTCTACTACTGTAATAACCGAACCAGATGGAGAAGGGGGTCGGAATCTCATCCGTTTAAGATAGATAATTTAACCATAATAAACTGAAGTTAAAGTGTATCAGAATGAGAATGTATTCACGTTTTACGTGTTTGCTTATCCGCTTCTGCTTGGAATTATCAACCGCAATAAATCAATGGGCGTACAAGGTCAAAACTCTATACGCTCATTTGAACGGTGAGAAAAGAAGTAAATAGTTTGGGGAGTGCAACAAAATAGTTTCCTTTCTAAAAACCTTTTTTCTTTTATGAAACATTATACCTAAAAACCTTAGAACTGCCACCAAACTGCTCAATCTCTGTCATGAACGAATAGATTTCATAAAGAAATACGCACTCAGTTCGCGCATTGGCGGACGAGCCAATCCTCCAAAGGGAGGGGAATTTCGTCGAAGAGGGGAGAATTTGCAGTTTTCAGACCGTTTACCAACACCTTAAAAGTAACAAACTCGACTTTTTGAAACCGCCAAAGAGGGGGGAATTCCACTTCTCCCACCCCTTCTCGTCCGCTAATGAGTCCGTAGGAGGGAAAGTTTTTACAGCGTTTTTTCGTAAAGTTTTTCCCACCGACCAGCGTCGGGTGACAGCGAACATTTGTCATGTGATCGCGCGAAAAATTACCCGAACAAAAAAACCATCGGTTCTGGTAAAATTAATTAGCACCGATTAAAGGAAGCCGAACTCGTGGAACTGTCATTTACGATCATTGGGAACGGTAGAATTTGTTTGGATTTGGTTCAATATAATGGTAATTAATGTTGTCATAAGGCAGAAGAGCTGGCGGAAGAGCTTCCTTTGGTGGGAGTCTAATTTCCTAATCCTTCAATGGGAGGGGAATTTTGTTGAAGAGGGGGGGGGGGAATCGGCAATTTTTGAGATCATTTTACCTATCCCTTAAAGAACAAATTGTACTTTTTGAAACAGCCAAATAGGGGGAGTTCCACTTCCTCCATTCACATGCGGGCTCGTACAACATAAATGGTACATAATTAATGTTGTCATAACGCTGATAGATGTTGAGTACTGGTTGAAATACATGTAAACGGCTTCTTGACGTGTCAAAGCAACTAACGGCTATCAAACAACATTAAATTTGACAGAGGTCAGAGAAAGTTTTTGTGTAGATTTTAACGAGAATACCATGATTTGGCTGTCTTTAGGACACGATGCAATAATGTTGTTCGGGCGATTAATAGTCGTTCGCAAATTGGTTGATTTATTGGAAGTTAAGCCGTTTTGACATTTGAATCAAAGTGTTCAACATTGATTTATACATTAAACTAGAACGTTTGTTTTCATTTGTGACAGACCAGAAGGCATCAGACAATATTTCTAAGTGATGTGTCAGGAAAAGGCTGATTATTGACGCCAATGTTCTGATTTATTGGCAGAAAGAACGCGCGATCGATTAAGTTGAATTATGGTCGTTCAGTATGGCGTTTCCATGCAAATTATATTATATTATATTATATTATATTAAATTAGACTGGTAATGCGCAATGACGGCGTCCACAAGCGGACGAGGAGGAGAGGGAAAGGTGGATTTCCCCCCTCTTCGGCGTATTCAAGAAGAGGATTTTGTTGCGTAAGGTGTAGGTAAAACTACATAAAAATGCCGATTCCCGCTCTTTGACAAAATTCCCTTCCCTTTAGAGGACTGACTAGTGTTTCCTTCAAAATCTAATTGAGAAATTGACAGCAGTTTTCTTCAAATGTGCCGCGGATAAAAAACATTCAGAAATTGTGACTTTGGGTTGGTGTCATACCTTCATATAAAAGTTACTGTATGTCAAGTTTGAATTATCATATCACAAGTACAATCCCAACTTTAAACGCATTTGGAATACTTATTCAAGTTAATCAGACATGGAGCGAGATTATTACATGAGAGTGTGAGTTTTTCGGATTGTGGTCATATAACTACACTTATGAAGACATAAAAAGAAAAGCCAGTTTAGTTTTAGGCTTGATCTTTGTTTGATTCGAGTTGAGTAGATCGATTTTTGCTCTATTTTTACTATGTTTTCATATTTCAATCGACTGTTTTTGCATGTGTCAACACGATGAATCGAGTAATCTTTGAAAAGCGCAGGGTCAACATCAGTGAGAATGTGATAATCATGATCAAATTAATCAATAATTGTTAATTTGATTAGGGTATTGATAACACTAATTCTGTGGTAGGTCTATCAAATCAAAGGAGGTGGGAGCTGGTGGGTGGTGTTGACTTCACGCCCGTTTTCCGGTGAAATAGAACTGCGCATTATAGCGTATCCAGTGCTTCTTGTTAGCAAAAAAAGTTTGGCGCAATTTGAATTCAAATCATCTTTTTTCGATTTTATGATACGTTTCTATACAAAAGCATACGAAAGAATGTTCCAAATTTTGAACGAAGAACTACAGTAATGCAGATTTGAGATATTGTGGGCAATGTTTGACAAACCAATCAGACAAACCACAAAATCGACTGCTTAGTAGTTTGCCCTAAAGCTCACAAAAATAGGGTTTTAACAGATTTGTTGTTACTGTGAATAATATGGACATCTTTACCATGGGCTATGTAACTATCCTGAACACGCGTGAACCATCAAATCAAATTAGCAACACTCGGCTTTACGTACGGAGAGACAAACAAATGACCGTGAGGTCGATTTCCAGTGACTGACTGACTGACTGACGGACTGATATTTTTCGAGAAGATAGATATTTACGCCACCAACAATAATAATATTTAATGCGAATTATGATAGTGGCTGACTTTGATTGACTGATTGACTGACTGACTGACTGACTGACTGACTGACTGACTGTCTGACTGACTGGTTGACAAACTAAGTGACTGACGGATCGGTTTCACATTATTGATGCGACTGATTGATCCAATCAGCTAAATTATGAACATCGATCGACACAAATAACGAAAAAACTGCTGTTCCAGCTTAAAGCATTTTCAATTTCAACATAATTATGAATTTGCGACGAACGCTCAGATTTTGTCCCATAATTTTAGCTCAAAACACCCATTATCAGTCAATAACAAAAGGGATCTTGGTATACGTTACAATGGATGAATGCCTTGAATGGACCTCGTCCACTGTGGTATCTGGCATTCAACGCATGTTCTCCAGGGAACCTTCATTCGGTCATCAACCCACTATCAGACAATATGGTAATTCCAGTCAAAATGAACGTCACGACAGCCTTCGATATTTGAGATAAAGACGTTTCGATGCCACTGAATCTGAGAAGAATGTTGAACTGACGAGAAACTTACCGATCATGAAAATGTTATTGACTTTTATGAGTTTTCTGTCGGAGTATTTTGCTGGAATACATTTATCAAGCTTTAAGATGCGAAAAAATACTAAGCAAACATTTTATCCTCTTTCACCGCCTCACCGAAACGGAACATCGGAGTAAGACTATGATCACGTCACGTGTGATTTCATGGTCATTTACATGAAATCAAAAGTGTCAGTGAAGGGGTAAATATGCGGAGATTTGATTTCATAATTGGACAACTGTCAAACTCCATGCGTCCTTGACTACATTATTTATTTTAATGAAAATGTTGACACATGAAATCAGTTAATTCTCTGTGGGATATATAATATTTTAGATTTTTATCTCACAGAAAAGGATGACCGAACTAAAGCAGAATTTGAATTCGAGGTTGTCATTTGAGTAGCGTGAAAATACATAATTGGTGTAAATTTCCACAGAAAAAATCGATAAATGAGGCAAAACATGATAGAATATACTGAAAGAGCTTCCACACTTCAGTCGAATTCTCCCGTACGAATTCAAGTACAATTGAATCGTTGTCGTGGTGGAATAATAACAAAGATAATTCTTTAGACAATTTGGCAGATATCTGAATCCGCGAATGTGGGCAACGCACGTTTTTGCCATCGTCATATAATAAATGACGGATAATGAAAGCAATATTACGGGGCAATCGGAGACAATTCAGGTATGGCGTTCCACTCAGTTATTCGACAACCACTCGGCCCATTTAACGCTGACTGAATCAAGGAGTTTATGCTCACGAAGTTGGGTATTGATATTTTTTGATTTTACCTGAATACATACATAATCAACTTCAGTTTCGATTGATATTATTTTTTAATGAAAGGCTAAAGTCTACTGAATTGGTATGCTTTCTTAATCTTGTTGCTTCATTAAATCAAGCAACTGATCAAGAACAATCTGGTTCACTGCATTTTCTACACTTATCTCACTGGAAGTCAATCTCAGGGAGCACGTATTTGATCAAGATTGTACCATATTGCAATCGTGTCAGTTATATGCGTTCGAAGACTGCATGGTACAAACTCATGGCATCGGAAGACATGAACTGATGCATCATGTATGTATGTTCACATAAAAAATCGTGATCATGACCCTTTACTCGACGATGTACTAGAATACTTGGCCACACTGAAACGATGTGGATCGCGTTTTATAGTCATCCGGACACTGAACATAGTATTCATGAATATCATGAATCATGTACCATCGCATTCTAAGGCATTATTTGAAATGTTGGCTCTGTTAACGAAAGATTGATTCTCTCAATCAAACTAAACGTAAGGTTAATTCTTGATAATGAAAGGTGATAGCTTTTTCTTCCACTATCTTGATACAATATACTATATACTGCCATATGTACATCGCACCCCATTTCGTACCAACCAGCGTTCCATGCTTCATATCGTAAGTATCGTATTGTATATGTCTAGAATACCAAAAGATACATAACTTTTGGTGGCTTATCATACCCGAGTACGGTACATTGGCATTGGCACATGTAACATGGTCCATTCATCAATGGTTCACGACATGCGTAATGGTACGCCGGGGTATTCGGTCGTGGCCGATGTATGATGTACTTGACCGATTCTTCAAAAGCAGGGAAAATTCTTCCAGCAGGAGGAGATAGATTAGCAGTTGTAAGTTCATTTTACAAACATATAGGAAATCCAAAAGAACAAATCCAGAATAAATACTGTTAACTATTGGAACTCCCCATCTCGCCCGTACAGGAGTGATGTGATGGGCGATCGGGGCTTACCATCTGGTTGTATAATGTCTTATGCGTACTATAATTTTCCTTGATGCTGATGTTGAATAGGTCTAGGGTGAGTTAAAGTTACGGTTGGAACAGTCACTTCATGGAATAACTCCCATAAACCGTAGTGGAAGTTTCAAACTAGTACATACATACATACATATATACCAGTTGATGAAGATACATTGGTGGTAAAGACTTACATATATGTACATGCATATACGAGTCCATGAGTATGTGCATGTTTCTGTATGCCACTACAGACCTTAACAGGAACTACAGTATTACAGAGCCAACACTCAAATACATAGAGACACAATATTGAAGTGGGCTGTGGCTGGATTCACTGATTCTCGGGCGCAACTTGGCAGAAACTTCTTATAGATACCATTTGGCACATAAACGATTCTCAAGGACTGTCTAATGAGAAACTTGGTAATATTGAGTGGTGACTTATCATGCATTTTTCATTAGCAATATTTACGAAATTTGTAGTATATTAGTGGAAGGTGGAAAATTATTCTCCAAAAACTATGTTTTTAACTCTTTTAGTGCCTTGAAGTATCGGTTAGGAGTTGTCTACAGTAAGAATGTCTCCGATTTATAAAAACAATCGGAATGAACTTATATTAGAAAAGTGAAAGATAACTGTTGAAAGGTCATGCCACAATAGAAAACTGGAAATACTGAAAATCCCTGTCAAGATGAGGTTTTTCTGTCAATACACGATGAAAGTGAGCCAAGTTTCTGATGACGAACTTGATAAATATAACATATATAAATAAACTGTCTGACTATAATGACAGATTGATATTCAATCAGTCAGTCTATCAGTCAGTCAGTCAGTCAAACAGTCAGTCACTGTGTCATCATGTGTTGCTGCCCTCGGGTCTGGCGAAACTCAATCTGGCCAATTTAAAGGTCAAGTCTATCAGTGGCTCAATAAGGAAGACCAACAATAAGCCTGGTCCTTGCAACCCTAAGAAAGGAAAGGGGTACATAGACTTGTCTCAAAGTGCTGGAAGTCAATCAGAATTTCAATGCGTTTAACCGCGGGTAAATCAGATTTAATCCAGGCTACCCCGTTTAACGGGTTAATCAACAGGCCATAATACTGTTAATGGAAGCCTGCAGGCCGGAAAGGGTGTTAAGGGGTCGTCAACAGGGGTAGCACAGTAGCCACCCTTTATTCTCGGGGCCTTAACACCCGTGTCCTTAAATGGCCGTTATGTAATCAACGCACTTGAAGGAGAGTGAGCATAATATACTGGATAGGCATGGGAAAACAGATTATTGCGTAATGGGCAAATCGTAGATTACGGTAGTGAGACAGGACGTCAAGAAACGGTTAATTGAGTGTCCTCAGATCATTAGGTATAATATGATAGACAGATTGTTTACTAAAATTGTGTAGAAAGTAATCTGGGGTTGAGCTCGTGGTACTTTTTATAAAACTGATCTCATGAAATAAAATGGTAAATATAATTGTAACCCATTTATTTGGAAACTGCGCTGAATGTTTGAATTGTCTATTTAAAATATCCTATGCACTTTTCAAACGGAATGTACGAAATTCAGAAAATCCTATTACATTTTGAAGAAAACTGGCCAGATCAAAGTCGTGGCCGATTGGTTTCCCGTTGAAAAGCGAAATTATTGTTTGCAACTGTATGGCGGAAAATGGGTTTGAATCATATTACTTTCTAGGCTACATCTATTTTTACAATAATTCAGCTCAAACTTAGCGGAAATACCGCTGCTGTTTCAACGTTATGAAAAGCTGATTAGAGACATTTTTTTTACCAAAATGAAGTAACATTTGTGATTTGCTCACATCCCTATTTGAGCACAACCGTTAATCTTGGATTGAAATAAACTAACTAACTAAGGATGTTCAGTACAGTAGAACGATTTACATACTCCCATACACCAACTAGAATACTAACATAAGTACATACATACTGTACCACATACTAAAAGTTTCGCAAATTCGGGGTTTTGAACGCCGACCGACCGCACAATCGTTAACGATCGTTCTCCACTATATACATATATCTACATGAATACTACCATCATTCTGTTGTACTATACCCGTTGTACTACAAACAATCCGTTACAAAGCACCAAAATCATTCGACCGTTAACTGAAATCGTGAAGGATTTCTTCGCCTTTGTAGAATCTGACTGGACGAGGAGGGGGAGGGCTGGCTCGATTCGTGGTATTCTTAGCGTTCAGGGTACCAAAATAGAGTATTCAGTTCAGAAAACTAGTCATTCATACCGACGAGTGTATAAATATAAATCACGACATAAATCATGACATGCCTACATACATACTTATGTATGTGACTTATGAGAATGATGGACCGTGAACTCCTGATTATGACAGGCTGTCAGAGTTTCAGAGTTTCGAAAATCATAATAATACATGGTTTCAGTGAGGTGGTTTCAATCGACTATTTTACATCTTGACATCTCTACAATTACAAACACACAACTCAATATTGTTGACATGTCAGATATTTATGACACGTTACTTGACGTATTGGCTTATGGTCCGTGATCATGAAAATCACAGGCCATTGATTCTCGGGTTTAATATCAGGAACATGGATACCCTTAATTTGCACCATTTCATTCAGGTAGGGCATAAAATCAGTACCTGAGGTTTAGAAGGTCCGGTTCGAACCCTCTAATTACTGTCGGGCAAACCTTTGGCCCGACAGCTGGTTTATGAGTCCGGGTACCCTTATCTCATGGAAAGGGTACCATTAATGGGATCTATTGCGCGCGCCTTATGATAGTGATAGTGCACCAATATAGAAATTAACAACTTTTATATAATAATGTTAATTAAAGTAAATATCAAATTTATCATAAATTTTAACACAGGACATGCACAATTACACAAGAACACAAAAAACTTCCTATCACCAACCATTGATTATCCAGCTGCTATTGCGAACATCAGCGAGTGACTGGGGTCGTTGATAGTTTGAAGGATTAAGCATTCCGGTACAACCCTGATTACTGTTCATCCCGGCTAGTCGATCGTCCCTATTCATCCTCCGCTTCACCAGTTGTCCCTTCTCCGGACAATTATCCCTCAATCCCTCACCCGACATTTGTCGATTCCACAGTCGTCTCAACGAAAACCGCGACGTAAACGACATTGTGGATCGGGACTTTCGCAGTCCCGGCAGTCGAGTGTTCGACGGATCGGCGGATAATCCCGAGAGCCCCGTACTCCGTCGCGGAAACCATCCGATCCGGAGTTTGGTCAGGTCCAGATCGGAGTCGGCCATGGTCGAGTGGAGACTTACCGTCGAACTACAG
Organism: Daptonema setosum; assembly: GCA_964036265.1. Taxonomy (NCBI): domain Eukaryota; kingdom Metazoa; phylum Nematoda; class Chromadorea; order Monhysterida; family Xyalidae; genus Daptonema; species Daptonema setosum. The sequence continues at coordinate 12,795,591 of OZ038442.1, read as the reverse complement.
GGCGTCATGTACGGCTGAGAATTTGGGAATCCCGATGCCAGTTCCCTCTGTTCAGGTGGTACTTGATCGTTCAAGTCCCTGCTTTCAGGTACATTGGGTGCCACGGCGAACTCAGGAATGGTGTAGTCGATGCGGCGGTGGCCGTAATTGTGGTGATACTTGTCGAGATTGTGGTGACTCCGGCCCAACTGGTGATGCGAGGATCGATGGTGATGGTGACGTGGTTGGACCAACTGCGATTGTGGGGTGGGACGGGCAAAGTTGGGATGCTCGAAATTGGGCACCGAATGTCGTTGGGATGTGCCAAGGGACCATAACGACATGGTGAATGGGATGGGTTATTAGGGAGTTGGGGTTTGGAGTCGATGTTGATCAGATTAGTTCATTATCCGAAACTTTATAAACCATTTTTGTATTTCAAACTAATGATTTTGTCTAAAATGATTAATAATGAGATGATATGAGTGAATCATAAACTAGCAATGCGTGGATGACAAACATTAGCGACAAATTTCATTGAACCAACAACATTAGCCGATAAAAAACGGTGAACAAACAGTACGTTATGAGTCAGATGCAATTATTAAGTAAAGTTAAAAAGAGTGGGAGAAAAAAGTCGAGTTTGTTACATGTCAGTGGACTGAAAAAGTAGACAAAACCGGTAGTTGAAAGTCGTCATATACATCTTTCGGAAAAGCCAAAAACAAAAAAAAACAAATTGCAGCGGCGTTATTAATTCAACGATCATTTTCCGAAGTCTAGTACAACATTTCATGCTCATCTTAATTTAAAAATAATTACTAATAATTGATGATAACTCGGGTTCATAACTTAATAATGATAACTCGGGTTCTTAATAATGATAACTCGATCATAAATTCACCGCACGCACGCACGCGCAACTCCTCTCACATCATTGAATGTGTTCCATGAAAAAACACACGATGTTCCGTGAAGCGAACGAAACACGCGTTATTTATTTGTGCAGCGCGTAACGTGACTACACTATAATAAATCATAAATCAACGTTTACATGCGTTTTATGTATACATATATGTATTATGTACAATATATGTATATACATGTATTATGCTCGTCCAATATTAGCCGCCTTCATAGAATATTATATGTACTAGTATTATGAACGTCATAAAAAACCCGGGCATGTCGAAACCACGAGTAGAAAAACTCAAGGACGAACGCACACCGTATGATTCTGGGTTTTTTTCAAGTCTGCTGATTTTCTGACTGAACAATGAAAAAGAAGTGGGGAAAAAGAAAAAAATCCTTACAAAACGTATGTACACTTGTTAAGGCTGAATCAGCAATAAAAGTCAGATGTATTGCAAGCAACCGAACCAACATTCAACTAAAACGTTGCGAAAAATACATGCCGGTTTCTGTGAAATTTCACAACCCCAGATAGGATATGCTGTTGAAAACGAAATCCAATATATTAATAAAGTTACAGAAAATAAAATAACAGGAAATCTTTAGTGCCTGCCACACTTGTGGAGCTGAAAACGCGTTTCTGAGGCAAGGCATAAATCCATCATCATTCGTCAATGAGCCGAAACCAATAAAACGGGTCGACTTTGGGCGATGGATTAATGGCATTTTTATAGTCCGGCTAACGGCAAGTTTCACACCCAATACATCTAAACAAGTCTGGATGTATCTGGATACAGAAGTGGGTTTTTTTGACTGTATTATAAGTTGAAAACATTTCTTATAGCAGAGTCATTTAAAACGTTTAATAAAGTTATAAATTTAAGGACATCAGAGTTTAGATGTCTTATGTAGTTAGATAATTTAGTTGTTTATTTCAGACCTTTTTGGCGACAAATTTTACATGTGCACATGTGAACATGGACTGAGTAACTGAACCAAATACATAATCAATATGTTACATATTTTTCTCCCAGTTTTGAGTTTTTTTTCTCACATCCAACCGACACTTTTGGCATTGACGGCCGTCGGAGGCACTCAGGCGAAAACCAATGCATCAAACATTCTCAATGTTGTGATCAGCTCAACTCTATTCAGAGTCAAACACGACAAAAAAAATAAGCATGTGAAAACATTTTGATTAAAAAAACTTGTTTTTTACGTGGTACATGAAGAAAAGTGCGCACACACGTGAGTGACTGAGCGGTGAGACTGAGTGACTGAGTTCGTAAGAAAACTTCACTATACACATTAGAAATACAAAGAACGATTCGATCTCTTTGTGGTGTGATATGGTACAGTCATCTGTATTCCTTGCCGGTTAGATAAAAGTTATCCGGCAACATAAAAAACTGAGCCCGTCAGTCAGTCACTCTGACCGAAACCATTAGACACTGACCGTCGGCTTCAATGGAACCCTAAGGAACCACCACAACACCAATAACCGGGCCAATAAAGGCCTAATAAAAGCCGTGTTAAGCCACGAAGGCACCCCCGCCCCGACTGTAGTGGCACAAAAAGGAATACGTTCCGTACGGTCTGGGAGAGATACGGTGACTTTGTAAGTGACTGACTCACTGACAGTTGAATACAAAATAATGTATGTATGTACGTTTTAACAGTGACGAGCAATGGCTGAAGAAGTCTGCTAACGTTGGAGCCAACGTTTAATGTGTTATGTAAAAAATACAGTACATTAAATTTCAAATTGTGCATAACATGAAAAAGCTGTGTTTTTCGAATCCGATATGTGAGAGTGGCTAACACATACTGTGAATATTAACAATTTTTCAGAAGCAGAAGGTATTCACGGATGAATGCTTTCTCAATCGATTTATAATAAATAGAGCTTTTCACTAATGATCCATAATATAACTCACTGGCGGACGAGCTATGTATGTAACCCTCCAAAGAGAGGGGGATTTCGTCAAAGAGGGGGAAGGGGTCGGCATTTTTCAGGCCATTTTACCTCCACCTTAGGGAACAAATTCTAAGTTTTGAAAACGCCGAAGATGGGGGAATTCCATTTTTTCCACCCCTTCTCGTCCGCTAGTGTAACTACTACATCATTCAGGGATAAAAAGTAGTCCACTTTCTCAACGTAAAAAAACTCTCCGCTGAATCAACTTCCACCGATGCCATCTGCATAATTGCACGTCGTTTGGCAAAGAACAATGACTACTATCTTGTTCCTATCGTACTCAGGGTCTTCTAAGTACGACGTGTCGGATGCACTGGCGGATGGCGGAAGAATGGAACAGAGGTATGTATTCCCTACTCTTTGGCAGTTAAAAAAACTAGAATTTGTTCCGTAAGGTGTAATTAACATGGCCTCAAAATTGCGAATTCCCTCTTTCTGAAGAAATTCCCCTCCCTTTAGAGGAATGGCCCATCCGCCAATGGGTCGGATGGTGTCGGGTTATCTGATGGTAAATGGCAGGTCCATTGTTCGGTGGTCAGATGTTCAGGGACGACAGATCAGTTGCAAGTGGAACGACGTGGAACAAAGTGGAGGAATCAGTGGAAGTTAGTCGATGACGATGAGTCAATATTGGTAGAAAAACACGCTACATGGGAAATACAAGAGTGAGTGAGTAAGTGAGTGAGGGAGTAAACAGGGGTTTTGTGAACAGACCAAGTGATCAGTCACTTGGATATCGACTCCAAGAACCATCAATCACAATCATCAGTCATGATGGCCTCCAGGGATTGAACTTTACCACGTTAGATTAACAGTCGAACACTCTACCGGTTTAACCATCCAAACGATTACCGTCCGTATAAACTCATGTACTTCTGTACAGAAGTTTGTATTGGTAAAGTAATGATTGAACAACTTTGTAGTGTGCATCCTTGAAGTTTCGTACGAAGTTATTACAAACTGTGAAATGAAGTGAATGGTTCAAGATCTCAAGGACTCCATGTCCTATTCAGATTTCAATGATTCAATTGGTAAGGCTATGAACCACAAACACCACAATGGCTGGTTCCCAATGAAACCAGGACAAAGTAATTTGAATCACAGAGTTTGCCCAGCTGTACTTGAAAAATATATGCACAACAAAAGTGCTGAATTTCAATGGATGCAGCATCTGCCTGTACTGCATGTAGCTGGTACGAAACGTACTTGATCGTGTACGAAATCGGGTAAACATGAAGTGGCAGTACAGTATGCATGTTTATGTACGAATTGAATGAAAACGCACCTGACAAATTCAATGTGAAAAAATAGGTACGATTCATGATGCGATGACGTTTACATACTGTACCGGGAAAATTCAAGTACGCCGATTCGGCATGAACCGGTACTGTAGGAAATCTCGAAACATGAGAACAAATCTCGATAATCTATTTCAGATTTTATATGAAAAATGGCAGAAAAAAGCTGAAAAAATCTACCGGCTGAACCAGATTCGGAGACAGTGATGGTGGTCGCACAAAAGTGTTTGCCGTGGCCGCTAATCGTATTTGCATTATTACTCACCGTGTATTAGACCGGGCTGTGTTTGGTATTCCGCTTTGCGGCAAGGAGTGCGACACGAAAAACAACTGGGGAATACTGAGTGAATGAGTGAGTGAGTGAGTGAGTGAGCGAGTGAGTGAGTGAGTGAGTGAGTGAGTGAGTGAATGAGTGAGTGAGTGGGTGAGTGAGTGAGTGAGTGAGCGAGTGAGTGAGTGAGTGAGTGAGTGAGTGAGTGAGTGAGTGAGTGAGTGAGTGAGTGAGTGAGTGAGTGAGTGAGTGAGTGAGTGAGTGAGTAGGTGAGTGAGTGAGTGAGTGAGTGAGTGAGTGAGTGAGTGAGTGAGTGAGTGAGTGAGTGAGTGAGTGAGTGAGTGAGTGAGTGAGTGAGTGAGTGAGTGAGTGAGTGAGTGAGTGAGTGAGTGAGTGAGTGAGTGAGTGAGTGAGTGAGTGAGTGAATGAGTGAGTGAGTGAGTGAGTGAGTGAGTGAGTGAGTGAGTGAGTGAGTGAGTGAGTGAGTGAGTGAGTGAGTGAGTGAGTGAGTGAGTGAGTGAGTGAGTGAGTGAGTGAGTGAGTGAGTGAGTGAGTGAGTGAGTGAGTGAGTGAGTGAGTGAGTGAGTGAGTGAGTGAGTGAGTGAGTGAGTGAGTGAGTGAGTGAGTGAGTGAGTGCATGAGCGAGTGGTGTGATGACTCAGTCACTGAAAAATTATCCCATCAACATTAAGAGTAAAGTAACTCTATGTGAATCCATGCGGAACACCTCCCAATCTGAAATGATGTCATACTAAGCGTTCCATGCACTCATGGCCCATTACGGCGGCATACCATCCAGGCAGACGGAGGCACGGAGGCACCCAGTCAGCTGGTGGCACAGGCACACTCATCACAATGTTTCGTCAAACCATGTTGGCGGTGTTTCATACTCTACAGGGTGTCACGGAAATCAGTGGAAGATGGTAACAATGAATGAAATAAATGCTCGCCAAACTTTATCATGTATTAACCAAAAAGCTCACCAATTTCGGATTTACATTAACTTGGCACACAATGAAGCTGGCCACTGCAATCTGGCTGTTCAAGGTCCAGGTGTTTTTTTCGGGCGTACCACATTGACATGTTTGCCCGTGTCCAACGTACCACGGATGCCAATTGCATAACAACAATGGCACATGAACCACCGAAAACCCGACCGAGAGACGATGGCGTGCACAAACCACTTTTTCACCAGAACCATCAAAATGGCAATTGTCAAAGTTGGCCCGACCCACGAGTTTCTATGGCAGAAAAGAGGATTCAATGGAACACAATACATAAAGACATGTTCCAATTTCTATTGGGTTTGTATTGATACAGCTGGTTTGTGTCAGGCGAACTACATGCATGGCTTTTTCTAGAATGTTGAACCCCGGAGAAGGTCATGGAATGTATGAAAATATATTTGTGTGTGCCAGCATATTGAAGACAAATCTATTAGTTGTTTGCAGATGATACATGGTAACTTATCGAATGAAAGAAAGCCGCCATCAAATGGACTCATTATAAAAGTCCTGGCAGCGAATCTGGTGACTACCGAGACCTTACAGTAACTAAATACCACATCGTGTGAGGTAGATTGATATGACGGGCTGTCATTGGACAGCGGTACAATTCATTGCACCTCAAAATAGAATAAATGGTCCTGAATCTTTCTTATTCGTCAGAACGAAACAAACTGAAACATCTGAAAACAGTACGTTAAACTCTGTCAAAAAAAGTCAAGCATACATATGAACGTACAGTACATGCTGTACATGTTCTCAGGTGCATGTACTCGTCGCAATTCATTTTGTGCTCACATGCATCCAGTCTAATATTTGACCAATAAAACGATGATGATGACCTACGGTCGTTCCATGTAGTCAGACATAAACCAGAGTTTTTTTACCAGTTGCACTTTTGCTATCAATTCTGGCCACCAAACAATATCCATTATCCAACATGGTACACATGAGCTCAAATAAACTCGTGAGCCGATGAAATATGGCCCGGCCAGTCTCGGTGCGACCACGAACACATAAAAAGTTAATCCTTCCCTGTGCACGCTATGTGGATGAAAAAAATCGCCGACTTGTCTGACATTCAATGGCACAACTTCTTATCAGGTCGATGTCTCAGATAAATACAAGTCAATGTCGACATACCAGAACTCATTTTCAATGAATAAGTTCCGTATATTTCTGTAATAAATTATAGATCACAGTTAATAGTTTTATTATTTACTCGCAGATATTTAGTTTCAGATCAATCATTGTATCAAGAAACAATCAATTGACGTACATTTGCATTCTACTACGCACAAAGAATCCATGTAAAACATACTTGATACTCCGGGTACTTACTGCCAACCAATACCTTGTCAAGTGCACATGAAAAATGGCCACAAATTGGGTACTTAGATATGTATTATGTACATATGAACCATAGAGTGCCTGGATATCAGCCGGAACCACGGCTCAGAAGGTGAGATATTGTGGTTGAAATAGCGGGATAAAATTGAGATTGATAAATTGTCATTTTCCTCCAATATATACATATGTAGTTTATAAAGAAACTATCGAGTAGAAATTCATAGATATTTGTGAGAATATTCTTTGTACACAACTTATAATCTGCTTTCAACCATAACACGTATCCAACACATGGCACTAACTTGAAAGTCATGACATAAGAAATGAATAAAAAAATAATGACTGAATGCACTCAGTCAGACCAGACAGCTGGTGCAAGAAAAAAACCTGGTGAAAAAAACACTACGGAACTGACTGTGCCTTGGCACATATGAAACATGACCATATGTTATGTACTTCGGCCACTCAGTGAATGACTTTTGATTGAAAGCAACAAACATATGATGAATGACAACAGCTTGCTGTTGGATGACATAAACTTTCAAGTATACTCCATTCAGCCAGATTGTACACACATAGCTTTTGAAACTGAGATTTGAATTCCAAAGCGATAAACACTGTTCTCTGTTGCCTCTAATTGTTAATAATTTTACATCGAAATGAAGAAAACTCTGGAAAGAATGAAAACAAACCGATGAAACTGTATACAGTACAAGTTTGTTGCGTTTGAGTGTATTCGATAATGGTACTTTTTGGATGGAACTTTTTTGGATGGTACACTTGTGTTCGTGCCACGGAACACTCCACTCTCAACGATGGTGGTCGTGTCCAAGTGCCCGTGTACCATCGAATCCAATTACACCGTTCGAGGTTCCAAAATCTGGATGCATGGCACCTGTTTTTATGTACCTTCACTGGCATTAATACATAAGGCACATGATTATTTGTTTATCAAACTACCAGACCATGTTATTGAAACACCATGAGAATGAGAGCACTAAAGTACATAGTTGGTACAAATTGGATGATACAAAAGTGACTCTACAAAAGTCGTAACTTTTGCTCGATGGAAATTAACTTGTGGATAGAGGCGATATGTACAGGTTATATAATTGGATAGACGCTGCTGCCGATATTGCATTCGGTACAGGACATTAAGTGTCACCAAGTCGAAACAGCAAAATAATGAAAAAATAACAAACAGGCGACACAAAAAATTTATAGAAAAATAAAAACAGCAGTTCACGGGAGGTCGGTCCTTCGTCAAATGAAAAATGTGAAAATTAATGAGAAATGAATTCCTCTCTCAAAATATCGACTCGACTTTCCAAAAACGGTAAAAAACAGATTACCACGGAAAATGGTATTGCCTGTTCAGTTGGTTGAACACGTAAATCTTGCAAGAATGGCGCGAATCAGGCCATCGAATTGGATGAGATGGGGTTCGGCCAATAAACGTAGTCATGAAAAAAGGACAGGATGTTTTGGTAGAATCGTTGATTGGGCTTTGTGTTAGGATTGGGAAGATTACAAATACACCACCAAAAAGCTCGTTATCTGCCTGTAGTCATTTACATCTAATTGCCTTTTATTTTATTTTTTAGGTTTCCCGTTTCGATTGCTATTTTAGCACTAAATAATAGCTGGCACTATTTTAGCACTTAAAAGTATGTTTGTGGGAGCTATGTATAGAACAGAAAGTTTTACCAGAACACGGTACCTAGATCGTGATCACCGACCGGAAAGCAAGAAGAAGAAATTGTAACTAAGATGTTATGAATGTACATACATCGATGACAATAGATTTATGCGACATCGAATGAGACATGAAACATGAATGAAATCGGTCATCCAGTCAGCCGTTTATAATGTGATAATCTGAATTTTGTTTGTTTGTTGTTGCTCTTTGGCGGATATAATCGAAAAATAGCGGTAATCAATTGAGAAGGATTTGATATGTATCAATTTTGGCTTGCCGACAGAAAAATTAAGTGATACATTGATTGTTTCATTTAAATATTTCAGTAAAATGGGAAATCATCCGCGTCATCTTCCAACTGGCAAATTGTTTTCACTACTCTGAATTAATTACTTGTGTTTGTTTTATTTATGTATGCAGTTTTCCGGTTGTACGAATGAATTTTGGTGCGACTCTAGGGAAGATGTACACAATTATGTTTTTGATATTAAAACTAAAGAAAATGTGGCTACATTAGATATGTTATTGATTGATAAAGGACTGTTCCACCGACCGACCGACCAATAACAGCGTTGATTGATAGAATCTCTTACTGGCATAACAACATGTCTCCGTTTACGATGTAACCCACTATCACATTTGATCTGCATCACAAATCACACTACAAATGCCCTACTATGTACCATGGCACTCCATTTAAACGTGTTTACATATCGGTATACTTGTGCGAAATAGGGGAAAATCCCACAAAATAGTGAAATAACTCAGTTTTTACTTTTTAATATCATCTGAACACAGAAAAAAAGTTAAAATTCCGATTTCGGTAGGTAGAAAAATGGCTGATTCCTGAGGCTATCACCCGCCCTCATGGAACATGATGCCATTGATGGCTCATATCAAAGCCTTTGTTTTGGGCTCATCTCCTGAAAGGCCTTAGTACACAGTTAAGGGTTCATAAAGGCTGTTCCTAAAGGGATGTCCCATCGCATCTGAGAAGCCACTTGACTAAGCATATCATAATAAGCGTAACGATAAGGACCCCGAAGAGCTAAAAGGATCGACTAAGGGGTCGGCTAACAACGAATTAGATCGCTCGACATCAAAGATTAATGCTGATTGAGCCCACATAAAAAAGCATGTTATTAGTTATAATATAAAGGCCATATGTAAGACAAAAGGATGTTATTAGTTATAACATAAATGCCAATTGTGAAACGAAAAACGATAGTGATTCACACACGTGAATACCGCAAAGACATGGTTTTTGGGGAGGTGTTTCAGCTGGCAGGAAAAGATGCTCGCGTTTAAGCGGCTTTGTCTTATTATTATAGTTTTGTCGGGCAATGGCTTTTTACCAAAGGTGTGACGAATAACTAACAAGACGCGTACATACATGTTTGTGATTGTGCTTTAACGGTAATCTTATTGCCGAGTGCGTAGTATTCTTGTGAGGCGCTAAGAGACGGCTGGTGGTTTTGTTGTTGATGTTGACTGGGTTGGGTTGAGTGTTCTGAACAAGGGTGAAACGGAAAAGTGGAATTCCCCCCTCTTTGGCAGTTTCAAAAAGTTGGGTTTGTTTCTCAAGGTGTGAATAATATTGTCTCGAAATCGCCAATTCCCTTCCTTTGACAGAATTCCTCTCCCTTTGGAGGTTTAGCTCGTCCGCCAGTGGTTGGGCGGTTAGTTGGTTCTCACACTGCAATAAATAAATAAATATACTATTAGAGGAGGTGGGTCACTTTTCTTTGGCAGTTACCGGAACTCGCAGAAGGCTTGGGCAGCTTTTCACAGGTTGAAGAGAATTATGAAGATATCATCGTGGGAATTACGGAAGAAAAATAGTCCGGTTTACTCCGCATCACGGACGTTTTTAACTATTTTTTTATTTCGATTATTCTTGTATTTAACCGAAGCAGAAATGCTTAACAAAATGACTTTTTTAAATTAAATTATATGAATACCTGTGAATAACGCACGGTGATATCTCCATACATGGCAATATAAACCTCATCATCTTCCTCACGATCGCAAGTCTTATTACCGTAGGGCGTAGATACATACATACATAGTGCATCCAGCTATTAGATAGAATCGGATGGTACCGCAATCATCCTGATCCAATCCATCGCATATATCCCTGCTCCCCAATTACATGACCATAATAAGATGGACGTCTATTTGTATTGACACGGACATGTACGTAAGCCATTCAAGGTGTTCGGTATACATTCACAGATACAGATGCGACGAGGCACTGGCGGACGAGCCAATCTTCGAATGGGTGGGGAATTTCCTCAAAGAGGAGAATCGGTAGTTATTAGACAATTCTACCTACACCATGGGGAACAAATTCACTTATTTGAAACTGCCAAAGAGGAAGGGGAATTCCACTTTTCCGTTGTTCTCTCGTCCGATGAGGTACCCTAATGGGATATTCAATTGGCCAGCGGTCCTAAGGCGTTTGGGTCAATTCCAATTGCACAATAATTGAAATTACTGGTGAGGTGGGTCACGTGAGATTGCGTAAACGATTTCATTGACATACAGCAGATTGCTGGATTACTTTTTATCAGACATTAGTGGTACTTAATGTAAGTTGTAAGATTTGAAATGATGACCACGAAGGAATTACTTTGAATAGAATACGAAACGTTCAATCGAGGTTATTGTGTATGTATTAGGGATTCTTAGGCGATTCGAATGTGGTAAACAAGACCTGTTTGAGTTGGTGTACATGGTATGTGCCTCAGTTATCGAGCCTCGATTCCATGGCTTTATCATTACTTACATGTGTTACAAGATACTTATATTAGACTTATGGAATTGTATCGCTAGTTTTGAAATGAAAAATGTTACCAAAATGACACCGAAAATGTCTGTTACCAAAATAATTGAGTATGGGAGTGTTTGTGGACAAACCTGGCGTCACCGGCATAATCCTGTTGATATCGACTGCTTTAATAGCAGAAGCAGACGGATGATGGTGACGTGGTGATGGAATGCTCATCTGTAGATCAACAACTCGGATCATCAATTCAACGAGTTCCTCATATCGACGACGTTGTTCTCCGAAAATACGGTGCCATTTTTAATTATGGTTAAAATGATGATCTTGTCGTTGTAGAATAGTTACAAATGTTGTTGGTTCCTTCCACGACGAACTTGTGATAAATCCGGGGCTTCGTTGATGGGACGACCGTATGAACTGGGGAAACGTTTACTTGGTAAAATTATTATCATCACTAAACATTGAACAGCTTTGATAAGCAAACAAAAACGACCGGTAATCTTCACGATCACTGATACGGAAAAACAATAAATTTTAATTTAATGTGCACCGTTTTACAACATGTACGATAACAGTTTGCTTATACTGCCATGTTTATTGGGTGTAAACAGGCAATATTGTGCAAGTCTATTCAAATGCACAAAATCTGCCCAATTTTGCAGCCTTATCCGGCCAAAAGTCATCAATTCTCGCGATCACGATAAAAGGCGTGAAACGCGGTATTGTCGAACAAGGACAATATTATCGTATAAATGTCGTATCGTCCATCAAATCTCCACACGAACATAAAGGTGTTCGAACAAATCACCGCATCTACATATGTATGTATGTGATCTACATTTTGTACATATGAACGTAAACAAGCATCTATTCCACTTGTTGATACAGAGTGTACTTTTAACCAGAGAGGCCACAGTCTCTGAACTCAGATCGGTTTCTTGACCTTATCAACAAATCTGATTAGCCACGTCAATAAATTGATTCGGTCAGCTGTTGTGTTAGTCTGTTGGAAAAACAAGTCTGAGACTGTATAAATCTGATTCAAGCTATTAAACTGCTCTCTCGGTGGAAACCTATTATGTATATAATCCTACTAGCCTAACTAAACCAAACTTATGTAACCTCTTCAAATAAGACCATGACATTCCGAGAACATCCGGAGACACCTACATATGTACATGATTTACTTTTTATTCCAACACTACTGATCTGAAACAACCCACCTACGAAAGTACCTATTCCACCGAACATGGTTGTAAACCACCAACAGACACAGAAACATATCCGATCTGATAGTATGTATATCTGTTGATAACCATCTAATCACAACCCGTCAGTTCGATAACTGACAGATACGCTTGATTAATTTGGCGATAACAACTTTACAGATCCGATCCAGGTGGTAATGAAAGGGTGAAACCGCCTTTTGATACCGTAAGGCCGTAAGATGAACTCCAGTCAGAAAAGGTAGACCAGAAACTTCATCTCAATATGACCATGTGGTTCAGGTTATTGAATGATCCAGTTATTATTAGAAACCAATACGACATTTTTCTCCAAAATATATTCAAACTAAATGAATAAATCGTAACAATCGTCATAAAACGAAACATTCTGTTAATATAATGAAGCCTTCTTGGCCGCTGAAATTTCAAGCGTCTGGCGCCCATAAGTCAACAGACGTTGTTTGCCCAGTACTACCAAATATCTAGGTAATCGTAGTCATAAACACCTTCCGACAGACCCGACGTTCTGCTTTTAAGGGGACCGTTGGGCGGACCTCACGAAAAGGGGTGAACAAGGGTCATAATTCAGGTGGAACCCACAATTGGGGTGAAAGCCTGATTAAGTCAATATTTGTGAAATCGGGCAGCTATGAAGGCAGTTAGACCTTAGACCAAAGACGCAACAGATTGTGTGGGTTCGACAGCTACCTCAGGACGAAATTATAAGGTCGAAACAAAATCTTCGTCTAAATACATAATTAGACAATGCAGCTTGTATGTAGCCCGGCAAGGACATTTTAACGAAACGGCAGTCATGAGTTTTTCATGATGATTCAAGCACCGTTACTCCCTGTAGACCCATTCATTACACTGGCGGACGAGCCGAGCGTATAAAGGGAGGGAATCTTTTCAAAGAGAGATGAATTTTTCCGAAATCAGGTCGTTTACCTACACCTTGAGGAACAAACTCTACTGCTTAAAAAACCGCCAAAGCGGGGGGGGGAGAATTCCACTTTCCCTCCCCTTCTCGTCCGCTAGTGATTCATTACACTCCGAGTCGTCAGATACAAAACGATTACCGTAGTTTTTTTACCCTAAGCCAAATAGTGGGCGGACTTGATTTTACATGAGAACTCCCCCAATTTCCCTTTTGGATGATTTCGATAATCAAACCTTAAAGACCATCTTAACATTCCATTACTAGAATAACTCCCCATAGACTTGTCTGTCGCTACGCAAATTGTGTATTAGAGTAGTAATATAAGCGGTTAATGTCAAGGCGTTTAAAATGGATAATAATACTGCAAAAAATAACATAAAAAACTCTCGGATCCCGGAGGGACAGCATCAGGGAACACTTCAGCCTTGAGCCATTGCAACGGATGAGCAACGAAGACAAAATCGATTGTACTCAATCGAAAGCTAATAAGATTGGACGTTTCAAATGATTATTTAAAGTATAACATAAAACGATAAACTCTCAACGTTTCCTGAAACTCACATGGTTTTCGCAATTTCCACATTCACCTATTGTGTAGGTGTTCATTTCCAAGAAAGGACCGACCTGTGGTTATGTAGATACGATTATGATGATGACAGGCTGCCGTTGATTGATTGACTGAGTGACGGACTGATTGGTGGTGACTGGTCAATCGGTCAGTCGGTGAGTTCGTCTGTCCTCTGAACAGTCAGTCACTTATGGACGACAGACAGATGCGATGCGTCGATGATGGCCGGCCCTGGCTTTGAAGATGTTCAAATGTTCTTGATGAAGATTAGTGACAATTGGATTGTGATCCTTAATCTATTTTGTACCTTTTTGTTGTTGTTTTTTTCTTGATTGTTTTTAAATAAGCACTTACACTGTTGAGTGTTAATGATGAATAATGAACTAAAAACGCTGGGTGGCCGGTCTAAAGTTGTCACGATAGCGTGTGATCGGCGACAAAACCCATTAATTATCAATGTCGATCCTTAACGGACTGTATGCTTATCTCTACTATGGTTATCGACAATACGGTTTTCGGCTTCTTTACTTAATGACTGGTGACTCGAATAGCCGCTCAGTGGCGGTACAGCCTGTTTGACTCAACAAAACGGAGAAATACACTATAGTAAAAACTCATTGAAAGAAACTTTCTTCCGCGAAGGTATGGTCACCATCCGGAATTCCGTGGCGAGTTATACATGCCACATGCACAGGTGTGCCAGCTGTGCGGAGCGATGGGGGTAGACGCAGCGCGGGAAAGCTTGAGCGCGGGAAGGGGGTAGACTGAGCGCGGGAAAGGGGTAGACTGAGCGCGGGAAGGACTGAGCGCGGGAGGACTGAGCGCTCAGTCCTTCCCGTGCTCAGTCTACCCCTTTCCCGCGCTCAAGCTTTCCCGCGCTGCGTCTACCCCCTCCGCTCCGCACAGCTGGCACACCTGTGGCCACATGTGAAGAGGTAAAAATGCACATTCTAATACCGTTTCGCTAGTTTAGAACTGATTCGTGAAAATGATAAATGTAACGAGATACATAGTTACTACCGTCTTCCGAATTTAAGTTTGAGAAGTGAATGCAAGTTTTCCCAAAAAAAACTCTCGCCCGCCACCGTTTCTAATTGTAATTGATATTTAGATGTTGTGACTGTAAGTGGACCGCCGTGAAGGTTACCATCAGAAAAACGGGCAATCATCGTATAAATTTTGATTTGATAAATTATTGACAGCCGACTGAGTACGAGTGGCAGGTTGGGATCAAGTTGATTGACTGATGGGGTTGGGCTTGACAGATCACTGAAAACTAATTACTACAGTACATAGCGAGTACTATGTGGAAAGATTGCTTCAAAAAATTCTTGTTTCTACAGAAATAATTATTAATAATTATATTAACTGTTATAATTATAATTTCCTAGTATATTATTTCATGATACTTGTTTCACATACAAATGTTTCATTGGATGATTGTTTTTCTCTGTTCTAGTGTGTCTGTTCCTGTTACATTTGTTGTTGGTTTTAGCTTAGCCAATTATTTTAGCATGTTCCTATTAAACTGGCATTTTTTCGCGTAGATTCTGATGCTAAATCAGATTTTGCGATTTGTAATGAAAAAACTTGTATTCCCTTGTGTTATGCCATAAATGTGAATGGTTTTTGTAAGTTTTGTTATTCGGTATTCTAGTCTACAATCCTGTGAGCAGATGTTTTCATCACAAAAAGGAAAAAAAACAGTCGGTTATGTGGAACGCCCGTGAACTGCAGCAGAAAATAACGTTGGTCTTTTGGCGGCCAAACGCACTGTTGATGAAAATAATTTTCAAAAAAGTTGATGCGCAGCCAACAGAAAAAAATAAAAATATTTGTGTGAACTGTTCCTGTAATGAGTAAAGTAACCAACAACGATGCAGTACATGTACATTGAAAAGCGCTGAAACCAACAAAATCGTCAAAATCAGCAAAAAATGAAAACAATCATTTTTACAAAAAGCATTTTGACACTCATCTTAACACGCGTTAAATGAGTGTCAGTTACGTGCAACATGATCACAACGCGCAACACAACACCGCTAACAGCCCCAATAAAAACGAAACATAAAAAGTAAAAAAACGCATTGAAATGGGCCGTAATAATGCTGAAAAGCGCGTCATTGATCTAACAAAAAAGAACCATAAACTTGGACGCAAAACCTCTCAACTCGAGTCAGTCAATGTCAAAAACTCAATAATCGACTGCAACGATGGTCGATAAAACACGGCGCCGCCACACAAAAAGCAATCAAAAACGATAAAAATCGACTTTTTGTCTCCATAAAACAGACGTGAAGGGCTGGAAATTTTGTATTTTGATGGATAAACGGGTCATTTAGCGCCTATCAAGGATAATAAATTGATTTAGACTCTGGGTGAACTGAGTTGAAAGATGGTTAACTTGCGATGCGATATTGATTCATGGAGAAACTAATCGACTGTCGGATAAACTTGGACATCAGAAAATATATACTTGAAAATTTTTCACATCAGAAAATCAGCATGGTACCATCAAAATATCGAATCTCATTACTGATGAGGGAAAGTTAATTAACGATGAAAATGTTACAAAACGAAAACCGACGCGGTGAGACAAGTTTTTGCGCGTCAAGAATGTTATAAAAACTAGGCTTGTCCTTCACACATGTACGTCCACTTTTACGTTTACAGGTAGGAAATTAACAATAAGGATGAGGAGAACGCAAAAACAAAAGTTCAACGCGAATAACATGATAATTATTTTATAATTGGAAAATCCTGAAATTCATCTAATTAACTGGAGAAAAATAACATACTTCAGGTAACCTAATTTGCGGTATATGAACGATAAAACAGGTATTTATGTGCCAGCAAAAAAACTACTTAACTGTAAATGAGTCAATTTATGCAAAAAGCTTGGGCTAAATCCACCAAAAAAGCTAGAAATTAGCGGATATATGAGTGTTTTGGCTGAAATAGCGCAGAATTACATGCATGGAACACGAGCCATTAATCAACGATTATGATCATGATGTGCATGATGGCGAAATCGATCACAATATAACTGGTGTTTGGTGCCATATTGACGAGCCTGCGGTTAACCGGATTCTGGCAAAACTAAATAATTTTATAAAGTTAAAAGATACCATCACCATCATGACATTCATGATTCATAAATACGTTTTCAAGTTCTCTGAATCGACATTTGTGAGATATCTTATTCAGGCATGAATGGCTGACGTGAGAATCGTTAATCTGTACCATGTGGATATGTAAGTATGTAGCAATGGTCGTCATTGAATTAATGAATCAAAAATGAGGATCGTGTTATAGTGTCGTATACAGTACTAACAGATACATACATGCATATTGGAGATACATATGTACATTCATATTAGATGTTTTAACATGTTATTTTCAATTTTATCATGATTGAATTGAGCACAAGCAAATTGACGGTATGTTTGTAGCTGTTGAAAACATGCGATATGTCATTATCAATTACCATAATACTACAAGTTTGAGTCATTGGCTCAAAGTTTACCTGTTTTGAGTGAGTGAGTGAGTGAGTGAGTGAGTGAGTGAGTGAGTGAGTGAGTGAGTGAGTGAGTGAGTGAGTGAGTGAGTGAGTGAGTGAGTGAGTGAGTGAGTGAGTGAGTGAGTGAGTGAGTGAGTGAGTGAGTGAGTGAGTGAGGGAGTGAGTGAGTGAGTGAGTGAGTGAGTGAGTGAGTGAGTGAGTGAGTGAGTGAGTGCGAGTGAGTGAGTGAGTGAGTGAGTGAGTGAGTGAGTGAGTGAGTGAGTGAGTGAGTGAGTGAGTGAGTGAGTGAGTGAGTGAGTGAGTGAGTGAGTGAGTGAGTGAGTGAGTGAGTGAGTGAGTGAGTGAGTGAGTGAGTGAGTGAGTGAGTGAGTGAGTGAGTGAGTGAGTGAGTGAGTGAGCGAGTGAGTGAGTGAGTGAGTGAGTGAGGCATTGAGTGAGTGAGTGAGTGAGTGAGTAGCTAAGTGAGTAAGTGATAAAGGGTGAGTGAATGAGTGAGTGAGTGAGTGAAATTGATCGGGAGCATCAAGTGTCAACAAATGACACTTGCTCTAGACCGAGCAATCAAATCGAAAGAAGTGAATGAACTTTAGTGTTTTCGCGTGAACTCGTCAGTCAAACTCCAACTAATCCGGTAAACGTTTGGGTTCGGCTGACAGCGAAAGCAATTTTCGTGATCAATGTTCTGAACTTCCATGAGCAATTTGTTCTGGATAAATGATCGACTTGTGTGTTCTGTTCTGATCGGTGCGATTCGAAGTGAGTGAGTGAGTGAGTGAGTGAGTGAGTGAGTGAGTGAGTGAGTGAGTGAGTGAGTGAGTGAGTGAGTGAGTGAGTGAGTGAGTGAGTGAGTGAGTGAGGAGTGAGTGAGTTTGTGAGTGCGTGAGATGAACATTGGGTGTGGTCAATTATAATAAAGGTTGTTTGAGCGGTGAAATTCCTTAAACCGAGGAAGGGGTGGGAGCATCCCGAAATGAGGTTCCTGCCCGGACTGACTGACCGACGCTTTCAGCTTCAGTCAATTTTCACGCAGAAATGCAGCGCACATGCGTAGAAAATGATTCGACCTTGGCCGTGTCCTGTTTATGGGTGGGTGGATCATGATGATTATGAGATGAGGCATATCCATTACAGTGCGCACTGTGTGCAAAATCATATCTCAAAGTGAAATATCTTAGGATAAACAAAATTCGATACATAAAGATAAACATAAGTAATTAATTTTAAAAGGAAAAAGTTAAATTCTTCCTTCATTGGTGGTTTTTTTAATTTTTTTTTCTTCTAAATTTGTAGGTTAAATGCCTTGAAACGGCTGATTTCAAGTTTTTCTTAAAATTCTCATTTTTGGATCTTCCGCCAATAATGTAATGCTATTTATGGCGTTTCAGCTATTTTTTCTAATAGTGAAACATGTTGACCGCCAGCTGATGTTGGGCATATATTCTGCTATAAAACGCAGTATGTTACATATGGTATTCAGCATGATACTTGAAATTTTTCAGTTTCTTGGTAGGACTAGAATTCGTTCACTAATACGTTAGGAAATGTACTGCAGAACGCGACGCTAAAACAGTAGGATTTTAAAATTTTCAGAAGATCCGAATACTGCAACTCGAGAATTAATGAGACAAAAATTTCATGATTTAAAAAAGCCATGAATCAATCGAAAATCCAACAGAAAACAACAGCCAAAACGCAATTATTCACGCGAGAGGATGGCAGTTTATCTTCCAGCGGAAAACTGACTGAACGCACTGATTATTAATGGCCTTAATTTGGCAAAAATCAGTTTCTGACCACAGAATGGCAAATTTATGATACCCACAGAATGTAAAAATTACAATATTAATAGCGGCGCCTCTCATTAAATTCATGGGTTTGGGATTCTGGGATAAGCAGAATATAGGATGAAATGAACATGAAAAATGGCTTGGTGCGTTCAAATACCTGTTGGGTGAAAACAAGCCGAATTTTGATGGACACACGCGGGGGAGCTATAAAATCAACGTTTTGTCGCGATTGAACCGAGATATATTACATCAGGTTATAGGCTTGGGTATGAAAATTCATTGAAAAATGCCTAGTAAAATATCATATTGAATAAAAACGGTATTATTTTGATACTATTGACTGGCACTAGCGGACGAGAAGGGGTGGGAAAAGTGGAATTCCCTCCTCTTTGGCTGTTTCAAAAAATAGAATTTGTTCCCTAAGGTGTAGGTAAAATGGACTGAAAACTGCCGATTCCCCCCTCTTTGAGGAAATTCCCCTCCCTTTGAGGATTTAGCTCGTCCGCCAGTGTTGACTGGTACGCCGCATTCTAAAAATGTCAGAACAATCGAATGAAACAGGTCAGCGTATATGGCACGGAAACAAATAATAATTCGATAAAAACATTATTTCTCACAACCATAAATCCATGTAATAACGACGGTAATATGAATGTGTGCGCTAGCCCAGATACTTACATATTTCTACAACGATATTAAAAGGAACTTTTCCGCCTCATGAATTTGGGTCAGCAAGAAATAACGTCCAATCATTGAGTACCCCATAATTTCAAGTAACTGAACCAGCAATTTGGATATCTATAATTTAGGGGACTCAAAAGCTGAATACTTACGAGAACTCGTACATAAATACTGGTTTGATAAATACATCTAGCACAGAACTTTTTTAAGTAAAAATAATTACAACAGTTTGCATAACTTATCTGAAAATTAATCATTCTTACCGGCAGCTTGATCCGGATGGATTCAAAGTTGCAATGGAAATGAGTGAAATTCGCGTGAAAATCTAATTAACTGACCGGCTGAATGTTGCGTTATGTTTGGCAACAAACGGAAATAACTATCTACGGGGCGTACCACAGTTGGCAGGGTATAGTTTAATTAACCAGATTAACTCTGTAAATGCAGCATAATGTAGTTTCGATAAAAATATTCTACAGTATCTACGAAAATCCACAAAATTGCGGAATGTTTCTCTAGGAAGAAAGTAGTTCATAATTTCAACAGTTCTATAATTTTAATTATTTGAAGTATGCGAGAAGTGAGTGCAGTGATAAACGGAAATGACGTTGGTAAAACTGAAGCATACATAAACGTGAAATTTCAATTCGTCTTAGTTAAGCCGGAAATTAAACCATGTGAAGACAGAAAGGCGCAGTATGAGTAATGGGATTTTGTTGACGGTTCTGAAATTCTGAATACCGTTTTGTTGACCTGAAATTGCCCCTGAAAACAAGAAAATTATTTAAATTTCACCATATAATCAGATTAATAACCATGCGTTAGCACGCAAAATATAAAAAAACAATATAAATGTACGAAATCATAAACATTGTTATAGAGAAATACATTCACACGATGATAAAATATATTCTGAACCCGTAGCCTTCCTACCATAAACAATATACCGTGTTTCGGTGTTTGTTCAGTAGCACTGTGTAACCCTATACAGGTGCACTATCACTATTGCGGGCGCTTTTTGCCCTCCTCTGTCGGTCGAGGAGGGCATTCTCATAGACCACTGCATGGTACCGCAATCATATACATAGGAGTATGCATAGATTGAAACGTGATCTATACGGCCGATGTGTCTATGGAACGCATGCACGGCGATCGGAACGGCCGCCGTGCATCGATATGCCGGTTTTGTTGTTTTTCATCGAGCATGAACACTTTCATAATTTTGACGATGTGAATTGGAATAATATATTTATGAATTTTAAATCATGGGAAAATATTAGTTATTTAATTGAACTAAGCAAACTCTACGACGAGGGTGTTATTTTGTAATGATGATGATGAAATTGAGCCAATGGATATAAAATGTCTGAAAACATAAATACAGACAAAATATTAAACATGAGTTTCATGCATACACAACATAAACGTGACCATGGCTTTGTTTTTTTTCACCATACATTCAAAATCAATCAATTATTAACCCATCACATCAAACAGCCATGAACGGTGAAAAAAAATAATGGACTAAAACAATCATTCAATTAGTGGTAAGCATAACATCATTGTTCTTAACATACATAGATGAATGTTATGGAATTATAGTGTGATTGTCGAATGTTATAACGGCATTGTGTATGCATGGATTTACATTGAAACAGCAATTGGGTTATGATGATGGACATGATGACTGGAGTGTCCGGTTGTAGTGTTGTAGTATAGTAGGTACAGGTGAGGGGAAATATTCGCATCAGCACTCGCATCAGCTAATTCGACCGACAATCATTAACCGGATGACCGTGTGAATGTGGTAAAACCATTCTGTAGAACATGATTTTTTGGGATGAACTTGTTTTTCATGAAAACAAAACATACTTTGAGGTCAACTTTTTCCTTTTCTTGAGATACCTTGGAACTTCTGCTGAATCCACAAGAACACTGGATTTTCTGGTATCCAAATGTGGTAGAATGTTTGCCATGTGCCGACATCGAATTCCCTCCCACTCCCTGTGCCAGCGTACTACAAACGACTACAACCGAATTACGCGGTCGCAAATTTAAGACAATTGGCTCAATTTCGGTGGTCACTCACTCGTGAGCGATGCAATTCAGTCACTGACTGACAGACGGATTGACTGACTGGTTGACTGACTGACTGACTGGCTCATATGACCAGTCAATTAGACCAGAATGATACACTCACTGGTTAGCTAATGATGATATCACAATCACACAGTAGGCTATTCTGGAAAGCATGATAGACTGAATGAGTGACGGAATTTCAACAACGAACTTCAAGTAGACGTTTCAACATGTTTTGCATGGAAACATAGAACTTGAAACTGTTTCACAAACTCTACATACTAAGACACAACGAAACAGTCAATCATTAAGATTCTGTCACCACTTCCACTTCTCAGTCAACCGTCTTTCTCAAGTCGGCAAGTTTGCATATCATTATGTAAGTTCCATTCGCAATTGGAAAGCGAAATCGTACAGAAACATGTACAACATGAGACTTTGTTTGTAAGATTTTTACTACATATGCATGAAATATCGTCAACAAATTGTCAGATACAAACATTGTATACAAAAGCAAACAAATTAGTGGCTGGTATGTTTGTTCCCGTATAGTACAACTATTCTACCATTTATCAATCACGGGGCGTCACACTGTGCTTGAAACATGAACAGTGGCGGACTGGCAAACTTTTTTATTTGAGAAAGGGAATTCTTTGGAACACAATTACTTATCTGAAACAAACTGAACGCAGACTGCAATTTTAAACTTCACAAATGATTGCCAATTTTCTAGATGATCTTCTTTCATTCCTTTACTAGTTGAACATGCTCTCATGAAAAAACACCTATATAGACGGGTTAAGTTTGTTTGAATATTCAAATCGTGAATCCTTAATGTCGACAGATTTTTCTCATAAATATGTTTTTTACGAACATTTGCCGAACCCAAAGAAGACCTACATTTACATACTGTTTGGCGAACAGTCAACTGGATTATGATGGTACAGCTGGAATGGTATACGCGACTTGGACCACCCAGAAGTTGGGCAGGATTAGGTTCCATAGGATCTAATTTACTTATAACATTACGGCGTGAACCCAAAACAAATAGAACGTGAACCTAAAACTGTATAGATATTTCCTTAAAGTTTTTGTTTCAGGGAGACATGCTCATAAAGGCAAATTCAATTTCATTCCCATTCGCATGTGTTTGAAAGGATTCGTTCACTCGTTTTAAAAACCGTAAAACCCCAAAATGTTGTGCAAATAAAAAGTGAACTTCTCGTGACAGTTTGTCAACAGGGACGTGCTATCGTGAAGAAAGACCAAATTTCCTGTTTTTTGTGAGTAAGAACTAAGAACCGTAGGACCCCGGGTAAAGAGGGTTAGGGCACCGGGTTTAATCCAATTTACGAAACAGCTGACTGCAGGCAGCACAGTCTCAAAACAACAGACGTCATGGTTTTTTATTATGTCTACTTCATCTTGGCCGGATGTGAAGTTTCAATTTCAGTCTTGGAACAAAGTTAAGAAAATTTCTCGATTGTTTTCCAAGCTTCAAAGTGAAATAATTGTCAGAGCAACAGGCTCCAATGTCTTAACGAAGCTTACTTTAAAAAGATGACAGAGTTAGGTTTCAGTGGAAGTTTTTGAATCCCCTTTGACTTTTTCTCGCTACTGATGACAGAAAACATTCGAAAGCTTTAAGCAGAACAGGTCGAAAATGCAAAAAAATAACGGAAGCTCTGTTCAGACTTTCAGGTTTCATAATTTGAATAAATATACTAGTTGTTAAATGAACTACTCGGTTTACGTTACCGCTTATCTGACTTCCACATACCGGCTTTCACCGGGGCATAAAAATGAAAAGCGCTCGACCATTTCAGCATGAATATTTCAGATGCGTATCGGATAGAA
The DNA here is from genome assembly GCA_964036265.1 of Daptonema setosum. Lineage (NCBI taxonomy): Eukaryota > Metazoa > Nematoda > Chromadorea > Monhysterida > Xyalidae > Daptonema > Daptonema setosum. Next base: position 12,771,654 of record OZ038442.1, on the reverse strand, counting down.
TCGAGATAACGAGAATGTGGTGCACGACCTTTGTCCGGAATTTGTAAAAAAACTGGAGTGCAAAAAAAATACCAGACAATACTTACTTCCGATCGATTGAACCAAACAAACTAGAGATCCATATTCCATAATCCATAATAATCAAGTATACCATTCGCTAGCTAATTGCCAGATCACAGGACGGGAGCCGCCTTACCCCGGTAACAAAAATTTTACCCCCACAGAATCCCCAATAAAATCGGAAACCTAAACAAATCAATCAATCGTCACTAATCGCGTCAATACAATCGTTAGTATTATTATTATCATTACAATCGGATTGTGACTCGCAATTTGTGAGGAAACAAGGACTTCTGCCCGACTGAGCGCACAATCACAATGTCTATGGCCGGCATTTTGGCCGCAACGAAATCCAAACAACATTTATGGATATTGAGAAAGTGTACCACCGAATTTACCTGTATTTGAATCTTTTGGAATTTTCGTAACTTTCAAAGACGGAATATTGCCTGTTTCAACTCGAGAAATATTTTTATAAACATTTGAAGTAACTCTTCGTCCGCCTGAACCACCGATTTGCTTGTTGGCCCAAAGGTGTTAACGTGATGATTATTAGGCTGACCGTAATAATCAGATGTTATGATATAAATGTTGACTTATTACAATGGTCTTTTATGATCATTCAGAATTATTCAGTGAGCGAGACTTGAATCAACTAAAAAACACAACAAGATTTCAGTCTAAAACGCACCTCATGTAATATTTGTTTAGGCCAAATTAAAACAAAAACAAATACAAACATGGCAAAAGTTTTAGAATTATCTGAATTGTTCAAATACCCCATAAACGGCGGTTTATTTTACGTGATCGGAAGCATGTGGTTACGATTATTTCGGAAGAATTTATACGTCTACAATTCAAGATGCCACCACACGGATGTAAAAGAACCATAAATATGTAGAACACCTTCCAATCATCAATATGGGGTAACGAGGCTGTAAAATTGCCACCAATTAATTCATATTCCATTGGCAGGCTTTCCAACCAGGCAACAGGCTGCGTTGCGGATTGTAAGAAAACCATCAATAGTAAAATTACATATTTCATCATTTTTCAACCATTTTATCGAATATCAGGAGTTTAGGAAAAACAGTTGAAGCTGAAAATTTACTGAAATTTTGAATGCTACATTGCCACATTTGATAATCCGCATTGTTTCTATTGTCCGAAACTCAAATGACCAGCAAATCGGGTGTCCAGCAATGGCCCTGTTTTGCAGACGATAAATCTGCCCGGATTTAATTAATGTTGAGGGTAAACGGGTTGAAAGGGGTGGAATTGGGTAAAACAAGGTGAATTAATATTGGGTCGAACAAAGGAGTCTATTGTTTTACACACAATTCGGTCCGGAAGGTGAGAGCGCGGGAATTTAACTGACTGGCAGGTGTTTCAGTGATTTAGCGACTTACTGACTGACTGACTGACTGACTGACTGACTGACTGACTGACTGACTGACTGACTGACTGACTGACTGACTGACTGACTGACTGACTGACTTACTGACTTACTGACTTACTGACTTACTGACTTACAGACTGACTGACTGACTGACTGATTTAGTGATTTTTTTACTAACGTCGGATCACAAGACGACCACGTCGGAATGATGATCTCGTTGAATCAGTCATTTTGTTATAATTTTAATTGTAGTTTTTTTTATCAAAATCAGTCGTCACAAAACTGTTTGTTTAAGAGAGCAAATAACAAAACTGTGTACATCGTAAAATTTTGCGTATGTCAAAAAACTTTAGTATTTTACGTTACAAGTTACGAAAACACTGATGACTATAAAAGTGTTGCAATGATGATGCGAGCAATGATAAAATGCGATTATTGACACTTAGAAGATGACACTTTTACATAGACAATACACCTGATAACCGTTGTCTAAGTAAATATTACATAGTTTTTCATCATAATGTGTTATAAAAAGAATGCGTTACAGAAAAACTGGTGGGTTAAAAACGTCAAACAGATCATAAGCTTACTTTCAGGTCTGCGACTAAAATATTCCATTTCGGTTGATAAACGTGTATTTTTTAGATGATGAGCGAAAAAGTTAACGAGTTCCTGACAGTTTCTAAATGGGGTTTCTAGATATGAATCTACGCGCTGTCTCTCACCCTTGATTCTAACATTATATAAATTTAAAGAGTTGAAAACACGGTGAATGACACATTTACGGAAGTGACGATTTTGATGAAAGTTGAGTATACAGTATTTGTTTTTGGAGAATATGAGTTTTTTTTACAAACTCCATGATTATTTCCTAGAGTCCCAGGGGTGACTTTCACTGATTCATGGCTCAAAATGTCAATACATACATACACCATCCAACTAATGAAGTCAAAACAGTGGACGAGAATGGTAAGGATTCAGTGAAACTCCGGCATGATACAGTGCCGTTTGTACCTTCAACTGTACAAGTATACATAAAGAATCACCAAATATGTGAGATTAAAATAATTTCCAGAGCAGGGTATGTATTATAAATGTCAATGAAATTGGAAAATATTGCGTAATGGAAACGGAAACCACGTAAATCTTTGACGGCCTCAGACAGTGTGGTTTATTGATAAACGTGTAAAATGCGTAATTTTTTCTTTGGGGAATTATCTCCACTTTTGATATCGTTTGTTAAAATGTCTATGAGACCGGGGAAAACCCGTCCTGTTTCATCCTGGTATGACGAACGACCGTTGGCATGAGACGAGCCAATTTTTATACAGGCGTCCGCCTTTTATTAGATTTGAGGCCATGCCACCCTGAACTCTGGTCGGCCATATAAAAACCAGATCGTGACACCATGGTATTGCTTATCCAGGGTTTCTTGTTACTCAGATATATTTCGGCGCAGGTTCATACTTTTCATGCAAAAACAAACAACGTTTCATTCTGTGGTAGCGGATCAGGCATTATTTTGACATGTATTCTAATTGAAGTATGTACAGGGTGGCTCAAAGAAAAGCTTGCGCGTTTGAACGATTATTGTGAAAGTTGTAGCTGTAGGATTGCGGTATAACTCATTCGATTCGGTATGTTTTTTCTACAAATTGGTGTCATATGAATGATGAGTTTTAGAAGTTTGCAGCAACAGCGGCATATCTTTATTTAAAATGCGCGCCATACGGATAACGCGCACGTGACCAAAGTGAGATCGTGTTTCTGTGCTCTGTATCGCACACTGCTTGCACGTTTGTCGGTTTCAATTAATTCAGTTTTATATTAATGAAGAAGCATCGTTTTTGTCTATCAGCTCCGCTAAAAAGCATCATTTGTAACCGAAAGAACGTTTTGATAGATTTCAGCATGGTTGCTTTCTGTAGTCTGTATCCATGAATGATGACTTGACAATAGTTTCGAGCTTTATTAACATTAAATATCACTATAATGTTTGATAATGTACTGTTTCACAAATGATGGTTGTGTTTCGGGTTTTATATGAACTTATTTTAGTTATTAACCATGTTTTATTGCACACTAAGCCGAAATTTTGCGAAAAATTGGGATTTTTTTATCGATTTGTAAAATCAGAAAAAAATTTGAAAGAAACTCAAGTCTTATACTATTTTGTAGGCAAAAACACACTCTTTCGAATGCGCCATACCGCAATGCCATAGCTTGTCTACAACTTTTACAATAACCGATCAAACGCACAAGCTTTTTTGAGCCACCCTGTATGTATGTTTCCGAAAGTACGGGATGACATTCAGTGCGGTGAGAAACATACTCATTCTTCCACAACAAGGATCAAGGCTTCGCAAGATCCGTCAAAAACTGTTTTGTGTAAAAGCTCCCCTGTGTAGACAGGTGATGTTAAATGAGAGATTTATCATTTGTTATGGTAATGAAACGTGAACTGTGTAGCAGCGATCAATGGCTGTCGCTTAACATGAGGGTACAACTGTATTAAAAAAATATAAAAGATTTTTATCTAACAGAATGGTGTATTCTTGAATGTCCATATTCAATTTCGTGGACTGATGTACAATGTACCGAAAATCTGCATCATTTAGAAAAGTGAATATCAAACTGGTACTAAAATTGCCTTGTTATCAAGTTACCGTAACCGAATAACGAATTTCCCAATGGCCTTCCCAATACTTTTCGAAATGGCCCAGATTGTTCTGGTTGAACGATCGCTAGTTGGGATACATACAGTATCTGTTTTTTACTACCGATCAGCTGAGGCCATGCCATGGCTTACAATTCATGTACTCATCTCACTCATATTTTTTCAACTCGCAAACTTTTCAAGGGATCGATCATTCAGGGAACACAATCTATATAACTTCAAATAGTGTTTTCTAGATTTCTCTAAAGATCATGAGTCAAAGACATGATGAAGTAACAAAAGTTTTTCAACTTGGGATTTTTGAAAATCCAAGACTTTATATAACCCAGCCCAGACATCGGACTTACCAGTCACTTCGATCACCAAATCAAATCCGGCGGTCATGCCATCCCGAACTCTGGTCGGCCACATAAAAAAGCAGATTGTGACACCATGTTATAGTTCATACAGGGTTTCTTGTTACTCAGATGACTTTTGGCGCGCAATTCGAATTCAAAACTGTTTTCGGCCCGCATAATTTTTTTACAGAAATTATCGTTTTCTATACGAATGCATTTCTAAAACAGATTGTGACACCCTGGTATAGCTCATCAGGGTTTCTTGTTACTCAGAAATGATGGCGCGCAATTTGAATTTGAAAATTTGGCGCGTGTTCGATCTTTTTTCTGCAGGCCTTTTATTAGATTTGAGGCCATGTACCATCCCGAACTCTGGTCGGTCACAAACAACGTTTATTTCTGTGCTAGAGAATCAGGATTATTTGTATTTAATCTAAATATGTATGTTTCCGACAGTACGGGATGACATACACAATAGGGATCAAGGCTTCGCAAGATCCGCAAAAAACTGTTTTGACTAAAAGCTCCCCTGTGTAAAGACAGGTGAAGTTAAAAGAGAGATTTATGATTAATCATGATACTGAAACGTGAACTGTGTAGCAGCGATCAATGGCTGTCGCTTAACATGAGGGTACAACTGTATTGTAAAATTCAATTTCGTGGACTGATGTGGACACAGTGTACCAAAAATCTGCATCATTTCGAAAAGTAAATATCAAACTGGTTCTGAAATTGCAATGTTATCAAGTTACTGTAACCGAATAACGAATTTCCCAATGGTCCAGATTGTTCTGGTTGAACGATCGCTAGTTGGGGTACATACAGTATCTGTTTTTTACTACCGATCAGCTGAGGCCATGCCATAGCTTACAGTTCCATGTTCCATTGACTCATCTCACTCATACTTTTTCAACTTGCAAACTTTTCAAGGGATCGACCACTCAGGGAATTTTTCAACTTGCAAGGGATAGAACTCTGAGAGAACACAATCCATGGAACTTCAATTAGTGTTTTCTAGAATTCTCTAAAGATTGCAAGTCAAGGAAATGATCAGGAGAGGGAAAGGATACGAGTGATTTTTTGAAGGTCCAAAACTTTATATAACCCAGCCCAGACATCGGACTTATCAGTCACTTCGATCACCAAATCAAATCCGAGATTTCTCGACTCGACGATGCAGAAAAGTTTTTACCACCGAACTTGGAGCGATAGAATGGGCTTCGGTTCTGGACCACAGGGAATGGATGATCAATCAGGGATCAGCTGTTCAAAAATGCATGGAACAGACAGAGTTTGCCACAACAACAACGACAACAACAACAACAACAACAACAACAACAACAACAACAACAACAATAATAATAACAACAACAACAACAACAACAACAACAACAACAACAACAACAACAACAACAACAACAACAACAACAACAACAACAACAACAACAACAACAACAACAACAACAACAACAACAACAACAACAACAACAACAACAACAACAACAACAACAACAACAACAACAACAACAACAACAACAACAACAACAACAACAACAACAACAACAACAACAACAACAACAACAACAACAACAACAACAATGAAAGTCCTGAACTGAATGTTGTGCTGAACCGAAACGCACTGACGCATGCCATGCCAACTGAGCTAAGTTTTTATGAACATCAGTTCGAAGTCAGTCAGTCATAACGACTGACTGGAACATGGAACTTGGAACAGAACGGTTGGCAAATGCGAATGGGAACTTGAAAATAAGAGCCATGTACTCTGGGCGCGATAACTTTTAAGGTGTCAGTCAGTTACTCTGTTATCTGGTGATCTGCCTATGTATGGATAACTGTGTCACTCAGTGAGCCATTCAGTATGTATTTAAGTCAGTCTTAACTCTTATCTTGTCAGTCCGCATGGCAGCTGAATATTTATAAGAACTACCAATAAAAACTATGACCAAAGTATGTAGGAGCATACAAATGAAATGGGAACACCATACGGTCGCGAACAGCAGGCGATCGGTACCAAATTAATACTTTATGTTGCAAGTTATGTTCGTCCACTTGGTGCGTTCGTGGCCATTCAATTACAGTATGTCGAACACTTGTGACATTTGTTAGTAACTCAGTCGATACATCGAACAACATATTAAGGGAACGGAGTAGCGTCCGTCACTTGATAAAGAACCATGGGACGCTGGGAAACCAAGCGATCAAGAATGCAATATCAGTAATTTAGAATATGAATGTACTGTAAGACCGCTGGCATCCAGCTTGGTGGCATATGAGTTATGGCGCCACTACTGGGGTGTTTTTTGTAATAGTTCAATAGTTCATTATGATAATAGAAGATTGTCTCTGTAGAACACGGTTATTAATGCTTGATTTTATACGTAAAATACGGAAGTACTTTATGAAATGAATCTGGTTAGGGATGAAGTAAAGTAGTGATGTACTTACACAAATATTTTTTTCACTGAACGCATCGTATCATTTCACCCAATTTACTTTTATTTATTGGAACAAATTTGCAACGAAAAACAAAACAAAAAAGGACAAAATGAACAAAAAGTAAAACAACTCACCAGATTTTTGAAGTGAAGGAAGGAAACGACGTCGGGCAGTGGCCGGTGTGTTGCCACAGCTGACTGATGAACCGACACCTGAATCAGTCACTCACTCACTCACTCACTCACTCATTCACTCACTCACTCACTCACTCACTCACTCACTCACTCACTCACTCACTCACTCCCTCACTCACTCACTCACTCACTCACTCACTCACTCACTCACTCACTCACTCACTCACTCACTCACTCACTCACTCACTCACTCACTCACTCACTCACTCACTCACTCACTCACTCACTCACTCACTCACTCACTCACTCACTCACTCACTCACTCACTCCCTCACTCACTCACTCACTCACTCACTCACTCACTCACTCACTCACTCACTCACTCACTCACTCACTCACTCACTCACTCACTCACTCACTCACTCACTCACTCACTCACTCACTCACTCACTCACTCACTCACTCACTCACTCACTCACTCACTCACTCACTCACTCACTCACTCACTCACTCACTCACTCACTCACTCACTCACTCACTCACTCACTCACTCACTCACTCACTCACTCACTCACCATGTCTGCCGTTCAACTGATACTGTGCCTGACTACCGTAAACTGATGTCATGGTACTGGAAGCTGGTGAACCACCGGACGACGGATTCGTTGCCAGCAGACGTCGTACGTGCGCGTAGATGTCGTCCTAATAATACATTATTATTTATTTATTTATTTATTTTTATTACATTTTTTATTTAATAGTTAAGTACGTGATTATGGAAATACCTCTACTTATAAATAAACTGGTGTATTGAGAATCAATTTATGCGGGCAAGGTTTTGAAATTGAAAATCAACTTGCTTCTGCACCGTTATCTAAACAGTCTTTTATAAAAAACCTTCAGAACCTAAGATTCATCGCGTTAATCTGAATTATGTGATTGCAGTTTAATGAACCATAAATTTCCTGATTGTGTTATTTTGATGGTGGACAAAATAGAAAAAACGTAGAAAAGTAAAAAAATAAGAAGAACAACCGTCAACTAACTCTCGACATCGTTTTCAAGGAAATCGAAGACATTTCCGAGTTTTCAGGGATATTAATTTTCAAATGAATTGAATACTGAATCCGACTCAATTGTCACCCCGGTTTTACTATTTACCCTTGGAACCCGGTCGTCAATTCCAATCTTCAACTTTTGACACATTCGTCACAACTTTAAAACTCTTGGGACTTTGAGTGTCGCTGGTGTGGCCAGAGTTTCGATTGAGAGACAAATACCATAACCGCATCTGTTTATGTACATACGTACAGCCAAAATGGGAACATAGAAACACATAGTGACTACCATTCCATTTTATGTAAGTCGCAATTGTTGCGTTCAAGACAGATACAGTAAGAACATACATACAGTAAGTGGCGACTGAACGCATTGGTCGAAAGATGGGTATCAATTTTTACCTCAGAAACACTATTGTAGCTCATGTAATTAGTACGTCTGCGTTAACAATCTTTTCTGGAAATTTTTCCTGAGTTGACAACCACAATTGAAAAAAAACCACACTTTTCACACTCCCCAATATCCATCCGCCATGGAACCTTGGAACCTGGGAGTCAGTTTTCACTTTTCACAGCCACACCACACTTTTATGGGGTCCACCGGGACTTTAAGGCACATAAAGGCGCCGTGGTATACATGTGACTCAACCAGTGGGTAACGGAGCCTGGTGGAACTGGGTGTAAATCATGACCGTTATTCAGACTGTGCACCAGAACACAAAGGACACAAACACACATGTACTGATTTTGGAAAAGAAATTGTGGATCTTGTCGATGTTACCAATAGTAGTAATACGAGCATAGTAAGCTACACGAGAATGGGATGACTATCAATTGAAATGTATATAACAACTGGAATGGGAGCAACTACTCGCAGAAAATTAAGGTTTCCATACATGGACAACATTAATTTCCAAGCAAAAAAACGATATATGTAGGTCCTATAACTTGCTCATAGTTCATATCTTGTTAGAAAATATTGTTATCTAAGTATTTTATCTGGGAAACAGTCTTTTTATTTGAATGCGAGCCAAAAAGTTGCACATTTAAAATGTTTACGCAAACAATTTGAGTAACAAGAAACTCTGATTAAGCCATACTACCATAACTCATGATCAGGTACATACAACATTTATTTTGATGGTGTCGACTCACCTGAGCTTCGGCGGCTGACGGTGGTCTCGACGTAAGGGTGCCGGTATTGCTGGTTAGATCCGATCGTGCCGTTGTCGATGGCTCAACCACACTGATTTGTTGCTGCCGTAGGTTGATGCCTGAAAAAAGTATATTCATTAATTCCATTATTTAAATTTAGTATTTTAATTTTTTATCACATTTTATTTACAGTTATCAAAACTAGATACCTTAGAATAGAAAGTAATTAAACAAACGGGCATAAAAGTAGGTTCACTTGAAATAACCTGAATACATCGCAGATGCCAAAGAAGTTATGTATGATTTCAACAAATAATAGAATGATGATAACAAAATGTTGTTTACAGTAACATTCAAATGTGTTTTTGATGAAAGAGCAGATGGCCCCGAGGCTCAGAACACTCCGTTTTGTAGGTTCGAAGTTGAGTGACAGGCACAGGACGTACCTTATTTGGACTACATGACACATGACATGACACGTTCGAGTTCGTTACTGTAAGTGACTATGACTCGGCTGGTTTGAGTTGAGGAACATTTGACGTTGCGAATAAAAAACTCAGATTTGGTCCAACTATCTGAACACAACATTCAAAGTAGAAATCTCCGAATAAATATGACCATAATAAAAAATTTGGGTACAATTTTGTTTGATGCTCGTGTGTTTTTATATGTCCATGCAGACCATTACATGTACGTACGTATTTGGATAACGCTGACTCTCATTTATGTCAACTCTCCTATCTTTCCTCATGAAACAGATACAATACCAGATTGTAAAGATGTTAGATACATTATCAGGTTGTCTGGATCTACTCACAGTGATATATCTATTTTAGACAGTTTTCCTCAAGGTTAACTTCTCCGGTAGGTCGCTTGATTTACCGCAACAACCTGACATGTTTATCTTGTGATACCATCTAAGATCGTGGAGAAACCAGAATATGGATGCATGAGAAAATGTCGCAGCTCACTTTCTTGGTAAAACACACATCCTCCAAATGAAAATATACGAGTCATTCTTATTCTTTAAACAAATTAAACTTATCGGTATATGAGGTTCAAAATGTGTAGTAAGCTGTGCTATACATGTACCGTAGTATGGTATGGTAATTCAATGAACTATGTACGGTGTTATATACATACTATTGACAAAAACCATGCGCATCAGCATCTCAAAATCAAAATGACGGCCTTTGGAAGCTGTCTTTCACTACTGACAAGCTGTCATTCGTAATGGATTCCGTAAAAATACAGTTGATTGTTTGCACAGAATCAATGTCAGTAAAAATCAATCAGTTGATGAAAACCAAAATGATAAATACAACGTTAAGTGAAAATATGTTCAAGGTATTTAGCCTGTTAATCCCCCTGGTATTAATCCAAGGTATTTAATATGAACAGATTCAAAGTTAAGGACTGTTCCCAATTGAAAACGTATACCAGACAACTTGAATGACACAACAATTGTTTCCAATTGAGTATCGTAACAAATGCCGAATCTCGTATGAGCATGCAGTACACACGCATGCATTCAACGCTGCACGCAGCTGCATGCACTAATACACGCGCCAAAGGGCTACAAGTTCTACATATCGTGGGAACCTAGGCGGAATCACCGCATTAATTCAATTGGATAATGCACTATAATTGTGGTCATTATTAGTTTTAGGTGTGGATTTATAGCGAGATTGCTGGTGGTCATTATGATTATACGCTCTTGACCATCGAATCACGTGTAACGGCCAAACTTTGATGTGACCGCAATCATGTGATATGTTTACATTTAGTGGTGTGAAAGTTGTGACTGGATTAAGTGATTAAGTGGCAAAGATGTGAGATGTGACATGGTAAACCTGAATGTTATGTTACGGAAATATGCAATGAAATAGGTGCAGCGTTCGTATGTTGTTCGGATACCAGGTAAAAAACGTTATTACTTGAAAATTTTTGAACGCGCGCCAAAAAATTTGCTGTGAAACATGAAACTCCCGCTAGGCTATAATAGCGGATGCCGGTTTCAAATGATTGTCTTTGTCCGTTGTTTTTCATCTGACCAATGTTAAGCCCTATAACTGTTTTCACTATCCCACATGTGTTTGACATGATAATTATAGGACATTAGGAAAAAATTCTAGCGGCTGCCACCCAGGAAAAACTGGTCATTATTCGCAACGACATGCAAAAAATGCTGATCTTGATGTCTTGGGTTTTCTCACGCTTGTTATACAGTAAACACCGTTGTTAACCATGAGAAGCACAAAAACATTTCTTGAAAAGATGTATATTTTTTTTGAATGATATGTATCAGCGAAAACTAGATAGAAACGGCTTGAATGGTTGTAAGTGAAAAACTAGCCTGTTTATCGAAACGAATTAATCATGATTAATAACAGCGATGTAACGAGAACAGAACATTTACAAAAAAATTGAAACAATTAGGTTTATAAATTTCACAACACTATAGCCTTACCAACAAAATCAAAAATATTGACAAACAAAATTTTTTGAAATTGCTTCAAAACCAACAGTTAATATTTGATATTTTGACAGATAACGACCGATCATCAATCAATCAATCACATGATTGCGTGAACGACAACAATGATTGATACGTGTGATCGCTAATTGATTGGATGATCCAAAATTATATATAATCCATTTATTATTCAAGTTGCGCGTACATAACAACGAAGATGATAATTTTCGACGCAGCGTCATCCAAAATAACGCATGCAACAACAACGATGGGAATCTAATGTTTACGGATTAAGGATGGGTTCAATGGATTATAGAACGGAGCCTTATATTCTCCAACATCTGGAACATTCCGAATTTTGCGAAATTTCTGATCTACGAATGTTTACCTTAAAATTGCATTAAGACATTACCATCATAACATTATGGTAAAAAAAAATTTCATGGGCTTCATGTGGAATTATAAATCATTCCCGAGTCATGATTTAGAAGGAAATTACCAGCAACATCACCAATTACAAATTTATCAAGTACGGTTAGGTAAATAAGCTCATCATCAACAACAACAACAACAACAACAACAACAACAACAACAACAACAACAACAACAACAACAACAACAACAACAACAACAACAACAACAACAACAACAACAACAACAACAACAACAACAACAACAACAACAACAACAACAACAACAACAACAACAACAACAACAACAACAACAACAACAACAACAACAACAACAACAACAATGACAACAACAACAACAACAACAACAAAAACAACAACAACAACAACAACAACAACAACAACAACAACAACAACAACAACAACAACAACAACAACAACAACAACAACAACAACAACAACAACAACAACAACAACAACAACAACAACAACAACAACAACAACAACAACAACAACAACAACAACAACAACAACAACAACAACAACAACAACAACAACAACAACAACAACAACAACAACAACAACAACAACAACAACAACAACAACAACAACAACAACAATAACTTACCGTAAATACGAGCCAGCTCTTCTTTATTAGGAGGCCACATAACGACTTTGGTGGAGGATCGAGAATGAGAATTTCGTTGACCGAGGAAGCCACGTGAGGGCTGGTCATTATTCGGTCCCATTCCAATTGTAACTGTGGAACCTGTGTAACAGATATGTAAAATTACTCACTGACTGACTGACTAACTGACTCGCTGACTCACTGACTCACTGACTAACTGACTGACTGACTGACTGACTGACTGACTGACTGACTGACTGACTGACTGACTGACTGACTGACTGACTGACTGACTGACTGACTGACTGACTGACTGACTGACTGACTGACTGACTGACTGACTGACTGACTGACTGACTGACTGACTGACTGACTGACTGACTGACTGACTGACTGACTGACTGACTGACTGACTGACTGACTGACTGACTGACTGACTGACTGAACCTTGATTTTGACTGCGTCGAGAGGAACGAGCCATTCTCGGTGAGTTGGCATGGCTGGAACCGTTGACTGACGGGGACTGCGGGTAAAGGAATGGTTGCATCATTGATGAACGATGATGGTTGTTGGGGTGTGAGGTATCTGCAAGGGAAAAACGGATGAATAATAATATATAAGTCACAAATAACATAATCAGTAAAACAAAACATATATGACAAAATAAGACGATACATTTATTATTTGAAGTTTGGGTTGAAATTTAATACACAGTCAGAGTCAATAATAGGCATCACGAATAAAAAATGAGTTTTTACGTTTAATATTTTGTTTGATTTTTTTAAGTTAGGGTTCAATTTTAAACCAAGATATAATGATGAAACTAGTGGTGGATTGTAAGCGGTCATGGGTCCATCCATTCTTGATGTGTTCACCGGAAACGGTAAATAAATGATGGAGAATAGGATAAGAAACGTTGACATGATTGCTCATAATTTTTGTTGTTCATTGAACATGCATGTGTTTAAGTTTTTTTGGTTTTGTCTTTGATTTAAGGAAAACGTTATCATCATGGTGAACACCAGTTTATGCAGTAAAAACAATCGGTGAAACGTGAACGGTTCCACCGTACATACGATTGAACGTACACACTATTACTTTAGCAAACAACGGGTCAGTTTCAACAATACCAACCAAAAATAAGTTCAACAATACGGTGAAAGTGAATCCGATCTAAAAACTTTTGTAAAGCAGAAAAAACTATCGTAAAAACGGTCTACATACAATCGACGCAAAACAAACAAAAAAGTGCGAACTGTTGTGGTCTATGGTGAGGGGCGTTTGGGAACGTAGATTGACTTATTTTAGATTACAGTAAGTTCAATATAAGTTACCATCAGTTAATTGGCACATTTCAGTGGTTTATTTAAGAAGAATTGAATAAGAAAAATACCCTTTTCTTGAGACAGACCCTCCTTGACTTTTCAGCCATATTTTCTTCATTCAAACTCCAACCACGGCAACAATAATGCTGCCTAAATAAATGAATCAATCAATGCCTGATCGGGTGTTGATTTACACATTAAACACGGTACAGGGTGGTGATGATTGATTGATTGATTGACTGACAAACATTGAATGACTGTATATTGACAGTCATGACAGACGAACTAACTGGCTAAGCTACATACCTAAACCCATTTTATATGTACTTTTAATTTTAATTCTTTTTAACATTCACTCGATCAATCAACACACACGGTAACGTTTCATAAGTAGTAACTTTATAGTGTTACAACCACCAACCCGAAACATCGATGTTTCTTTCATATTTGTGAACACCCTGTACTACATACATACAAGGCGGTAAATACACAATACCACAATTGGATAAATATAGTAATGCTCTTATGGGCTATGTTAAGTCTACAATACAAATACAGAACAGTGGTTGACTGACTCACACTGCAAAACAGTTATATCCTGTATGGGGATGGCAGACTGACTGACTACCGACTGTCTGACAGACTGACTGACAGACTGACTGACTGACTGACTGACTGACTGACTGACTGACTGACTGACTGACTGACTGACTGACTGACTGACTAACTGACTGACTGACTGACTGACTGACTGACTGACTGACTGACTGACTGACTGACTGACTGACTGACTGACTGACTGACTGACTGACTGACTGACTGACTGACTGACTGACTGACAGATTGACAGACTGACTGACTGACTGACGGATTGACTAACAGATGGACTATCAGACAGACTGACGGATAAAATGCAACTTATGAGAAGAAATAAGTACGAAATACAAATCTCTAAAAACGTGAGCGTACTCGTTAACTCACAAACAGATCGGAATACCAATAACCTTGTACAACAGCTGACTGCACGCATTTGTATGATAGCAAGGCAACGGTTTCATTAGATTACAGGGTGTGATAGACTACTTATTCGGGATTCGTAGATTATTGTTTTGCGCTGTTTAACAGGGAATAAAAACAGTCCACAAATATACTCAAATTACATTCTCAAGACTTTTCACAATGAAAAAGCTAATATTAACTCGTGTACATACCTTTATAGTGAAACCAATAATCATATCATCGACGTACAAACCAATTATATGATTAGCATTGTACTATGTATGTAGTCCCTCCAATGTGATCACGTCAAATAAGATTAGAGCATCAGAAACATAAGCCCTTTGTAGAGTACTATGATAAATCATCGGAACTTCATATTCTCCACTAGACTTCCAACTAGACTGCACTTTGAAACCAGCATAACTAAATGTGGAATTAAAATAAACCTAACAATAACTGACTTGAAAGAAGTAAAAACGTACAAACAGAGTGCAGAATATTCCGATGTACATGTACAATTGTATGTATTACTGTAGCGTATCCATGAAACAAGTTACATACATACAGTACATACATTTTACATGTGTAGTAACATTGGGATTGCTAAGTTAATACTAAAAAACCCGAGCTATAACAATGGACAGTGTTTTTTAGTATGAACCTGGCAAAGTAAAACTAAAAACTTTACGTGTTTTGAGGGAGCAGCATTAAGGTGGCTACCGAAATAGCTAACACGAGTTGACAGGTCAGACTGAATGGCACGTTTGACGTAACTTAACACGATAATTGGGTGTCCAACTATGATGGAACATGAGTTAGGGTAGATACATACATATATTGAGTTGAGAGTCAGTTAAAGGTTTGATAGTTACAAGTAAATTATTTAAATGATACAAATAACAAATTTATTATTATCTACATAGGTACGACTGTGGCTAAGGTATATAGAGGGAGGTGGATCAAGTTTTGAGATTAGGTAACCAAAAAATACAAATAATGTAATAAAAAATATATAACTACAGTATGTAGCTTCGAATTTGGCTGGCTTTTATTCGATAATTATCTTTTAAGAAACGAGTAGAAATTTTTTTGTTTCATCTAACTGGTTTAGTTTTTTTTGGCTTATACCGAATTAAGAGCCTGGCTTCAACTTACATAGGAGTTATGTTCAGCCAGAACCAAGCCATCTAAATAAAATTTTGTGATGCTGATTTCAACGCAATACGCGAATCGATTATGATCTCAAACTATACTGTTACTGTATAACTATAAACCAGCTATTTCCAATGATCGAATAAATCGATTTCAGGGAAAAATAATTACAGTTTCTTCAGCCCACCGTGACGTGACACGGCAGGGCTCTCCGGTGGTAAAGTTTGCCACGCGCACTGTTGGATGAGAAAGTCGATAAAATGTAAGAGGGGATTCCTCGAAACTATTGTAACCGAATTTAACCACACATAACGAAACAAAATCATATATTAATAACCTCCAAGTCGGAGAATTAACCTTTTCCTCCATGTCTTATCCGCTAATATGCCACCAACAGAGACAATGATCGGCATTAGTAAGTCAGATCCATGATAGGATAGTAATCATCATCATATCTAATAGGCGCAACGCCGTTTATTCAGTAGTAAGTTAATTGACTATAAATCAATCAGAATCGGATGTGACACTGTTGCGGTTTGGTGGTTAACCGATTCCATGGCGGGCGAGCCAAACCTCTAAAGAGGGGAAAACTTTGTCAAAGAGGGAATTTGCAGTTTTGAGGCTATTTTACCTACACCTTAGGAGAAAAACTGCTTTTTTTAAACTTGCCGAAGAAGGGGAAATCAAAGTTTCCTTCCCCTTCTCGTCCGCTAACGAACCGATCTCAGTATCTGATATGATATTACTGCGCTGGTACTTTTTATAAGTGAGATATGACGGGATGACAATTGCGGTTTCATTAAAGATGAACTAAATTTCATGATCGAAGAGCATGATTGGAATTGTGATAAACATGAAGGACTGTAATGAATTAATTTGATGTAATCTAGAGTTAGAGCATTAGAGAAAATAGGGATGTTGAATGAAACCAGTGAGTTTTTTTGTTCAAGGTCATATTTGAGAACACAAACACGTTCTGTAACATCTCCTGTTAAGTAATAAGAAATTGAGCGTTCATCAAGAAACATAATTATGTAATATTAATATAACTTTATTTAACAATCAAACTTTTTGTTTTCTTAACTTTTTTAAAACGAAAATATCAAAAAAAATGCACACACGGAAGTCATCAAGTTCAGCCGTTTCCCGCACGTCGTTGTATTAAAAATCGAACAATGGATGAAAAAAATATTATCCGTCGAAAAAAAAATTATATAGATAAATGGCGAGCGCACAGTTGATAAATCATGTTTGATTTATCTGCGCATGGAAGAAGATAATGGAAGAGAAATAAATAAAGTCGTGCTGATCGGAATCGTTGTATCAGTGTTCGTGGATCGGATTCCGATGATCCGGTAAGTAATTTATCATTCACCATGGTTCTACGTGGTCGGTAAGTTTTTCAAGTTCGGTGAAGGAAAATGACACTGGTTTTGCCACTTTAGGTTAGGTGTGAGATTATTCTATTAACTATGTACATACATATTACGTAAAAGAAATAAAATGCCCAAAAGCATAGTGAGTTACGAATATGGTTCTTATTAGGGCTGATCGTAAAAAGTGAGAAGGTCCGAACCTTGATACTGCACCTTAACTACTACAATGAAATACGCTTTCTAAAACCGGCAGATGAGCAAATGCATGATTAAGATTTGGACTCAAAAATAATAAATCATAAACTTTGAATAAAAAAATTAAATTATCACATTAAATTAAATAAACATCTAAATAAAATATTTTTGCCAACCTTGATTTTGACTGGTGTTCATCATTTGTGATGCAGGTCGCCAGCACCACTGCTCGTCGGCTACATCCACTGATTTGTACGCTGAAATACAAAACATCATTATAATTTTTATATCATTTTGAGATAATTATAGAGATTGCCTAAATTTTTTACTGTTTAATAAGTAAAAATGACTTCGATGAACAACAAAATGTAGCTATTCGAGTAAGCTGATCATTGCAATATAATTTTTGGATTAGTTGATTTGTAAGGACCCGTTTATGGCAAGACTTCAGACTTTTAATTTCCAAGGAGAAACATGTATTACTTTATAATCATCATACAGTACAGTACGTATGAGAGTCTTTTTATTGAAGGCATACGAAATAGTACACTTTATGGTGATTGGACTACAAATACACAAAACAACAACTCTCGTGTTGCCATATGCATGCAAAAAGGCCTGAGTCTCCCCATCTGGGGCACAAATGTATAATAAATTGAATCTCCACCAGCACAAGTATGTACATACATACAGGGTGGGCCAATAAAAACCACACAACTTTGGAGGGTAATAACTCAGTGAATACGAATCGGATTGCATTGCGGTTTGCATCATTTTAACTGGTATATCTTTGGCTTTCATTTATATAATTATTATGGATAAATTTAAATTTTCCAAAAAGATATCAAACTTTTATCAAAAAGTTGCTGTTTTTCTGCTGATAACCCATACAATTTCATTTTTAACAATAATAAATATACACAGAAGAAACAGAATTTACACATAAATTAAAAAAAATGTTTTTGACAAGTTTCAGACACATAGAAAGCATGTTAAAGTTGATGAAATGCTCAATATGGACGTTTTGTGCTCAACGCTCAACAGCCTGTTTGCTATCATGAATGATAATTTTCACGTTAAAAACAGACTTAAGTTCGTAAAAATATTGTTTTAAACAGATTCATTACCTAGGTTTTAACTGAATAACACAAAATAAACCAGAACAGTTTGTCTGACCGTATAAAACATTAACAAAAATCTTTTGTAACCCTATGCATGAAAACTTCAGCCCGGTTGAAAAAATGGTACTTTTCAGAAATTTTTGCCTTACTTCTGGTTGCTTTGCAATTTTTGAATAAAAGTAGGGTTATAAAATTGCAAATATATACTGATGAAAATGACGCACACCGTTAATTAATCCGATTCGTATTCACAAAGTTATTAACCCTCAAAGTTGTGTTGTTTTTTTTGGCCCACCCTGTATGTACCAATCTTATGTACAATAGTCTTTCATGAGCCAATGAAAACATGCCCGCCATTTTCTCGTCTTACAAAAATATTTTCAATCTTATATTGTAAAAAAACTGAAATCATGAATCTTTAAAACAATCACAGTAAGCGATAAAAAAGTCTATGTATGTGCCCAGAATTGCATAATAAATTGAATCTTCACCACCACAGAAGTTTCCATATGTTGCGAGTGCCCCCCCTCTCCCCCTCGAGGAAATTGAAAACTGCTGACGCGCCCAAGAATATGCTTGTGAATAACACAGTAACATCAGCATTATCACCAAATTTATATGGAACCACGAATTTACGACGGATAAAACAACTTCCATGAATCCAGTGTTGTATCCCTTTGAGATATTGAAGAAAAGCGCATTTTGAATGGTGAATCCAATGATCTGGTTAGTGGCATGCCAACCAAGACATGCCATTCGACATTGGCACTTGTCAATTGTTAATACAAACCCAAACGAACGTCTTTAGCATTCTCAACATCTACAGTATTTTGTCTTCAAATAAACTTATTCACCTGATGGTACAGGCCGAACAAACTTGTTTTCAATAAGAACAACAGTGCATTCGTTCAGGTTTCAAGTGGCCGTACTTAGCCGATACCAAGGCATCAATCTCAATTGGCGCAATGGGACTAACATTCCTGCCATGCGGATTTCAAAAGTACGAAATACAACACGTCAGATAACAAGTTCAAACTTCAAACATCAAGTCAAACTCCATGTGATACTTTACGGTTGCCGGTATCTGCAAAATTGAGTGGTAATCGGCCAGCGGGGAATCATGTGAAAGGGGGGACTCCCTAGTGGGTCGTAACCCCTTTCGTACACCCATAAACCATGCAAAACATGACGCGCTGACTTACGGTCAAGCGTATCATGATAAATTTGTGATACCATGGCAAGATCACAAATTACATAAAAGAAAGTGGAATATTTTTCAGACTATTATGACTGTCAGTCGAATCAGGAATTATTTAGTTTTAACCAAAATTTCAGGTACAATATGAACCATCAATGAGATGATTTTGTCAGTATTTTTTGCTCGCTTCAGTGTATTCTATCATGATCAATTAGCACTACCGTAACGTCATGACCCACTGGTTTCAATGGCTTATTCGTTATGGTTTATTGGGTTCTGAGGATTTCCGGCCCAACAAGTTTTCCGAATCACTCAAAATTGTAGAAACTATTTTCGAAATAAATTTGTCTAGGACTGTAAATTGTGAATAACATCAAACCGACTGTGAATTGTGAACCGTCTCAAAACATACAAACTTGATAAATGCTGATTTGAATGGTATGATAGATGTATGAAACTGCGGTAGGTGGTACATGTGGTCAGATGGCACACTTGATGGTACCCATATGATACATGGTATGTACTTACTGTTTGTTTCGATAGCACAACAGCTGATTTCTCATTTCCTGGTGGTGCATATTGTCTGTAGTGGGAAAAATCAATAAATATATGATATCATATACGACAAAGACTAACTTGACAAAATACTTATCTCGTAAAATGATATTTGAGAAAAAATTCAGAAGCTGGGCAAATGAGCCACCCATTATTAGAGTGTTTCAGTAAGGTAAAGCCGCAAAAGCAACGATAAACGTGCAGTCTAGACTCTGGAGGGAGCTGAGAAACACCTGGAGACATATCACGTTACCGGTTCAAGTGTTCAGGCTTGCACGGCTGATTTAACAGGGAGTCGACCCACACCTGACTATCTAAAATAAGACTTGACATATTTTCTTCCATTAAATATGACATCTCGCCACGTTAGACATTTGAATTCAGAACCTGGAGTTCGATGTTTCTCGCTACAGATTCCGATATTAATAATTATGAATCAAAATTAGAGCCCACAGTCATAATAGTTAGACGATCGTGAGTGAACGTAAACGTACATATAACATAGTGTATTGGTGAATCTGCCATATATAACATACTGCGATGTCATCGCATTCGTACAACTCATAACCGTATGTACATACTACAGCGGAAGCGATGGTTCCTTCCGGGGGGAATCTGCGGCGCACCGAAATATTGAAATATCCGTCCGTTTAGGAGCTGAGGTGTCAGTCAGGTCATGCTAGTGTATGTATGTCAGCACCAGCAGATACAAAATATATTGGCAATGAAATTGATTTTTAAAGAAATACTTTTTCTATCTAATTAAAAACTTTTTTTGATTGTCCAAACGCAAGATACAACTTAAACACTGATAGGAAGGTATTTTGTGATTCAACAGAATGAGTTGAAACGTGAGTCATTTTGAAATTCGAATAAGCGAAACAAAGAGGACATTTACAGAACAATTCCTAAAATTTTCGCTCAATCCAAACACTGCTGAAAAGCATAAAGAACGGTCCATATAAAACGCTTCGCAATTTGATCCCGGTAAATCCATTAACCAAGCACACAACATCACAGAACGGATCAAGTGTTATAAAAACCCGTTGAAAGTAGATTGAACGAGGTCGTCATTGGATGTCCGGGTTTTTTAAAGTAGACTGAAGACAGTGACGTCTGTAATCACTTACATAGTCAAAAGATAAAAAAGTTAGGTTCAGTTTTTTATGCTTTCAAGATGTTGAATGCTCAAATCCGTTCCCTGAAAGCAGTGAAGTTTGTAATCCAAATCTAGAAAAAGATGTTATTTTAATTGTTTATTTATTTGTGTGTTCCAGATGTAAAATGCTCAAAGGATTAAAGACACATTAAGGATAAACAACTACTTCACTACACGTTACTATGTATTTATTTGAATGTCGTTTTCATAGTAGAGATGTCCATTCATAGTAAACTCATTCATCAATGTGGTAATGTTTACCACATAAAAATACGGACGTGCCCGCGTGCTAATCCATAGTGGGATTACTGGCTGGAGTGTTGTCACGTCACGGACAGACGGGTCTGTATTCTGAACCCGTATTCAATGATCAAGCAAGAAAAATGAAAAAAACAATCTTGAAAAAAAGACGTCCACCATGTGCAGAGATTTTTCGTGCCAATACATAAGACAATACAAAAGTACATGCTTCCCATAATAAAGCCAGTATGTTGTTTCGGCAAATAAAAATATTGCCCAAAACGTCTGATAATGAAACATCACTAGCCTCAACTCAGCTCGGTCGACATCCAAGTTTAACACAGTATAGGATTGAGTGATGATGAGTGATGTGCGTGTAAACACTGATTGACTGATGTTTCATAATCAGACGTTTTGGGAAATAATTTTGCTTGCAGAAACAAGATACGGGCTTCTACCATTGGTTTCAGCATTACGGTATTTAATTCTGGCTGGCCCAGTAATCACGGTTAATCTACGGTTTTCAGTTTCGGATACTTTGACAGCAACTTACGGAAATATGTAAAATAAAATTACAAATATGTTTAATTCTATACCTAATCCATCAAAACCATGTTTACGAACACATCCCAGTACAAATATTTACAGTGCGTAAATCACCTTGAGCCAACTTATCGGTGTTACGCCTTTTTCACACCCGTTATAATGGGTAACACTGGCGGACGAGCACATCCTCATAAAGAAGGGGAATCTCATCACAGAGAGGGAATTGGCAGTTTTCAGGCCATTTAACCTATACCTTAGAAAACAGATTTTCCTTTTTGAAGGTACCAAAAAGGGAATTCCACTTTTCCCACCCTTCTCTTCGGCTAGTGATGGGTGACAACTGATAACATAGAGACGGGGAAATATTCTATACGTTCTGAGGTTGCGGGATAAAAGGCGAAGATTTGCGGTAGATAAAGATGAGTGATGTTGGCGGTATATAACATAGAATGTTGCGCTATTTATTGGTATGATCAGGAGTTCAATTAAATAGAAATAAATTTGTTTTATAAGATGCTTATAAACTATTGACTATTAAACTCAGATTTATGCAGGAAATACGACATTGGGAGGTATAAAAAGAGATCATAGATATCAAAAGAATTACGCTTCGATGAAATAGGTCATGTTTGTAAATAAATGATTAGTTGATTAGTTGATTTGTTGCAATAGTTTTACCGATATTTTACAGATTTATCTCCTTTAATAAACTAGTATTACATTATATTCGTACAAAATCACGTACTCATGCAAATATAAATCGGACTAACGTGTAAATGCACTAATTGAGTTTACACTTTACACGTGCCGAGTTGAGCGCATAATTTTGCAATTGAATTCATGCTCGTTTCATGGTGAGGTGCTTTCTACCAAAAAGATTAGAGAGATTCAAAACCGATTTTAGCCAACCGTTACGGTTAAATTTTTGTTAGATTTCAAAGTATTTAACTCATCGTATTTCTTTCAAGATCATTTTTCGTTTAACAATTGCCGAGAACCAATGTCTTTGGGGCTTTTTTGATGAATGATGTGTCAGTCGGCCTTTTGACAGTCAGACATTTGGTGAAACAAGTTCAGTGGATTGTTCACAGAACTAGAATTTGTTCGAACAATTGTGGTGATTTATCAAAGTTTCACTAAAATAAACAATTGTTACATAAGATGCATCGACTTTAAGCAAAACTATGGAGCATAGTAACACACAGAACAATGTTATCAAAAATTCCAATTTTTATTTGTTTTGTTCCATACATGTCATTCCCTACGATTGATGCATAGCAGAGGGTGAGAATAAAGGACATTCATAAACTACATGTAAGCTGTATTCGCACCATGTCGAACGAAAACAGGATATTGAATAACAAAACAGGAACAAAATGAAAACATCACTTTTTATTTCAATTTATCTTCAATGTACATACATGTACGTAACTTTTTGCCCAATAACTCATAACACCTGTCTGCCGTTGTATGAAAATAAATTAAAACGCCGGTTCTGTTCCTGCTGGTGTTATGAAAATCTTTTTATATGACCTGAATTGCAGCTTATCAAGTGTTTCAGATTTTTATGTAAGTGTCATACATTTCGGAGGGCGTTGTTCAGATGATGGACTATCAGCAACTGAACTCAAAGTCATCTATGAAAAAACGAAAACATTTTCTGTGAAAACGTAACATGATAAGACAAACCTATATCATACATGCATAGTAGGATACAGAACAAAAAAAACATAATACAATGACATACATTTTAGGAATACGATACAGTCTGAGTCACGAATGTTCCCAGCCCTTAAAAATACCCGATTGTCTGGACCATCAAAAGTGAGAAATTTACGACACGCTAAATTCTGCGGACTACGAATTTATCTACGCCCGAGTCGATAAAAATCGGCACTTAGATGGTATATGGTATACAAACATGTGTATTGGAGAATATATTGTTGGGTGTTCAATGTGTGATGCCATTAAAGATACAAATTTATGTGCCGTACTATTAGAAGGCGTATGTAGTACGAGGTCGGAACCCTACGAATGCGGGTAAAGACAACATACTATTATGGATGTACCCGATAATATGCCATTAAAAGGTACTCTGAGGTGAGAAATAAATCGCGCATTTGGAACAATAAACCTACAGACCTGTCGAAGTATGTACATGTACACGAAATATCGGCAAGATGAACGACCATTAGTTATGGTCATAATCACAATATTATTACAATTCCAATATTGGTGAGGGTCATTAATACTTTTTAGGCCTGAAATATGTACTCTTGGTACCCATCTGGGTACCCACTACCCTATACCATGTATGTAGGTACATACGTACAGTATGTGGGGTATGTACTTTACCCTTGAAGGTGTAAGGCCTAATTTCCGCATGTACCGCTTCCGACATCCGATAGAGTGGAATACTGATGAGTTACTGGTATACTTAGTCAGCTGGTATAAGTGAGTGAGTGAGTGAGTGAGTGAGTGAATCGCCAGACCATGTCATAAACTAAGATGTTCATAAAAATTTAGATACCTTCCATTCAGTTTGATGGGTCCTCGAACCGAACGTGTCAAGTACGAACACTTAAAAGCAACATAATGGAAATACACCATTTGGTACATATGTGGTTTCTCAAGAATAATAATAATAACAGCCAAATTATCTTGAGATTTTGGCACTTTTCTTTCACCTTATTGAATTGCAGTTTTTGTGCTAAACACCTCAGTAAAAACTATTTCGCTAATTAGCCATTTACTGTAGCCACAAGTACCAAGTGGCACTTTGGCACCGTGGCATTTTGATGGAGATGTGCCACTGTGGTACATGGTGCCAAAACACCAGTTTGAGTACGCCGCAAAACATACGCCGACACAATAGAACTATTTAGTGACGCCCCTCCAAAAAGGGGCATAAAAGAACAGGGTTAAAGGAGAAAAAATCTATTGCTATTGGGAACTGATGTGGAAGAGCAATTTTTTCACAACATGGGAGGTTCGTGCCCCAAACATTTTGGAGAACATAGTCTTACTCTCATTTATGCTACAAAATTTGTTAAACTGTAATTGTTTTATGAATCGTTTTGGTGAATGGTGACGGTTTGTCATCCAAAACTACTGGAATAGGCATAATGAACTGGAACGAACTTCTGCCTACATAGGACAGATTTATGATACGGTAAAAGCCTCACTTGTATCGCCATTCCTAGATGAAAATAGCATATTGGTGCAATACCATGGCATATTAGATTGGTATATGGAATATCCATGGCCCAATAACGCCCGACGTGTAATGGTGCATAAACCACCAAAGGCCACTCGGTCCGTCCGTTATCAAGAAAAAAACGTAAGATAAATATAGGCTCATATGTGAACAATCAAAAAAACTAAGACATGTTCAATACTGGAAAATTATTCCATGTCAATACACGGGAGAACACATAAAAACTGGCAGCAAAATCATATCGCCAGTAAAAAGGCAAAACGCCTAATGACGGGTGATAATAAACTTGGAGCGTAGAAGGAGTCGGTTTATGAGCCATTAAATTGTTGGTTTACGTTCGTTTGCGAGACAACTACCGGGCGTGATAATCATTATCGGGTGGTACTGATATGATGCTATTATCACAGAAGTTGTTCAGTAAACGCAGAAAAAAACATAAGATTACAGATTTACAACAATTATTTATAGATTTCTCCATTGATTATGAGACTAAATTTTCAAATTGCCATATCGTACTTTAGTAAGAACAATAGCAGGTGTACTGATATGGTGATAAAAGCAGATAAAACAATGAAAATACAAATTAACGACGATCATCTATTCATTGTTTAGAAAACTAAATTTTGAAATTCATGAAATTTTTCATGACATGCAATTAGATCGGTGTCGAAACGGTTTCTATAACAATAATATCATCCAAAATCAGTGTCGTAATTGATTGAAATTGCTATAATATTGTGAAAACGAAATATTTTTTAATGTTTGATCATAATTTTTAACATAATTTTTGTAACTGAGTTTAGAAATAATATTTTTGCGACAATTATAATGGAGTACTACTACATAAATGCACTCACCGATCAACATAAACTCAATGAAGACCATGAAAAATCGTAGTTGCGCGAAAAAGACAATAATGATGCAACGATTGCAGACGGTGTAACTAATTGACTAGAAAAACGTTTGGCACGTAATCGTTCATTATGTGGGGGAGGTTCCATTACCCCCCCCCCCCCCACTTCCCCGTAGACCACACCAACGAACGGGGGTCAGTCTAAGTATGCTGGGGGAGGGGGGGGGGGCGAGAAGGAGAGGGAAAAATGAAACTCCCACCTCTCATTTTCAAAAAGTTGAATTTTTTCCCTAAAATAAAATGACCTGAAAACTGCCAATTTCCCCTCTTTGACAAAATTCCTCTCCCTTTGGAGGATTAGCTCACCCGCTAGTGGGGGCCAGTCTAAGTGGGCTGTGGGGGCCATAACAATCAAGACCCACAGCTTTGCGGGGCGTTTTCTTACATTTGAACACAAATTTATGGTTTTTCTCTGCCCTTTTTTGTTTGTCTTCTTCAACGTGTCTGGCACTACAAGTTTGTTGCTTTTTATCTGATGGAACGGATAGCCCAGAACAATGACGGTACATACATAAGTTATAGTATGTAGTTGGAATGGAAAGTTATAATTGTTGATCATTGAAAATTTTTAAGGAAATAAGAGAAGATAATGAACAATGGAGCACTTTCGTAGCTGAATCTATGAACTAATTACAGTTAGAATTGTTCGGAGCGGGAATGTACAGTAAGATGAAATCACTAGAAGAAGTAAACCACGTTAACAACAATTTTTTATAGCTGATATATTGATAAGTTTGTTGCAAAGATAAATCATTAATACATGATTAAAGAATGATGATGAACTCTAATCATAATGCACCAAAACACATAATAATTAAACTTTCTTAATCAATAAGAACGGTGAAAGTAAAAACAACAAAAACAACAACAACAACAACAACAACAACATACCTTTACGTCGGTGTCTCGGTGTTGCCAGTACGTCCACATTTCTCACGGTATTATCAATTGAAGTCCGCGAGTCTCTCGACGATCGACGTCCGAACGTAGTCCGATCACGGAAGGAACGACGGAGCGTGGAGAAGAAGGAAGTGTTGGAGGATGGTGATAGTGGGATGCTGTTGATGGATGACGAGGGACTGATGTCTGCAACAAATAAAATAAATGAATTAAAAACAATAAACAATGAAATAGAATAAAGAAAATAATTCAAACAACTGTGAAGGTACTTGATTAAAAAAGATAAAATGTGTCAGAAAAAAGGTTCAGACAAGGAATGATAGACAACAACAACAACAACAACAACAACAACAACAACAACAACAACAACAACAACAACAACAACAACAACAACAACAACAACAACAACAACAACAACAACAACAACAGCAACAACAACAACAACAGCAGCTTATTGTATCCATGTTATATTTTAATGTTTTATACTTATTTACTTGGTTGGTACAGTAATAATTCTAGCTAGACTGATCCACATGGAATTGCGTAACGTGCCAATACTTCATACGAGTCCATCAGTATGTAGTAACTCTAATTTCCGTTGGTACACATGCATAAATATGTAATTCATGTATAAGTTATTCCAACACGCATGTGACATATTGCAAAAGGGTGGCGGGTTCCTCCATTAGCTGGCACACACATCCGATTATCGTAAGTCGTTAAGTGGGAACATCTTATTGCAATATGATTCGTAAAGAGAATGCATTTCCAGAATGTGACTGCATTTAAGCCATTCAATCATTCACTAATTCAAATTCCTTTGCAAACTAAGACTGTTAACCGATTTGGATCCAGAATTTTTTGTGAAGCTGTTTTCACCATATCCGGCTAACATTATGTAAGAACAAATATAAAATGAGTGATGTCATGAATTGAACACGATACCATAGTTTCATACTTCACCGCCCTAACCACTAACCTCTACTTGACTGCCGACTGCCCGATCGACGAAATATCGAACTCCTTGTCATCACGGTCGGTGGCGGCTGGTAGTTGTAGTCCTCGTCGCGACTCATCATGATTTCACAGGTACAGTTGTGGAAATGTTGACAATCGAATTGTGAGGAATAACGGTTTTGTTCACCTCATCGATGAAATCAGTCAGTTGGATGCTTGGGTTGCTGCGATACTATCGACTGATGAGGAAGTTTATTGCAATATTTTCAGATGGGTGTGGATTTTATTTTGTAAACCACTATTAGGGTGTAAATTATTGGTAGATCGTCATTTGAAGCTCATTAGAAAGTTGACGATTATCGGTGATGACGGTCAAGATGGACGTAAAATCCCATCAACGAGTTAAAACTCCAATATTCATAGCTGTGGCGGCAACGTGCTCAAAAATGATAACATCTGAAAATCAAAGCAATATATTCAAAAAAACTTTTTTTTACTGGAAAACAGTTCTCCAAGGGTTTTTACTTCCACTTCTGGCTTCCATTAAGACATTAACAAATAACTGATTAGAGACCCAGCAATGCCCATAAACATTCGAAATGAGAGAATGCTGACACACCACGTTGCTGATAAGCGACACGTTCGCTTTCATACCATGAATTATTGACATATTTAGCGATTTTAGAAACAAAATTCACTGGTTACTATCAGGTTTTCTTGAATTTAACCAAATTTCACTACCGTAGACTACTAAATAAATCAACTTAATGCAATGAAATAACCCCTAATTTCTTCACAGTACTGCGAAAGTCTTTTATACTGATATTAGAGGCGGGTGTGGTGATAAATGAACTAACAGAACTCGGAGGCAGATGATATTTCACGGAAAACTTTCCAATGTAGCCTATAATTTCCAGGGGTTGGTTGAATCGCTGGATGGTATACATACATGGTTTGGCGCCTATCAGGCTGTGTGCCAAACACTAGCGGACGAGAGAAGAACGGAAAAGTGGAATTTTCCTTCTTGGGCAGTTCTAAAGAGTATAATTTTTTGCATAAGCGATAGGTAAAATGGCCTCAAAACTACTATTCCCCCTCTTTGAAGAAATTCCCCTCCCTTTGGAAGATCGACTCGTTCGCCATTGGTGCCAAACAACGTACATACAAATACCATTTTAATATTACCGTAAAATTCCCCAACAGTTGTGAAACAATTGTTTTGACGTTGGCACATACATGGTTATAGTTAATTTCAATTGGTATGCCTTGTGGTTAGGTCGATACATATAATGTTTGTATTCATTTGAATACCATGTGAACCCGAATTTGGGCCACCGAAATTTCTGACACCTAATGGAACAATGGGCGGGCACATGTTTTGTTAATTGTACATGATGATGTATTTGATTTATTAAAATAATTAATAAAGCTCTTACTATGAAACTTTATCATGTTAAGATTCATTTTTTCAGAAAGACTATAGTAAATAAACGCGATTGCATAGAAAACATATGTTTGGGCCGTTACAATTCCATTACAAAGTGCGGTAACACGCATTTAATTCGAACTAATAGAAAACACAAGGATGTCAGTGTTTATTCAAACGGGAGTCAATTAGACAAACGGCGTTGTCTTAACATTGTGGATAAACACGATAATGTGATGACACATATAAATTAATCTTTTAAAAGAAAGTCAAGTATTCAAGTACATATGTACATAACGGTTGAAAGAACTATCCGAAAAAGAAAGAGCGAATAAAGAATGACTGTAGATCGATTTCATACATAAAATCAATCAAATCCTTTTAAAACGAAAACGAGAATCCCGTACAACGAACCGAGCATGAAGTTGTCTTTTCAATCATGGGTTTTACTAGAAATCGGAAAATCTACAGTCCGAAATCTCCATTGATTAATATGAAAAAATGTCCCTCCATTTCCCGTAATGTATCACGATGACAATGATAAATAAATAAAAAAACAGTATGGAACCAAGTGGCAACAATGCTTGACAAAGTATCAGCACATGCCAGGTACCATCATCATTAATCTGGCCCGTCCGTGGTACATTAAATAACGACTGTCAATAGAGGATATGACAAGCGAATTCGCGTTTGATCAAAGTGCAAATTAATTATAATGTGTTGAAATAATTTATAAGGTGCAAAAGGAAAAAACTGTTTTGGCATGATTTTTTTTATAGGATGAAGTATGGAATCCCACTAGCGCAAGCCAAAAGCCACCGTATGATGAACATGATTAAAAGAATCAGAACTTGTTTAATTTCCGCTACTGCCGTTCACGAGGTACAAACTGGGGAGGGGGCAAAAATCTGCGACATCATAACCTTCTCGATTATATCCATCAACTTGCAAATCGGTGACTTTTAGCATCTGAAATGCTCGATATCGTCATAAAACTTAAAAAAAACTTGATGATTATTCAATCCCAGTGTATTATCGTACATGGCATAAATAACTTAGCTGCTCACAGCCAAACTTATCGTAAAAATAAACCTAATGCAACAAACGAGATCAGATTACTCGATGTTGATTTTTCCGCCGCTCGTTCTGTGAAATCTGATAGTATGTACGATGTGAACAGGAATCGTAGAGGCGTAAGTTCCGACGTATTGGCATTTGCTAATTACATAAGTGAACGCTGAAACGGGAGCTACTGTATGCGGCTACTGTGTAAATAACATTTGTAAATGACAATCATTGACAAATATTGTGCAAAACAGCCAAAAATAGAAATACCGTAGTACATATGTCAAGTATGTAGGACTACTAATACTGACGACTTTATTAGTATGCCATGCCATGAAATTTTGTAATTGTAGTACACATCCCATGTACACAGTTTGTATCCGCAAACATCTTGACAAAACAAGTGTAACTGCAACTACATAACATGTTTGTATGTACATAACATATGAGCGCATGCAGCTAAGAATGTACACGCGTCTTCGGGAAAAAGGTTCATATAAAAAAAAATATAAAAAATGTATTTTGATTTAAAAAGTAGTACGTGAAACCAATTATGACTGATATAGCCTACTTAAACTTGTTTTGTCGTCTTAAAATAATTTTTTATTAATTTTATTGCTTTTTTAACAGTCCAAAAAAATCAGGTTAAAACCTACTTTTTCCTTCGAGTTGCGCATGTAACAACCAGCTTCATTGAGCATAACGGCGTTATAAAAAGTAATTATTATGCTTATAAGACATGTTGTGAGTCAAATTACCGTAATCCAAGCTAATTCTGTGATCCAACTTGTATTGAATATTTTTTTTATCAATTTGAAGTTTTCAAACCCAAATAGCTGGAGTTTGACATGATTGGTAGTAGAATTTTATTGCATAATAATATTCTCCTGAATGTTACCTAAAAACACTGTGAAGAGTAAAAAATTCCATTCTTTGTCTATCGCTCACAAAATCGAGTTAACCAGCACACCCTCCAAGCTTCCCCGTTCATGAAACATCATGCTCATTCTGTCGTTTTGGATATCGAAATCTAGAATTTTCATCGATTTTCTTGTTTTAAAAACGTTTTTTGGTTTATTACAAAGTGTTATGTTATTATAAATAGTAAAATTGAAGTTCAAACCCACTTTCAATATGTTTTGTAACAGAAAAGGTGACGGCAACACGAAATTGCGAAATCTCGTAGCATGCGGTTCTCTGAACATGGGGGGCCGGTTGAAGTTCTTTTTTGAGCGATAGACAAACAATGGAAATTTTGTTTTTACAAGAGTTTTAGATAACATACAGGAGTATATTATTCTGCAAAAAAAGTCTGCTACCAATCATATAAAACTCGAGTTATTTTGTTTTGAAATGTTCAATTTTGAGATATTTTTATTTTTTCTATTAAATAATACAAACTTTCTTTGTGAAATGTTAGAAGCAGTTTCCAACTATATTTCTAACAACCTAATGGTTTTAAGAAATTTATACAGCTCTTTCATTAGCTCTTGAATCTAAAGCCCTGCACGCGTCACTAGCACGCGCGTTTTTTGGCGCCAAAAATATGAACCGCCACTTCGTACATTCTTAGCTGCATACGCTCATATGTAATAGAATACATATCCCAAACATCAGCAAATACATACTTACTCAGCGGACACACCAAAATTTCGTGTTGTTTGGGATTAAATTACACACGTCCTCTGTCTGTGACTGGCTGACAGACTGACAAATTGACTGACTGACTGACTGACTGGTTCAGTTCGCACTGCACTCAGCTGCGGCCAAAGAAGTTCGGCTTCTACATAAACCACACGGGCTATTGTGACAGATTGGCTGACTGACTGACTGACTGGTTACTTGTTGCTAAACGAGTGTACATACGCGAGTAAAACGTCTTATCACCCGTCATAAGTTGCCAGTCAGTCAGTCACTAACCCCCTGTCACGTCTCTAATGTGTTGGAATCGGTTTTTGTTTGCTGATTGGTGGGTGTCATTGATGGTCGTTGTGATTGGTTGACAGATTGATTGACTGACTGACGGACTGACTGACTGCCATGACGAATGGTCTGTCATTTCTCTCAAAACAAAGTGTTCCACAGTGTATAAGTAATTTACAAGTGCAGTGATTCTAGTATTGCTAATAACGATTGGTTAACTGAAGAACTTTCGTTATAACAATAGCCGAACGGTGTACTTGTAGTTATATAATACCCAGAAAAATTACGTAACAAAAATTTTTAACGCTAAGAATTATATTGAAGAATAAGGAAATCAATAGCCAAAATATTTCAAATTATTTACAACCTGTATGCTACGTTTTATCAATGCAAAACTGCTGCACGCTTTGACCATGAATGTTGAATGAATCATTCCACCATACTCCGCAACGCTGCTAGAAGATACGTACGAACGACATCAACTTAATCGACGTACGAACATAACTTTTTTGTAAACGGATCTTTCATTACATGTATGTAAATAAGACATAAACGTTAATTGTAATCTTTCTATTGCCTTATTTAGAGTAGAATAAATACCCAAATATTAGAATAATTTGATCCGCTACGTATGCCTGAATCCAAATAGCCATAAGGAATTTTCATGTGCAAAGATATGACTGTTTACACTTTCGTTATTGTTGCGTTGGAAAGCTGGCTGGGATCAACAAACATTTCAAAAGGACTTTTCTACAAACGACGCTCGACTACAAATGTTTATGGCATTTGTCAACAAGCAAACTTCTGCAAATTTTCATCAGTTTCACCAGCCAAAATGAATAACTCAAGAGTCGGGATACAGGGATCCGAATCAAAAAAATTAACATTGTTTATTTTTAGGAAGAAGGAATATTTCATCGCGACACGAAGGCCAACGTTTTTATTGTAGGATGGTGTTTCAGGCACCGACCGATGAAAAACCCGCAGTACTGCATAAAACGTATCTCTAATGGGTGTTTTGCAACATTCCACTGTAACATTGCAACGCCTTCACCAGAATGTTTCCCAGAACAGATCGGCTATAAAAACTAGCTACCAACGATGTTGCAGTTGCGGACTTAATGGCGTATGTGAGGGACGACTGGGAAATGGTCATAACAATTTGTTGGCTTTCACACCCGGCCGTCTTGTACTGAAGTGTTGGCTTTTGGGAATAACTGTTTGGTGTTTTCAAGAAAACCCACTATAAAGAGGGATACACAAGAAACGAAAATGCCAAACGGCAATAAGTGAGTACATATGATTGGTCTAAAATGGCATCTATAGATAGAAAAGGTGAAAACAAGTAATTTAAGACATATAGTTTAACTGTAAGTAACCTTAAAAGCATTGAGCTTGCAGAGTAATTTGTACTCAACTCAATTGGTCAATCATATCAGGCTGCGATTTTTTTTCTATCAAACTTTTAGAGAATATTGTCACAGTTACTATAAACAAAATATTAGCACGGACAGTTATGGCGTTCCAGGAATTATTATTTTTAGTACATAATAACTGTTGCGTATAAGGCGACCATGAATTCAGTTTGTTCGTGGAAATCAACTAATCAAAGTAATTTGTAACGGTTATCTAGGTATTTTAATGTTTTAAAATTTTCGTACCATACGGAGTTTTAACTGCTTAAAATGGTAAAATGTGCGGATAACACGGTTGGGCGTGCGGTAATGGTGGTTGAAATTTTCATAGTATTACAAGGAAAAATATTATTGTTGTGAAAGGTTGACACAATAAAAAATATATTATCGTTTTTCTATTATGTTAAAAGGAAATCATGCGTAATTTAGCTGCCTAATTAGTATATGTCCAGATATTGTTATAGTCCATGACCAATTACTGCAGAGTAAAATAACACTAAACAAAATTCTGTGTGCCGTTGACCACGAACAAACGTTCAAATTGGCGGAGTTGTAAGAAAACTACCGGAAAAGTTGTTGAAAATTAAAAAAAATCCGGGAATTTTTATTCTCATTGTATAGATCTTGTTTCGATGATTTTTTCATGTATTTGTCATGAAAAAAAATCTGCGAAATAATATCTATAAAATGAAAATGAAAATTCGTCGAAAAAAAAACTTTTTCCGGTTGTTTTTTTCCACCCCGCCAATTTGAATCGTGGTCAACGGCACACAGAATTTTGTTTAGTGTTATTTTACCTGCAGTAATCAGTAGTGTTATTTTACTATATAATGATATGCTATTGACTTTGTTTGCTAAAGTGTTTGTTCGAGTCCAATCCTAAAATTTGTTTGGTAGTAACTGAGACAATATTCTCTAAAAGTTTGATAGAAAAAAAATCGCAGCCTGATATGATTGACCAATTGAGTTGAGTACAAATTACTCTGCAAGCTCAATGCTTTTAAGGTTACTTACAGTTAAACTATATGTCTTAAATTACTTGTTTTCACCTTTTCTATCTATAGATGCCATTTTAGACCAATCATATGTACTCACTTATTGCCGTTTGGCATTTTCGTTTCTTGTATCCAACTTTTCTATACATAAGTCAATTAATCATCTTTGCTTTTTATAAATAATAAAATTGATCATAAAAATATGTGTTAAAAATGGTTAAGCGTAAAATTAAATTAAAAATTTTCATGAAACGTTTATTGATAATGGGATCACCTACTTATGATCGCCTATGAAACGTAATTGAGTGACTCCAGTTGAGACAATCGATTCTTTCGAACAACATATTTTAAGCAGGAAACATTGCAATGGAATCAAATTTGCTATTACGAGTTCAGGTTTCTACCGAACATGAAAAATTTTCGCGCAATATTCATTGGGAGAAGATAAAAATATCGCGAAAAAGTCAAGTACCCAATGTACCCAACAAAAATCTATACAAATCAGATACATACATTCGTATGTTTGTATAAACACATAAAAATATACATAATGACACAATTCTTAAAGTACATGCTGTTTTACTAAGTGAAGTGCAGGGTGATTTGTGAAAAGTTATTTTATTCTAAATGCAGTAAGTGTGAGTTTCACCAATAAACCTTAACAGTGAGCATTGAAAACAAAAAAAAAACATGTTAGTTTGTTAGAATTATCGGTAACCCTGTAATTATTTTTGGGACATCAACTACAAATGCTGTAGTAACCGTAAAATAAAATTTTTTATCACGTTGTATTGGAATTTCGAGTCACCCTGTAATGAAATTTTCGCCAAAGACAATTTCAACCACCTTGTAATGACTTTTGGGTCAACAAGTGTAAGTAAAAAAAATCCATATCACTCGTTTTGAAATTTCTATTCACCCTGTATGATGAATTTTCGATCACCCTGTACTGAAATTTTCGATTAAAGATTTTTCGGTAACCCTGTAATGATTTTTGGGACATCAACTACAAATGCTGTAGTAACCGTAAAATGATATTTAATATCACCCTGTATTGAAATTTCGAGTCACCCTGTAATGAAATTTTCGCCAAAGACAGTTTCAACCACCCTGTAATGACTTTTGGGTCAACAATTGTAAGTAAAAGAATCCATATCACTCGTTTTGAAATTTCCATTCATCCTGCCTAATTAATTTTCGGTCACCCTGTAATGAAATTTTGATTAGAGATTTTTCGGTTACCCTGTAATGATTTTCGGAACATCAACTTTAAATACTGTATTGTAAAATGATATTTTCAATTCACCCTGTATTGGAATTTCGAGTCACCCTGTAATGAAATTTTCGCCAAAGACAGTTTCAACCACCCTGTAATGACTTTTGGGTCAACAATTGTATGTAAAAAAACCATATCACTCGTTTTGAAATTTCGATTCACCCTGTATAAAGAATTTTCGGTCACCCTGTAATGAAATTTTGAATAAATATTTCTCGGTAAACCTGTAATGATTTTTAGGACATCAACTACAAATGCTGTAGTAACCGTAAAATGAAATTTCATATCACGTTGTATTGGAATTTTGAGTCACCCTGTAATGAAATTTTCGCCGAAGACAATTTCAACCACCCTCTAATGACTTTTGGGTCAACAATTGTAGGTAAAAAAATCCATATCACTCGTTTTGAAATTTCGATTCACCATGCATAATTAATTTTCGGTCACCCTATAATAAAATTTTGATTAGAGATTTTTCGGTTACCCTGTAATGATTTTTGGGACATCAACTACAAATGCTGTAGTAACCGTAAAATGAACTTTAATATCACGTTGTATTGGAATTTCGAGTCACCCTGTTATGAAATTTTCGCCAAAGACAATTTCAACCACCTTGTAATGACTTTTGGGTCAACAAGTGTAAGTAAAAAAAATCCATATCACTCGTTTTGAAATTTCTATTCACCCTGTATGATAAATTTTCAATCACCCTGTACTGAAATTTTTGATTAAAGATTTTTTGGTAACCCTGTAATGATTTTTGGGACATCAACTACAAATGCTGTAGTAACCGTAAAATGATATTTCATATCACCCTGTATTGGAATTTCGAGTCACCCTGTAATGAAATTCTCGCCAAAGACAGTTTCAACCACCCTGTAATGACTTTTGGGTCAACAATTGTAAGTAAAAGAATCCATATCACTCGTTTTGAAATTTCCATTCACCCTGCCTAATTAATGTTCGGTCACCCTGTAATGAAATTTTGATTAGAGATTTTTCGGTTACCCTGTAATGATTTTCGGAACATCAACTTTAAATACTGTATTGTAAAATGATAATTTCAATTCACCCTGTATTGGAATTTCGAGTCACCCTGTAATGAAATTTTCGCCAAAACAGTTTCAACCACCCTGTAATGACTTTTGGGTCAACAATTGTATGTAAAAAATCCATATCACTCGTTTTGAAATTTCGATTCACCCTGTATAATGAATTTTCGGTCACCCTGTAATGAAATTTTGAATAAATATTTCTCGGTAAACCTGTAATGATTTTTGGGACATCAACTACAAATGCTGTAGTAACCGTAAAATGAAATTTCATATCACGTTGTATTGGAATTTTGAGTCACCCTGTAATGAAATTTTTGCCAAAGACAATTTCAACCACCCTCTAATGACTTTTGGGTCAACAATTGTAGGTAAAAAAATCCATATCACTCGTTTTGAAATTTCGATTCACCATGCATAATTAATTTTCGGTCACCCTGTAATAAAATTTTGATTATAGATTTTTCGGTTACCCTGTAATGATTTTTGGGACATCAACTTTAAATGCTGTAGTAACCTTAAAATGAAATTTCATATCAAAATAAATTTTCAATTCACCCTGTATTGGAATTTCGAGTCACCCTGTAATGAAATTTTCGCCAAAGACCGTTTCAACCACCCTGTAATGACTTTTGGGTCAACAATTGTAAGTGGAAAAAATCCTTATCACTCGTTTTTGAAATTTCGATTCACCCTGTATGATGAATTTTCGATCACCCTGTAATGAAATTTTGAAAAGAAGTTTTTACGGTAACCCTGTAATGGTTTTTGGGTCATCAACTACAAATGCTGTTGTAACCGAAAAATATAATTTCCTATCACCCTGTATTGGAATTTTGAGTCCCCCTGTATAAAGAATTTTCGGTCACCCTGCAATTAAAGAACCTTAATTAAAGCCTCAATGTGCCACTTAAGTATCCATTATATTGTTTGCGCCTTCGAACGTTAGCTCCATGAAAAACTTTCAGTAACCAGAACGTCAGCTTTACAAAAAAAATCTTCCATTCAGCCTAACCAGATTTAAATGGAATGGTACCAAAATTTGAGCCACAAAATGTGCCATCACATATGTGCCATGATGGCACATCAAGATTCAGTATCTCTCTTGCGCCTTGATCCGTTATTTTCGCAAAAAAATCAGCTCGCTACTTTATGAGAGCCTATCAATTTTCAGCACATTCTTTGGACCAAGCGTGTGTGTATACAACAGTGGGTAGTACATTTCCTAACCGGGACGTTTTGAAAACAGTTATGGGTTTTTCGCACTTGGCGAAAAAAACAAAGTTGCTTGCGTTAAGGGCAGGCGTGCACTTGCGCCGGTCCTTGCGCGTGTGCCGTTGATTGAAACAATTAGAAACTTTGGCTACCCCCAGGTTTTAAACTATGGAGAATTCAATGGTGCCAATGAAAAGTTTATAGGAGGATTATTTAGGGGTGAAATTCAATTTAAGGGCCCAATCATATATAGTAGTAGCTACCGCTACTACTACGATATACAGCCATTGATCGTAGAGAATGATCCAGGCTTTCATGACAACAGTTTGATTCTCTGGAATAAGTTACATGCCAATAAAAGAGAATTCAACTTTACTTATACTGTATTTGTGAGTGAGCACATCATATTCTTGTTGAAAAAATTTCGGATCAGAGGACTGAATTCGGTGTGCAATCCATCCAGTCACTAGCAAACAGGAAGGAGAGGGAATAGTGGAATTCCCCCCTTTTCGGCGAGTTGAATAAGTCCAATTTGTTCCCTACGGTAAAACGGCCTCAAATCCACTAATTCACCCCTCTTGGACGAAATTCCC
This sequence comes from Daptonema setosum, assembly GCA_964036265.1. NCBI lineage: Eukaryota > Metazoa > Nematoda > Chromadorea > Monhysterida > Xyalidae > Daptonema > Daptonema setosum. The sequence continues at coordinate 12,732,049 of OZ038442.1, read as the reverse complement.
TTCCCTTTGGTAGATTAGCTCATCCGCCAGTGCACCAATAAAGATGCATATAAAAGCCAGTGACCGTATACATGAAAAAATACATAACCGTATTACACACATTGCAAAGTGCGAGTTATGGGTATTCGACATGAAAAAAGTGGGATACCGGATTGAAGAAGGTGTAGAACATAATGAACAAGTTTACATAGTTATGTATGCAGTTCGGTTCGGTTCGACATTCACATCATAACGGAGCGAACTTTTTTGTGGCCATCATTGATGGTTATGAGGTTGGGCGAAACAGCAATAACAGCCGAAGAGAAGCTGACGACAGTAATAAAACTTGGGAGCTAGATTTCGCCCATTTTGTTTTAGATGTTCAGTTTGTTGCTGAATTGTTAGACCGAGTTTTTTTTGGTGGTGAAACTGGGGAAAACACACAAAAATCGAGATGATTCGCAAGATGTGAACTGTAGCATTTTCAATTCAAGAGAGAACTCTTACTCACTCACTCACTCACTCACTCACTCACTCACTCACTCACTCACTCACTCACTCACTCACTCACTCACTCACTCACTCACTCACCCATCTCGACATTGTCTGAAAATATCACTGAGAGATTGGTGTCTATTCATTTTGAATTCAGTCTCGTTATCAATTGAGAATGCTATATACAGGGTGGGGCAAAAGTAACTATACACTTGTTGACGCAAAATTTCTCCAAAAAATTATATTGCATCAATATGATTAAACAATCTAAACAGATGCTAAAACACCTGAAAATTTTGATTCTGCTATTTATTTTAACTTACAACAATTTATTTCATGAGTTATGCGTCTTTTTTCTTGAAATTCGCCATATTTTCGGTTGTTTTCAGTGATTTTTGTCAGTTATCTCGCCATATCAACTGTTATTTGACGAAAATTTATGTTGGTATATAATATAGAATGTAGAAAAATATTCTTAAACTTTAACAGGAGAGTAAGTTTTAATTCATGCATAATAAATAAAATAATTGCCTATTTTTCTATGAAAATCACCGATTTTAGTCTGAAAATGGTAAAATTCAAAATTCTTATTTTTCAGTTTAAAGCAATTAAAAACAATATATTTCATGTTTATTAACTTATTTTAGTACCATAGGGTCCATTAAAATATTTAACTTGAACTGTTTTGTCAATAATCCAAAAACCGCGAAAAGTGGTTCAGGCATCTTGAACACGCGCCTTACCATATTATCAGTATCGAATTGAACCATAGAGATATTCTAAAGATGAAATCATTCGATTCTCTTTCAGATACATCAAGTGAAACGTTTTATACATTTCTTATCCTTTATTGAGGATTTTGATTAGACCATGAGGTCACTTAAAGACGTTAAATAAGGAAAAACCATGAAAATACTGAAAATCCTGTTTAAAATTGAAAATAACTCAAGATACGGTCAAATAGACATCAGAATCGTTTTTTTCAGGTATAATAACGTATATATTGCTCATAAAATCATTTACACTCAATATAATTTTTTTGAGAAATTTGCCTCCAACAAGTGTATAGTTACTTTTGCCCCACCCTGTATGTAACTACAGTAGACGAAGATAAAATGAGAACGATAAGCTATAGATATTTTAATCAAAATACAATGGGCTGGTCAACAAAAATCCACCAATCAAGTTTCGTTTGTCTACTGATTGTAAAACCAATTTCCCGGTTAACGCCGATTGGGTGTTCGCTCTGAAACCGGGTGCAACTTTCCAATTAGTAAGGGAACAGATGCGTTCTCGATTTTGATACTTTATTGGATTTGATCAACTCCACCTACTCTTGGAGTCCACCCATATTTTTGAGTTTTTCAGCAAAAGGAAATATTCCCAACATTGAAAATCATGTACAGAGAAGTGGAATATGAGTGAATGATATATGACTGAGCATATTAATTTTACCGGTATCAGTCGACCACAAAAACAACAACAACAACAACAACAACAACAACAACAACAAACAAACAAATATTAATATGGGGAAACCCAAAAACAACAACGACCAATATAAATATGGGGAAACACAGAAAAACCGCAGTAATAAAATGCAACAACATAAGAACAAGCTGATTTGGAGTGGTTGAGCGTGCGACTATGGTAGTTTTATATGATTTATCATTATTGCTGCATAACGATGACCAAATCGTTCATGTTTCATGGTTATGGAAGATCTTTGGCAATCAGAGATTGATGATCATTGAAAACATTTCCTATCAAACTCTCGTACAGTTTATTAAATGGCCTAAACAGATAATAAAAAAATATATTCGATAAAAATTTATTCCAATGAATAAAAGTTTAATTTTATCTCGATTCCTGCCGTTACTAATCTACATTGAAAAGATGACAAGAAAAGATATGAGCTAACTACAATTATTATTGTTAGCACGAGAGTGTGTGAGAATCAAGCTATAAAAACCAATGATTTATTGATGTCGCTTTTCACACTCTACAACACAAATACTATATTCGTTCACGCACAAATCGTTTCTAACCAGTTTCTTTACAGCTTATTTGTTCCACAAACACAATAGAAATTCCATATTATCCTACTTCGAACTCTCGGTTCAGTGAACTATGTATACGCTGTGTAATAAATCACATTATAAATCCCCATGATAGTAGAGTACATAGCTCTTGATTTAAAAAAATTGGCACCGTGTTGTAAGAAACGTTTGCATGTATTTGTATTCCAAGTGTGTTTTTCAATGGTGAATTTCACTACTAAACACTTTTTCCAATGGAATTCAGCGTAATTCCTATAACGTAATATAAACCATTCAATGGGGTACAATGGGATGGGAATGCCGTGCAACAAACTGTGTTTTTATGGTTAGCAACAGGTATACTACAAAACATTATTTAGGATCTTAGGACAACAAACGGAAATTCCGAAAAATAAACGTAAAGTGAAACACTTCTTCTTCTGTTTACATCTATCCATCATTCAAATTGTGTTTAGTTACCTTCATGTATACAATGAATGACACACATAATTCACACAATCGGTGAAAAATGGGGACCTATTCAACAACAATACCATACGTTGTACTTGGAAGCAAACTGGATGTCTTCCACACTGATTCGATAGTATTCTAGAGTATAACCGAACGGTTACGAGGTGACAACCAGCGGACGAGAAGGAGTGGGAAAGATAAATTCCCCCTCTTTGGCTTTTTCAAATAGTAGAATTTTTTCCCTAAGGTGTGGGTAAAATGATCTGAAAAATGTAAATTCCCGCCTCTTTGACGGACTTACCTTCTCTTTGGAGGGTTAGCTAGTCCGTCAGTGGAGTTAACTGACCAGTTAAGGAGCAATTGACTGACCAGCTTTGTTGGTTGTCATTGAAAGCAAAACTGGTTCACCTGCGTAATCAACCAACTTCTACCGATTTACCTTTTTTGTTGAAAAGGCCCATTGTAAATTGGTTCGAATTATACCTCATAATCAAGTTTTTATAAATGCTGATTGTTGGAGGTGGTGGTGGAAATCACCAGATATGTTTATTCATTTTCTAAGTTAGTTAACATTTTTGTATTCAAGTTTGTAATATATTCTTTTTGTTTTATTAACTTAATTGGTGTTACAGAGACCATAAAGCTATCAGTGTAACCTACTGTAAATCCAACTGTTTACCATCGGATAACAATCAGAACTTTCTGTAAACCAACAGCACAGAACGGAAAATCCAGTTTCTTGTGGTAGAGAACCAACGGGATCAGCAGATCGTTGAAGCCCAACAAACAATGAAACCTCTCGAGTTGTGACGGATTTTTACAAGAAATATGGCTGCCACTTGAATGATTGAATGATTTTGGTGTACACCTTTGTCAAACACAAGTTTCACTGTGACGATCTGATCGGCTGATTCGTTTACAAACTGTCTGACCAACTGACTGACTGACTGACTGACTGACAGACAGGCAGACATACATACAGACAGACAGACAGACAGAAAGACAGACAGACAGACAGACAGAAAGACAGACAGACAGACCGACAGACAGACAGACAGACCGACAGACAGACAGACAGACAGACAGACAGACAGGCAGACAAACAAGTAGACAGACAGGCATACAAACAGACAGACAGACAAACTAATAGACAGAAAGACTGACTGACTGACTGACTGACTGATAAACCCACTGACGGACAGACAGACAAACAAATTGACTGACTGACTGACTGACTGACTGACTGACTGACTGACTGACTGACTGACTTACTGACCGTCTCTTCAATAGTCAGTCAGAAGCGGAAATTATGTACGTCTTAGCACACTATCGCCATTTGACAAACACTTTTGTTTGGGCCTGGGGGTGACGATTGAAAGGCATCGAACCCACAAAGTTTAATTACGTTAGATACCCAGTCAGGGTGACACTGGTAGGGTACATTTACAATGGCACATTGAGGCACCACGACTGACTGTGAAAATGCCAGAAAGAATACGATTGGGCGATATAACATTCAGATAGGCTAAGGCAGGTTAAATTTAGAATCAGAAATACAACTTCTCAGGAGAGAAAATCTGGTCAACAATTGACAGACCGTCCCGTCCGTCTGACTATATTTGTTAACCATCTCATCATAAAGAATAATACAGAGTGAATGATCAACTGACATACTGACTGACAGACCCACGGACTGACTGGCTAATGACGATACGAAACGATAACGAACACGGAATCCGAATAATCGATCGAACAACTTTGATGAACAATCCAGGTTGGGCTCAGTCGGCGGGTACTTTACTTGTTCACACATAATTGCTGATATGTTGATGAATAACCGTGTGACTGACTGACTGAATGACTGACTGAATGAATGACTGACTGACTGGGTGGCTGACTGACTGACTGAATGACTGACGGACTGACTGACTGACTGACTGGCTGACTGACTGACTGACTGACTGACTGATTGACTGACAGACAGACGGACTGGTTGCACCAGTCACATCCCTAGTATGTTAGTGCCAGTCAAACGAGGCCACTTAATTTGGGCCTCACGCCCGCATGGCCCACTTGACTGGGGGGTCCTGGTTTGAGCCAAAGGAAACTCTTAACACTGGATCGAGTGACTGGCTGTGTGTAACCGACTGACAGATTGAGTGACTTATCGATTGACTAAATCACGGATTGACGGACTGAATATGTAGCATACTGACTAACTTACTGACTGACTTACTTTCTGACTGACTGACTGACTGACTGACTGACTGACTGACTGACTGACTGACTGACTGACTGACTGACTGACTGACTGACTGACTGACTGACTGACTGACTGCATGAATGACTAACTACAGCAAAGGAAGTGCAAATAAATAAAAAACGATTGGCGAATGATTGATTCGACCATTCGAGATGTTTGACTGATTATGTAAAAATAATAAACATTGCAAAAACCTTCTGAAAAAACGCACAGATACCCAATCGGATCGGAAGTGACTCTCGATTCCGGTAATTAATTGGAAAAAGGTGGGACGCGGCACAGATGGATTCTGGTTACGGTAGAATAATTGAGTGTACGTACCTACTATAATATATTTTCCAGATCTTTCTGCGATTCTCATTCTCAATTTAATAACTAAATCACATTTTTCCTAACTGATATATTCTAAGACTTACGGTTTTATGTACTGAACGTATAAAACCTACATACAGTATATCCGTTTCCAACATATGGTTGGCGCGTGTGCCACCAATCCATGCAATAAATAACTCCAGTCTGAACATAGTAAAGTTTCTTGTAATCACAGAGAACACTAGTACATTCATATAAAAGGCCTAATCCCTGGTTGTAATACGCAGTAAATGACCCGGACATGATCAGAGCAATCAGTTTGTTGGTTACAAATGAACAAGACTTGAATAAAGGATGTCGGTTGACCATCAGACAGCAAACGACAGAAAAAACTGACTGACAGACTGACAGACAGACAGACTGTCTGAGAGACAGACATGCTGACAGACAGATTGATAAAGAGATTGACAAACAGAGAGGCAGACAGACAGACTGACTGACTGACTGACTGACTGACTGACGGACTGACTGACGGACTGACTGACTGACTGACTGACTGACTGACTGACTGACTGACTGACTGACTGACTGACTGACTGACTGACTGACTGACTGACTGACTGACTGACTGACTGGTTGACTGACTGACTGGCTGACTAGCTGGCTGACTGACTGACTGACTGTAATCTGAAAGTATATATGTACATACATATGTACGTACATACTGTAATGACTGCATGCCTCAATACCGCAGATAACCACGATCATTATCAATGTTTCCATCCAGTGCCAGCGAATTTTACGACCATTTACAACATTTTTACACCAGTTTTATAACAATTTTACGACAGAGTTTCGCGACAGACGACCAAGATAAGCATTGGTGGGTGGTCATGTATTGGTGCTCATGCAAAACAGTAAAAACAGTCATGTAAAACATATGACATGACACGGGTTTACAGCTGTTGCACCATCATCATCATCAAACTGCATGGCTATTTTTTTGGTGAACATTCAAAAAAATATTGTTCCAAGACTTATGTTGAAGAATGATTATGAAATTATTCATACTCGATAAGAACTGGAGGTGATGATGTATTGGTGCTCATGTACAAACAGTAAAAACAGTCATAGAAAAAAAGACATGACACGGGTTTACAGCTGTTGCACCATCATGATCATGAAGCTGAAAGGCTATGTTATTAGCCAAGTTCAAAAGAAATTTGTTCCAAGACTTTTGTTGAAGAATTTATGTGTATGAAATTTTGATACTCGATAAGCATTGAAGTGGTCATGTACAGTACTGGTGCTCGTGCAAAGCAGTAAAAAAACGGCGAAATACAGGATTACAGCATATGTATCATGATCATCGTAGCTGTAGTTTCCAGACTGTCACCCAGTTAACAGAAGGTGAAAGCGGCTTTCAAATCGCGAAAGCCACTTTCGCGTAAAAAGTTTGCTTGTCTATAACGTCAGAATAAGGGCATATTAGAAGTTGATTTTGGTGTCAAATTATACATATTCATTTAGATTATCCAAGGAAATTTATAAACTTTGAATAAATCATTTAAACGTATTTTTTTATTGCAATTGAATGTTTTTTTTCGCGCGAAATACGTCTCTCGTTTTGGCATCTAAAGTGGCACTGGCTTTGGAGTGTATGTTGCAGAAGTTCAACTTAGAGGAGAATATGTGTACTCGATGATCTATTACGCGAAAAAGAACAAAAATGGTATCGCGATCATAAACCAGACATAAAACTAAGGTCCATAATAAGACTTTTCTCAAAATAAATTTAATATCATATCACATTATCAGAACACATGTCCCTATGAAAACTATTGTCTGCAAAGTGACTGACAATCACTATAGTTTCCTAACCACATCCACATCCAAATCAGTGCATGTGCACTGCCAACCTGCAATACAAACAAACAATTACTGGCTGTCAGTCGGCCCAAAACAAACGAGAAAGAAAGCACATACAAACAGGAAAAACGGATGACAACGAGCGCTCCCATTTGTTTTGATAATCGGAACACGATGTTCAGTTCGGATAACGAGAAAACCCGATATACAATGACGAGACGAAACGATAACGAACACATAATCGAAATAATCGATCGAACAACTTTGATGAACAATCCAGGTTGGGCTCAGTCGGCGGGCACTCTACTTGTTCACACATAATTGCTGACATGTTGATGAATGATCGTGTGACTGACTGACTGAATGACTGACTGAATGAATGACTGACTGAATGAATGACTGACTGACTGAGTGGCTGACTGACTGACTGACTGACTGACTGACTGACTGACTGACTGACTGACTGACTGATTGACTGAATGACTGACTGACAGGCTAATTCAACACATCACCGAAAACAACAAACATTCTCATGCATGGTTTATTTTACTACCAAAAGAGAACGCCATAAAATAAACTAGTAGTAAAGTAACCCATCAACATAAATAGCATACAGTCGTTAAATAGACATCGAAAACCTTACCTTGTCAGAACTTTTATCATCTGTTGAGAACTTAATTTTACGATGCTGAAACACGCGGCAAGAAAAAAGGTTGCGAAAAAGGCTGACGAAAATGCCATTAACGAGCGCAAATGTAAATCATTTTACAACCAATCATCATCATTGAGCACATGTTACCTAGCGGACGAGAAAGGGAGGAAAAGTATAATACCCCCTCTTTGACGAACTTTTTCATAAGATGGAGGTTAAATGGGCTGAAAACTGCCAATTCCTCTCTCTTCGAAAAAGTTCCCTTCTTTGGAAAAATTTCCCTTCCTTCGGAGGTTTGGGTCGTTCGTCAGTGATTCCGCACATGTTACAATGTTTGTTTAGATAGGCAACGCATGGCTTCTGGTTGGCTCATGCCTTTCAGTCCATCTCTATGTATTTACCGACATTAATTAGGATGGGCAACAATCAGGCAAATGCCATGGGCTGTGTGAATTGGTGAAAGACATCAACGGAAGATTCACTGGAAGATTGCCGGAATGAATGAAAATAAGAACGTAGTTTTCTTCATCGTGTCGTGATTCTTCATAGAAGATAGCGAGACAGTAAGAAAACAATGAAACACAAGATACGACCTGATTTTTTTCTCATCAATGTAGTAATCACCAGAAAACCAACATGTAGTCGGCATGTACTACTGTAGCCATTGAATCTGTACAAAAAGAGGATATCAAATTTCGATAATCGTTATAAATTGGATATGTCAGTACAAGTACATAGACATATATCATACTCCCGGCTACTACGTGAAAGCGCCATTGAACTCCGGAAGTTCATGACCGTTCGTCGCCCCCCCCCCCCCCCTTCCAACCCCCTTTCCTGAATGCATGGTACAACTTGAATGGTCTTGCCTCCCCTTGCAGAAGCGAAATCAGATTTACTATAAAGTTCCTCATTCGAATCTTCCCAGCATTCTAATAAAAAATATATAAGAAAAATTCAGTTTAAAAAAAAATTATTGTTTGGTTAATCCGCTGTTAATAATACCATCATCCCCCTCCCAGCCACTGGCGGACGAGCTTACCCTTCAAAGGGAGGGGAATTTGGCCAGAGAGGGGGGAATTAAAAATTTTTAAGTCATTTTATCTACACCTTAAGGAACAGGTTTTGTTCTTTGAAACTGCCAAAAAGAGGGGAATTCCACTTTTCCCATCCCTTCTCGTCCGCTAGTGCTCCCAGCAAATGACGCCATCAAATCACGTTGACATGGGATTGAATTACGGTAGTGAATGACCACATGTCAGTATGGATCGTGTCCGAACACCGGGAGAATGTCAGTGGCAGTTCAGATAAATGTTGCCATTGCTAATCTGGATTCTGAATGCTTTGAAGTTTTCCAGTCATTGTAGAGGATGAATAGCACTATTTTAGTGGTATAATAAAACTAATGTTAGAGGACACCATGAATTTAGGATGACATGTGTGTTTTAGAATGTTATGTTGTAGGTATTGGATCAGTTCGCGGAATTTATCTTTCCCGGAACCAATATTGCAGTCTTCAGATTTTTTCTGTTTTTGGTAACTATATAAAATAAATTGGTTAAACGTTTAATCGGACACCAAAACATCATCGAAGCAGATGTATGTATTAGGTGGTTGCACTACAAGAAAAAACATAAATTTGGAATGTACCTTGAGTTGCCACTGTTTTTATCTGCCTAACGAACAATGAATGCCCAACGAAACAATTGGGCCCAGAGCAAAGTGTTGGTATTTATAGTCGACGAACGAAATTCATTAGCGCCGTTCATCCACGCATGAATGCTCGCGATGTAACCCAATTTGTTCGGTCATAGTGCAGTGGATAGCACATCTGTGCGTCAAACCGGACCTAATGGGTTCGAATTTCATCTATTGGAACCAAACCAGAAGTTTCTTCGATTTTACTCGTAGAATATTCAGCTGTTTATACAATGCAAAATATAGCGATCTGTTCAGTCAGTTCTGCAACTTCCAGCTTTACATTTCATTTACTAAATCTGTGGAACAGCCCCCATAAATCACAATGATTAAATCAGCAGACTAATTCGAAATAAGTCTGCCACCGCATTGAAACCTACCGCAACCAGCATTGTTGGGAACACCACTGACATGTACTATGTATTCTATGTACATATATGATGTGGGTTCGAACTTGGAATAGTGGAACAGTAAGGCAAATTCGTGTTGCAGACTTACTGGCGTCATGAGTCATGGCTACAAACTTGATGGTGCGGCAAATAACCCTGTATGTGATCCAACGACACTTTATGTTTTACCATTATAGGTTATCATTTACTGTACTATTTACCTGGAGTAGAAAAATTACAGTAACTAGAAGAGTTGTTACTTTCTGAATGGAACCTTTTATGGGTATGATTTTCGGCGGCAGTATACATATAATTTATGCTTGAATAATACCAACAAACTGTAATCCAAAAAGATGTCCAGCAAAGAAATACAACCACATATTTATAAGATATGTAACAATGGTACTTACAAACGAACAGATGCAAACCATAATTCTCGAACATCTTGAACACATCGAGTATGAACGTATGTAAGGAACCGTATTGAAAGAAGTTCTTCTGCTATTCTTGCTAGATAAACAGTATTGTCCTGATAAAGTCCCCCCATTGAGTACCATTTAACTAAAAATAATAATAACAGGACACAATACATGATAATAACATAATAATAATATCAAGCACCGGGGCAGGAAGTGAGCGTGTTTTGTAGAGTATATAATGGAGACACATGCTAGTCTGGTTTTTGGGTGACATGGCGACTATTTTTTTGGTTGGTACAGTAGGCAGAGTTCTGATAAGTAGTAAGTAATTTTTTTCGTAAATTAGACGAAATGAATAGGGTACACACATTAAATGACAAACAACTTAGCCGTAGCATGGTATGCGGAAAAATGATTTTGTGATCAAAATGGATTTTTTTCTTAGTTGTAGTAATTGACATTGGGGTAATAATATTATTTCTGACAGTTAATTGTCCAGATGGGTCAGGTTCATCAATATCGTTGGTGATTAATGTACTAAGAATAAGATACAAGCGTGGAGCAAACTCTGTTACACAGTTTATTTCTTAAAAATCTTGTAGCTCGAAATTCATGGACAATAATAAAGCTTATGACATATTTCTTATTTACAACGATTTCAGAATATCTGTTATTTTTAGATATTAAGCTTATTATGGAATAAAGAGTGGACCGACAAATGGACAGTACATACATACATATGTAGTGACAAGTATTTACGCTGTTCCAATCTTATCCTCGCAGAACGATTTTTTCATCGTGAATATGAGTTTATGTAATCAGCTTATGGTAATCCAATAATGGAGGGTACTCTGTCAAATGAATAGTTGGAACGTTCGCCACCATTCAGTTGAGACGTGCCAATACCACTTCTATGGAAACTGGAAGGTAGAATGAAACATTCAAGATTTGGACGTTATTGGTAATTGGATAAAACTTTTCACGTTCACTTTGGATTTTTTTGGAATGCTTCGGATTTCAGTGAGTATGTACAGTATACTGTAATATCCGTGAATGAACACCGGACTCATGACAGTCAATAGGTTTATCCATCACACATCTGTAGTCGTGGTAGGGATTCTTAATGAATTACGAATTTCGTATGTTCAATGACACTTATCTCATGTCATGATACTTATAATACAATATTTGAGATACATCTTGCAAATGGGTTTGAATGGCAAGTGAATAGCATGGAACTGTATGTCATGATTAATAGTATGCTTGCAATATTTGAGTACCGATACTACCCATGCTTTCAGCTACATACTTAATTTATCGGACCACTTACACAGGTAGACACATGAAATTCAAGCGAATCTATGAATTAAAGAAGTAATCATTGAAAAGACATTGTATCAAATGTAATTTATTTTCCTTTTAAGAAACCGTTAGTCGTAATCATAAAACAGATGTTGTACAATATATTAGGAATATTATAAGGAAGATGGGCGGCTGGTTTCTTTATCACTGGATTCGAAATCCAGAATATAACTCTAATCCTGTTACCAAGGACCTAAGTGTATACTACTTCTAGTTGACTAACTAAATCAAACAGTCTGCATAAACATTTCAATGCTTCAACATAATGTGACTTATAGTTGGAACACCAGCAAGACCAACAGTCATTTGTCACGCGTCACGCGCAGTTCACGTTTCAACCGCTAAACAAGAACCGTCCGATTTGGGGCTTTACTCGGGGAACTCAGCTTCTTAAAACTCCAGGGAACACTGCGTGAACTCGTGTCGGACACAAAAAACATGGATTTAGAGTCTCTGGAGGCACTAGAGATCGAGAAGGGAAAAAAAGTGGAATTCCCCCTCTTTGGTGTTTTCAAAAGTCAAATTTTCTCCTTAAGGTAAACGAGTCTGAAAACTGTCAATCCCTCGTCTTTGACGAAATCCTCCTCCCTTCGGCGGATTAGCTCGTCCGCCAGTGTCTGTAGGCAGTCCGAGCCTAAGGATGGATGATATGATAGGATGCTGAGTTGAAGACTGCGGTTATATGAGGCTTTGTGTGAAGAAATAAAGGTTGGGGTTCGTGATACCAGATAACGTTAGAGTGATATTGGGGAAGTTTTGGGTGTGAACGTGTGTTTAGTAGAGAAAAAGTAATAATCAAGCAGACTAGAATTGATACGACAAGAGTTTTACCGGTTATAATGATATTAGGATGTAGTATACGATTTGGTACCTTGCGTAGGAACAATATCATGATGTTTGCTGATTATTAAAATAAGTGTTTATAATGGATGTAATAGTGTTGCAGGAAGCTTATATTTTCCCATATTCACGTCCGAATTTACCTTGATCAGAATCGTTCACCTTTCACTTTGTAGTAATATCCTTATCCTGGGTCTATAGTATACATAAACTCCATGTGCCTTTTTGTTTGGCTGGCGTGCCCGGAAAGACTTGAGTGATGTGAAGAAGCAGACCTGCTGTATTGTTTAGATTTGGACGGTACATCGAACCATATTTTCTACGGTTACTGGCGGGCATACTCAGCGTACATGATGTATGAGGTTTTCGTAACTCTTATGCAAAAAATCTGAATCCGTATTTCGGTCACGGTATTGCGATGAAAAAAACTATAAATTTGGCATTTCACTTCATGAATGGGAAAAGTTTTATCCAACACCGTTAACAATGACGGTTATTTGTATAGTAATCACAAAAGCTTGGATCACGGTTTTTATGCACGCCGATTTATAAGTTGTGATGTGTATCTAAATTAATTCATCAATCTCAGACTATGAGTCACATCAGAACTCATTGTCTTTCAGCAAACATGTTTAGAAAACGTTCTTTCCGATAAAGAGCAATGATGAATGAACACAGTTGGAACAGTAATCACAACAGAATCTAAGTATTAATGTACATCCCAACATTACATCTCACTTCCCAAGATCAAATTAATCATCCTGGAAAACAACTGAAAGCGTTCCCAGTCCCGAGAAACTTTTTTTGGAATTCTTATTCATACTTTTTCATAAAATATGATAAAGATCCGTCCACTTTTTCATTTATATTTCCATTACCTGCGGGCTGCGGTGTTTTCTTCCCGTGACAAGAATAGGGGCGTGAACAAGACAAAAAAATTAATCAGATTGCGCGCAATGAAACGTGAGCTATACGCGTGAAACGTGAACGATTCGAGACCGAGCCGCCGGGTGTTAAGACGATCCGTGATTGTCTGTCAGGTCTGTCGATGATTGCGTGGTGATTGATCGATTGGTTGATTGTTGTTGAACGACTGGCTGACAGTCATTTTTTCGGCTATTATGATGACTGATATGCGATATCGGAAGTTGCATAGAGTGGGGATTAACTCTTGTGTAAATTAATAGGTAGTTGGGAATGGGTTATCGGAAAGTGTAGAACGAATAAATACGTTGACAATAGTTATTATAATAAACTTATTGATTGGTTATTTCAGACTTAATGAATAAAAAGCATGAAAAATAAAGATAGAATAAACAATAACATGAGTCAACAAAAAAATAAAAAGATTTCTCTGAAATGCTGGAAACAATGCTCAAGTCTAAACACCCAGCTGTGCGCAGGAATCAACCAAACCAACAATCAATTCACCTCACCATCATCTAAACGTTTTGCACTGAACAATGGACGACGACAAGAGAAAGTTTCAACGTCCGAAATCGCACACTTGTAAAATTTCAGAAAATCTCACCAGTTTTTCATTGAGTGAAATCCTCGGTAAGTTCAGAAGCGCAGATTGCGAGACGACAATTCCATTAATTCGGTGTTGGATGGTTTCTGCGCAGCATCGGCGGCCAATGAACGACTGATCACCATCATCCAATTTTTCAAAATTTCAAACTTTTTTTTGGTTGTTCACACACATGGTTGAACAATTTTTTTCTCAAAAACTTTATAACAAAGGGTTTTCCCCACTTTCAGTTTCGCATCCGCCACGCGATTTGTTGCGCGTGATTTTGAGTGACGCATACAAGAGGCCAAGACAAATATTTGTTGTTGGGACAGACAGACTGGTGATCTAACCGGTGGTGTGTGGCGATTGATGCACGGGAAAAGGGTTACAGAAACCTGGTCACTTTTTGTGGAATTTCGTGGATAAAAATATAAAATTTAAAGAAATTTGTTCGCTGCTAGTGAAAGTTGAATATGGAAGATGACCTCCAGAAAAACAATATTCATTGTTTGTTGCTAATGTGGTTTGCCGCAATCCAAGAATCTTACACACAAAATCAAATGTTTCTCGATAGAATTGCAATCGAAATACAGAATCTAGAACTTGTGGCAAACAAACTTTTCTTTTCAACACATTCCAACGCCATTGTGCTTAGAGCCGTCGGTCGCGATTTCTATTGTGCAACCTTTTGTAACAGCTTTTCAGTGACTGCTTTTTTGCCTGTAAACCTGGATACTGGATGAGAGATCAACACGGGATCTTGCCAACTCGTCATAATACTGCGGACAAAAGTGCATTAAAGATATATCTCAAGTGCGCTTGTAGATTTTCATTGAGATTCAGGTGATGAATCAGAAAGTTTATCTAGATAATTGATGAAACATACTCTGGGTATTGGTAGATTTACCATTGATTATTAATGAATCTTTAAACAAATAGACGAGTTCAAAAGTAACTGTTTTTTTTCCGCCGGACAAACCTGGATGAAGGATCAACACGGGATCTTGCCAACTCTTCATAATATCGCGGAGACAAAAGTGCGTCAAAGACACCTCTAAGTGCGCTTTTAGGTTTTCATTGGGGTTCAGTGATGAATCAGAATCCTATTCTACATAATTGATGAAACATACTATGGGTGTTTGTAACCTGACGATAACCAACGATTAATTGTATGAGTTAATTTAAAATTTTGAGACTAAACTCAAATGCGTTTCATGACCTCCTAGTCTTGGTCGGCGAATAAGCAATCACACATGCACTGGCCAACGAGCTAATCTTTTAGAGGAGAGAAATTTTATCAAAGAGGGGGCATTGGCAATTTGAGGCCATTCCACCTACACCCTAAAGAACAAATTTTGTAAACGCCAAAGAGGGGAAGTTCCCGTTTTTCCTCCCCTTCTCGTCCGCTAATACGCACTTGGCAACGTTCTACAATTAAACCAAACATCTCAACCGCTACCGGAAGTTAATAACGTTTTATGCGCTGCCATTTTCACGAACATTTTGCTTCGTTCTCACATAAAATTTTCTTAAATCAGCAGATTTTTCTCAAATCTTTATGCTGATTAACCACAAATTAATAACAAACGCAACCTGAATCTGTCATAAAAACCCGTAGTATTCTCCCATCCCACCATTATCTATTTACCTACCCGAGCTGTTGACCGTTCGGTGAGTGGTCAGAATTCTATGACCACCGAATCTCAAGAGAAATCACCGACCATAGAACAACGTGAGGTGCGGAAATCGGTGTACTTTATTGTTGACTTATCGGAGTGGTCCGTTCGTAGTTTAATGGAAAATTGTGGTTGGTATATTCAATCATGAAAGTTAACTGGATTTTTGACTAAATAGTTAATAAAAAATAAAAACACTTATTCTTACTTCATATTATTATTTACCAATCGTCATAGTAGTTGAGAAAATTAGGTTGCGTGTTTATGTATAAAATATAAGTAAATATCGAACTTGTTTGATCTAAAAGGAATACCATTTGCGACTTGCAGTTTAATGTTTGATATGATGGACCTTCTTTCATCCATCTTATGAGTTATCAACAGTTATAGCTTACTGTAAACCTCTGTACTTGATGTTCGCAATAAAAACGTGGGATTTCGCTGTGGGAACACGATGGAATTTTGAGATCTCAAGTGGTTGTTATGTTTGTGTAATTCGTACAAATCAGATCAGACTAATATGATTGATTACACAGTCGCTCGGAGACAAGCACACTGAGTTATGTGAATGGGAAAGAAAGCTTAACACAACTTATCTAATATCGACAAGTCAGACTAAACAAGCTTAACTTAACAACAAACTTTCATATTATGTAATGAAAAAATCATTAATTCATTTTAACGGGTCGGGTCATGTTATTCAGGCTACGACTTCTCTTCACTTCTCATTAGATTTCGGGTAATGAGATAAAAATAGGCTATGGTTTTCAACGGGACAAGTGAAAAGATCAGAGTTTATTGACGAAAAATAGGCGCTCAAAAATGTTACTTTCATGGTTGGCTGTGTGTTTTTTCCACGGGTTTTTATTACTGTAATTATGTATTTGAACTTATCTTGAAACAATTCGAATTATTATAGCTTATCTTCATTGCAGATTATCATGTCAGGCTACGGATTAAAAAGATGTTAGGCATTACCAATGAGACTGTAAAAAAACGGTAAGCCATGAAGGAAAAACAAGTGGTGGGATGTTTGAAATTACAGGTGGCTTTAAAATATTCCACGGGTTTTCTCACTGTAATTATGTAATTTGAACTAATATGAAAATAAAAACGTAAACAATTAAGTCAGATTTAAATGGATCGGGTAAATTTTACGTATTTAAACAACGGGTTATATCGGCGGGTTTGTTCGAATAATAATCTTTGATAACTTAACAGACAGTTGCGTAGCAACGGGTTTACCCTAGTCTAATATCTAATATATTAAAATCCATGTCCGTCTGTCACGCTAAAATGAGTATAAATATCAGGAACCAAACGTTAAAAAGCTCTTTTTGCCATTTTTACGAAAGATTTTTATTCATCATCACTCTCTATCGGCGAATTAAAATTTAATTTGTCATCAACACTCTCTCAGTCACAAGCCATACTGAACTCCTCAACGATACAACATAACATCAAAACCAATCATCGCGTACCCCTCATTTAAACGACCTTTTAGCAAATAAGAAAGCCATCTCAACCAGTAATTATGTAGGTCATAATTAACGGTGCGGGTCAAAAATCGGAACCAGAAGCTTATTGCAAAAAAATCACCCTCAACAATGAAAGTCATCAACATTACCTCACATGTCCCGTCAACTGAACTGCGACATGACTTGGGTTTGTAATGAACGGGTGTCACACCCAGTTTACAGAAGGTGAAAGCGGCTTTCAAATCACGAAAGCCGCTTTCGTGTAAAAAGTTTGCTTGTCTATAACGTCAGAATAAGGGCATATTAGAAGTTGATTTTGGTGTCAAATTATACATATTCATTTAGATTATCCAAGGAATATTATAAACTTTGAATAAAGCATTTAAAAGTATTTTTAAATTGCAATTGAATTTTTTTTTCACGCGAGATACGTCTCTCGTTTTGGCATCCATAGTGGCACTGACTTTGGAGTTGGCGTTGAAAACGGCGTTGTTCTTATAAATCGCAAAAGAAATCATCTCAAGAACCATTTCTTCGTATGGAAATACATTAGAACCTGATAGTCATTTTGATGTATAATTTGAGTATGCAGACTTCTTATAACTGTTGAACGAGCTTACGAAAAAATTAGGCGCCAAAGCGGCTTTCATTAACTGAAACATTTGCTTGCGCATGATTTCAGTGACACGCGTCAACTTTCATTCTGCACGTAACATGAACAGCTGTGTGGGAAGAAGAATGGTTCGTTTTATCACAGCTATTGCAGCGCATGAAACTAAACTGATTAAAAACGTTGTTCTTTAACAGGAAAAGTACATGACTCAATATATCATTAATTCTGAAAAAAATCACTCTACAAAATGAAATAAAAAACGACGGAATTGAAGAAAATTTTGTTTTTAGATATTGTTCGTACGATAGAGTGTGAAAGCCACTTTCATTTCTTCTTTCTGGTCAAGAAAATCTAAGCCAAATTTAACATATAATTGAAACGAATTAGTACTTTCTCATTCATATAGAACGATAGTGAAAGCTTTCCTTGTTCCACTTCTGAAGTTTTCGGGCTAAAATAGTCAGCACAAGACGTTTTATTGACCCAAAGACGAAACCAATGCCACTATAAAATCTTAATTCCGTCAACGATCAATTATCCTAATTTCTTGACTTTATACACTATTAGAAACAGAAATTTTAGTAGCAACTGGAAAATTAATCGACTGCTTTTTCATCTAATGTGAAAAAGTAAAACTTAGATCACATTTCAACACTTTATGAGGCCAACGCCGTTTTCAACGCCAACTCCAAAGCCTGTGGCAATTTGGATGCCAAAACGAGAGACGTATTTCACGTGAAAAAAAATTTCAATTGCAATTTAAAAATACGTTTAAATGTTTTATTCAAAGTTTATAATTTTCCTTGGATAATCTAAATGAATATGTATAATTTGACACCAAAATCAACTTCTAATATGCCCTTATTCTGAAGTTTTAGACAAGCAAACTTTTTACGCGAAAGCGGCTTTCGCGATTTGAAAGCCACTTTCACCTTCTGTAAACTGGGTGTTAGATTTTCACCGGACGGGTGATAACAGTAAATCAACTTTTAGGATTTTTTTATCAATTTACACAACTTGGATTATACCGGACGGGTTTGGGTTATGTTAACAGTACTGATTACATTTTGTAATTTTTGTAACTAGGGTAAACCCGTTGCTACGCAACTGAGTGTTAAGTTTACAAAGATTAATAATTGAACAAACCCGCCGGTAACCAAAATTGCTTTGATAATGAACCATGAACCTACATTACGCAACTCAAATCGATATTGGTTCACAGTTCTAACATAACTTTTAAAAGGCCCATTTTTTAACCACCCGTTTAAAATTACACTGGTCAGAAGGTTACTTAGTTCCAACTACATATAAGTGGTCGGGAAGATTTTAAAATTTATTTTGAAGAGTGCAAGTCCAAAACATGTGTACCAGCTTTTTTCAAAGCCTGAGACTAAACGATTAAACTTTTAAATGGAATGTATAGGGTAAACCAGTTGCTACGCAATTGAGTTTCATGTTTACAAAGTTCTACTATCCTATTTAGTCTCAGACAAAAAAACTCTACCCAAGCCTAAAACATTACTAAATAATAGTAGCCTTTTGTATTGGTAAAATGTCACTACAAAAACTCAAGTGAAGAAAACAATACTCAAAACGTCTGGCCCAATTTATTCTGTTCAACTCATTTATTAAAATTAGGGTTTAAACTTAGATTAGCCAGTCCGTTAAAATCAAATGGTTTACAGGAATCAAAAAAGTTTATTATTATTACACGAACGATATAAGAATAACCCTTTATGGCATGACATACATATCTTATCTGCTATAGCACCGGTTCATTGGAATCTTCGAATACAAAGAGCCTAAACTAAAAAGGTTTTTCAAAAAGTTTACTTGAAAGTTTTGTAGTTCAAAAGTTTAGTCATTCGGGAAGGGTGCTGATGATTGCACCCTTTGTTGAGAAGAAATAATCAGTGAATGAAGTAAAATGTGTTAACGGATGGCAATTATCATGACCTTAACGAATTATTATGGCCATAGCCTCGGTTGAGGTACATACATTCTGGTCACGTTGAAGGGAAGGCGATGATTTATTTCGTTTTTTCAATAAAGAAATGAAAGGTGTTTCAGTGTTCTTTCGCGATATTTATAGCAAAAGCGTGACAGACATCGTCTAATTTATATATAAGATTAACGGGTGTGAGAGAGTGCATCTCGATGGGACGATAATAACAGTTCAAAATATATATTTTGGGGTTACTGAGACGGGTTGAGTTAACAAATAACACAAAACGATAGCTGTTGTGACTGAATTTGTTGAGAATGAGAAGTAACGGGTATATTCACAAAATTAAATTTGGTTGTTGACCACTCTAATTTTAGGTCATGTTACATCACAGATCAAATAAAAAGTTTGTTGGAATTCTTTACTTACGGGTAATACTCTCAGTTGCGCAGCAACGGGTTTAAAAACAAAAAATAGATTTGTAGAAATTTTGTATTGTTAGTTAAATGCAGATAATCAAGCATCCGTTGCTTTGCAACGGGTTTACCCTAGTTTTAATAAAAAAACTGAAAGAGAACTAAAGTATCTGAGAGGGCAGCAAGAAAGTACGTGTTGCAACAATAACAACAACAACAACAACAAAAACAACAACAACAACAACAACAACAACAACAACAACAACAACAACAACAACAACAACAACAACAACAACAACAACAACAACAACAACAACAACAACAACAACAACAACAACAACAACAACAACAACAACAACAACAACAACAACAAAAACAACAACCACAACAACAACAACAACAACAACAACAACAACAACAACAACAACAACAACAACAACAACAACAACAACAACAACAACAACAACAACAACAACAACTACAACATATGTCAGTTAGTATGATCACAACAACAGTGCAATTCCAAATCAGAATGCTTGCCACGGTAGTATCTGTACCACACATTGTCTGTCGGTTCACACCGTTTCAACAGTTCACGTTTCATTATCGCACTATAAAAAACGCAGCGGGTGGTCAGCGTCAACACGGAACAGACCGAGGTCATTAACACCTCGGCCAGATTCATTGCCGCATTCTATGTATCGTACAATCGTCGTACTTGGTTCAATCAAGTGGTGGGATTTCTGGAATGTAATCCTGCTCTTGCTGGAAAACAAATGAGAGCTATGTACATAGTCATGAAGTATTGTATGAATCAAACGAACAATACAGTACGTGAGTGAGTTGGATCACTGGAAGTCTTGATGTGCTTGATAGAGTCCTCTCCTCGGCAATGAGTGAAATGAGAATAGAATAGAATAATTCATAAGTGTTTTATGTATTTATATTGTGGAGTTTTACTGACGTAGTTTTATCACCTTTTTTCCATGATAAAACAGTAGTGATCAAGTAGTATGTATGTACGTCGATGACAGTTCCGATTGATGATTCACTCCTACTGTGTGATTTATGCGAGTCCTGTTGAACGCTCGTGGGAAGTTCTTAGTAAAAACATAATTACGAAACGCAAGTTCGGGAATCAAGTAATAACATTTACGCAGGAATTAGGAATAATATTTTTCGTTTTCAGAGCAAATAGTGGATGACTAACCGTAGTAAACTCCCAGAAATTGTCAAGTGAGTTGAACATTTAGATTTTTTTTCCTAACTGAAACAAAACTGCAGAGCTCGATTTCGAGTGTAATGTCAATTTCTGAATGTAGGGCCGTACGGAATACCTTCATAATACTGAGCTAGACTAGAATACATCAGGCTTAGCTTATTTACCGGATTGAAATTTCACTTTCCCCTACAGTATGTATGTACGGGTTGTCAAACTGAACCATTCGGGAAAGACTCAGCATACAGAAAATATCTTTCACATGTTACTTCCAATCTTCTTTGTTTCAGCATAATAAATTGTAAATAAGCGATGTTTTCTTTCTAAAATGAGACATAGCTAATTACATAACAGAACACGTACATCCAAAATGTAGATACATTAGACGCTTATACTTCTGTGAACCCAAATAAACGATATTCCATGGTACCTTGCAAACGCCATCCGCTACTTACCTGATCCGTGTCAGCGATCGTTCAAGGTCAATCTGGGATTACCACCAACAGCGGACGAAGGAACACCGAAACGTATGATTCCCCACTTATTCAATTTCAAAAAGAGATGAAATGTTCCTTAAGATCTAAGAAAAATAACATCAAAACTGCTAATTCCCTCCTCTTTGACAAATTTCACCTCCCTTTGAAGATAGGCTCATCCGCCAGTGATTACCACAAACGGATTACTACTGGATATCAAACAATAATCGGCGACTATCAATCACCGCCGGTTGTAATGCGCTAATTTGTCGTAAATAATACGCATGCACTGGTACTGTTTGTGGTCGTATCGCTGGAGAGTAGTGGTTAGAGGGGTGGACAGCCACTGAAACACGGGCTGCCGGTTCGAATCTGGTGTGGTCTCACGTTTCTCATTATATTACTATTTCACTGCTGATAAAATATCAAAAAGCCCACTTTTAAAGCGTCAAATCA
Organism: Daptonema setosum; assembly: GCA_964036265.1. Taxonomy (NCBI): domain Eukaryota; kingdom Metazoa; phylum Nematoda; class Chromadorea; order Monhysterida; family Xyalidae; genus Daptonema; species Daptonema setosum. The sequence goes on along the minus strand of OZ038442.1, from coordinate 12,709,469 downwards.
GTAATTTTATTGATAATTGTCAAACAGTCATAAGAAATGAATGAAAAATCTCTTATTTCGATCAATATCCTACATATTTCCGATGTAAGGCTTAGGCTTAGGCTTATGCTAAGACTTAGATCTGAGTTTTCCGCTTCTAGAGCTCCAGAAAAGCGTTTTCTTTCATGTACATCATGTAATTTCAATAAATCATCAACCCTTTTCACACAATTGGTAAGTTAAATTTTTATACGAACAGCCAGCCATCAGCTCATTAAGCGACATCATTTTTGCGAGAATTTGCATGCATTGAAAAAAAAAATCAATAAGTCTGCAATAAATCAATGATCAGCATGATGGCGAAACACGACGAATGTTCAGTCGACCGAGTCCGAAACGAATGCTCAGCCGACCAACACAGACGTCTCACGAAAGTGAACGAACGACACGACCGATGCCTCGAGAAGGTCCAGATAAACTTACGGTAATTAACGCGAAAACTTACGGTTTTAACGTTTTCTTATAGAGAATCTTACGCATATTGAAGGTGCATCTGATGGATGTGTTTCTCAGAACTCATTCATCATAATCGACACCTGATGCTGTGTCATCGTTATCTGAAATTACGTGGTAAAATGCTGACTTTCGTTGATCCGAGGATGGGTGGGCGGGATATCGGGGGAACGGTGTTTCAGGCAACTCAAGATCATAACACCATAAAATCGTAGGGTTTGGACGGTTTGATCTTGACCAAAAAGCATGACCTACGTTGTTACGTCCAAACCCTTCGAATCCTGTGTTTTTTTGTTCAGAGAAATTATATAGCCATGCATTTTGCCGTTCATTCAGCATTTCAACGAATAAATAACTTCACACAATATCAGGCTCAGCTCAAGCAAGACAGGGCTGACTGAAACGTCAATCATACATACTGTACATATTAGCTCATTTCGATTCCATTCATTCGAAATAAAGCGCAAATAATTGAGGACGTGCGAGAAATCAGAATCAATATCAAAATGGGTCTCAAATAGAGATATGCAGGGTGTGGATGGATGGGTTAATTTGGGTCAGGTGGGGGTGGGGGAATCAGGGATGTAGGGTGAGGATTTCAAGGGTTAAGGGGTCGGGTCTTTTAACCAGCAGCGCCTGGCAGACCAGGTGCCCTCGGGAAGCCTTTGCCCATGTGGACACACTTGTACGATATTGGATCTGGTGTGAAAGGGAAACAACAACAACGACAGAACGTGGGACGACCGCGTTGACGACGTCTGCAATTGGTGAGTGAGTGAGTGAGTGAGTGAGTGAGTGAGTGAGTGAGTGAGTGAGTGAGTGAGTGAGTGAGTGAGTGAGTGAGTGAGTGAGTGAGTGAGTGAGTGAGTGAGTGAGTGAGTGAGTGAGTGAGTGAGTGAGTGAGTGAGTGAGTGAGTGAGTGAGTGAGTGAGTGAGTGAGTGAGTGAGTGAGTGAGTGAGTGAGTGAGTGAGTGAGTGAGTGAGTGAGTGAGTGAGTGAGTGAGTGAGTGAGTGAGTGAGTGAGTGAGTGAGTGAGTGAGTGAGTGAGTGAGTGAGTGAGTGAGTGAGTGAGTGAGTGAGTGAGTGAGTGAGTGAGTGAGTGAGTGAGTGAGTGAGTGAGTGAGTGAGTGAGTGAGTGAGTGAGTGAGTGAGTGAGTGAGTGAGTGAGTAAGTGAGTGAGTGAGTGAGTGAGTGAGTGAGTGAGTGAGTGAGTGAGTGAGTGAGTGAGTGAGTGAGTGAGTGAGTGAGTGAGTGAGTGAGTGAGTGAGATAATGATATATTCTGTAGATATAAGTAACTTGACTCACCTGTCGGGAATACAGTTGGACCATTTCAGCGAATACAGCTTTTCTTTTAGCTCATCCTCGATACCGACTAGATTTACGCTGGAACTAGGCCACGCCTGAAGTTGACTGACTGACTGACTGACTGACTGACTGACTGACTGACTGACTGACTGACTGACTGACTGACTGACTGACTGACTGACTGACTGACAGACAGACAGACAGACTGACTGACTATGACTGACTAACTGACTGACTGACTGACTGACTGACTGACTGACTGACTGACTGACTGACTGACTGACTGACTGACTGACTGACTGACTGACTGACTGACTGACTGACTGACTGACTGACTGACTGACTGACTGACTGACTGACTGACTGACTGACTGACTGACTGACTGACTGACTGACTGACTGACTGACTGACTGACTGACTGACTGACTGACTGACTGACTGACTGACTGACTGACTGACTGACTGACTGACTGACTGACTGACTGACTGACTGACTGACTGACTGACTGA
>OZ038442.1:12676020-12706959 GCA_964036265.1 Daptonema setosum | reverse complement strand
GTATGTGAATTTTGCAGACAGAATAAGAGTTTCCTTCAACCGATTGTAATAATAAACTATATACGCTGTTTACTGATTGATAGGAGGTAATCGGCTTTTTTAGAACTGGACTGTATTACATGTGCTCACGTGTGATATCTGAAATTTTACCAGACAAATTAAACAAAGTTGCCTTCTATTTTATCGTATTACAATGTAATCGAAAGACGATAAAGCGAGCTCCTAAATTGATAAAGAGCTTGATAAATACGAAACACAAGAATAATACACTAATACTGAAGCCTGATGCAAACAATATTCAATTTGCTCACATCTCTAATATGTAACCTACATAGTTTACTATTCTAATTTGAGTTCACAGGTTGTCACACACACATTCACGTAAAGCAAATGCATTTGTATTGAATAGGAGAGCGAACACGATGATGTAGTGATCAAGACTTATTATTAACCAATCAATCAGTCAGTCAGTCAGTCAGTCAGTCAGTCAGTCAGTCAATTGGTAAGTGTTGACATCAACCAGTAAATACATGAGCAAGTAAGTAAACTTGCTTTCAAAGTACGATAACATTTGCGCAGTGACGAATAACTATCAGTTCATCATGGGTCGTGTAGGTGTGCGATTAATTACTGACTGTTAAAAAAGTTGATTTTTCACGTGGGTTTTCCATTAAAATAACAAGTAGTTCATACGTTTAAACTTGAAATTATAAAAAAAGTATGAAAATAAAGTTTAAGTCGCGCATAAACCATAATTGTTAGGTGTGTCCTTTAAACGATTAAGTCTGACGTCTTGGACCGCCCAGTTGGCAATATAGAATGGATAATAATACAGTACTGGTAATGATTGATTTGAGCGTTCGTATATTTTTTCATATAACGTTCATAATCGGTATTTATAATTTTATTTCGCTTATTTAAGATTGGTGACAATCATGCTTCTTGAATTTTGAGCAGCTGCTTTTTATTTTTGATTTTGACTTGACGATGTGAAACTCAGAAAATAAATATTCTAAACCCTAATCTTTGAAACAGCATGAAAACAGTTCGTATACATACCATGAAATTAAACCACGTATGTGTATCTATTCTAGATAACCACGGAAGTTTTATCGCAGTCATCAATCGCAATTATACAAGCAACCGAAACATAAAACTGCAGTTAACCCAACAGTTTTTGACGAAACGTCAATAAGTTACATAGTAGCTACCTTGGTTTCTTACGACTGAGGTCATGTACTCCCTTCTCGTTAAATACATAGTTTTATACTGTGCAGAAACTTTAGCATGAATAAAAAGCATGGCCTACGCAATAAAACACCATTGCAAGTACTGTATATGTCTGTAGATGCAGAAAATTGCGCTTTTGTAGTTCGTTTTTTTATTTCTGTGTAGTAAAAAATATGTTTTCCAAATATAACAATAGCAAAATACTGTAATATAATGACGAAAAATGACATTGTGTGTGATATAAATGTGGAGATCAATAAAATGAACAGGAGAATAGGAAGAAATTAGAAGACTTTGATAAATATGGAAAATAGCAGAATTCGGCAAGATACGTATATCAGTAATTTTCGTTGCGCCAAACTTTTTCGAGTCTGATATTGTAGCATTGGAAATTTTTTGAAAAAAAATTTATAAAACCTTTCATTTTGAATGTAAGTATGTATGTGTGTAGGCAGTTGGTACATATTTTGTGGTCGGAATTAACAACGTTCGTTGAGGTTATAATGCTGAAAAGGTTGATTGTATGAATAACAATAACAAACAAAATAATAAAACAATAGTTTAACAATCTGTACAATACTGTGGGAATATGGATCATATATGAGTGCCGATTAAAAAAATACGTTATTTATTTTTGAAAAAATATTTTTTATATGAAAATTTTTTAAACGGCATTTCACAAAATTTATCAGAAATGTTCATAAACATACATATAAACTGATAATCACATTTCTTGACAAGGCGATTCGGATAAGCATAAAACAAATACAAAATACATTCTTTAAAAAAACTAAAAGATAAAAGTCGAATCGAAATCACACGGGTTTTTTCGTTGGGATATTGGAGTTCTTATTGTTGCATCCCACTAAACATTTCCAGTTATTAGTTACATTACCAGCTGTACACGTAAAGTTCATCTCAGTAATCTATCATCTCAAAGTGAGGAGCAAATTTGACCTTGAAATGCAATTTTTACTCGAACTGGTATTTTAGTTCAATTATAGTTATATAGGGATTAGGCCAGTTTTTAGTTGACTTTCTTGCCTTCTCCAGCCCAGACTAGACCTACTCACAATGAAGTTTCATTGTTGAGACTCACCACAGTAACCGCAATACACTAATAATGCACGTAATCATCATCACTCCGTGCGATATCCTCAATTGCAGTGCTGAGCTACCCGTGAATTCGCCCAAAAGTTTCGCCTTTTTACAGTGCGCCCAGAAGTCGGATATGTGTATGGGGTAGTCCTTTTCTACCCTCATGAAGAACGTACTGAACTTGTAGACTTGATCGCCCTTGAAGAAGAAGGTGGTGTCGACCTCACGTTCACGATGGTAGTGGGAGAAGACTGAAATGTGGAGGGTAGCCGAGTCAGTAACAATTATGATTGGGGTGCGAGAGGTGGATGGTTCAAGACTCGTTCTTCTAATGACAAACTTGTGCGATTCGTGAAGGCTGCGCCGATATTTGAAGGCAAATCCTTCCACAGACGCAACTTCCGCGGATAAGACAGCTCGACTTTCTGGTCGACCTGAAGAAAAAAAACTTACTCACTCACTCACTCTTCCACTCACTCACTCACTCACTCACTCACTCACTCACTCACTCACTCACTCACTCACTCACTCACTCACTCACTCACTCACTCACTCACTCACTCACTCACTCACTCACTCACTCACTCACTCACTCCCTCACTCACTCACACACCTTGAATACCATAATCTCGTTTCGTATCCTGGAAAGACCATCAATAGGTGAACCACAGACGTTTGGATAATCGAACTCAGTGGTTGGTTTGCCGGTCGTCCCAATCGTGGTAGTGGGTGTGGTACTTTCCACTACTGGTGGTGGTGTTGGAGTGGGTGCTGCTCCGCGACCTGTGTCAGTCAGTCAGTCAGTCAGTCAGTCAATCAGTCAGTCTGTCAGTCAGTCAGTCAGTCAGTCTGTCACTTACCATAAATCGACTGAATGGCAACCACATCATCATAATGTAACAAATTGTTTGGATTAATGTATCCGTACTGGTAATATGGGTACATCAAGGCACCCAGTTCCCTCGAATGGCCAAGACCCAGACTGTGGCCAAACTCGTGAGCTGCCACAGAAAGCAGGTTGACTTCTGGAAATTGGTGAGTGAGTGAGTGAGTGAGTGAGTGAGTGAGTGAGTGAGAGAGTAGGTGAGTGAGTGAGTGAGTGAGTGAGTGAGTGAGTGAGTGAGTGAGTGAGTGAGTGAGTGAGTGAGTGAGTGAGTGAGTGAGTGAGTGAGTGAGTGAGTGAGTGAGTGAGTGAGTGAGTGAGTGAGTGAGTGAGTGAGTGAGTGAGTGAGTGAGTGAGTGAGTGAGTGAGTGAGTGAGTGAGTGAGTGAGTGAGTGAGTGAGTGAGTGAGTGAGTGAGTGAGTGAGTGAGTGAGTGAGTGAGTGAGTGAGTGAGTGAGTGAGTGAGTGAGTGAGTGAGTGAGTGAGTGAGTGAGTGAGTGAGTGAGTGAGTGAGTGAGTGAGTGAGTGAGTGAGTGAGTGAGTGAGTGAGTGAGTGAGTGAGTGAGTGAGTGAGTGAGTGAGTGAGTGAGTGAGTGAGTGAGTGAGTGAGTGAGTGAGTGAGTGAGTGAGTGAGTGAGTGAGTGAGTGAGTGAGTGAGTGAGTGAGTGAGTGAGTGAGTTAGTGAGTGAGTGAGTACATATATCTGTGATCAAACCTCTGCTATAAGCAGTCAATTCGTTATTATCCGTCCATTCTTCGGAATCATCAAAGTGTATGTTACCACCCATACCTAAACCCGGATAGAAGGCATGTGCCAGGACCACGTCGGGTCCATCGAATGGATACCCGTCACCGTGCTCTCCGGAAGCGAATTGCACTTCGATGTCAGAGGGTTCCTAGAAGCTAGTCAGTCACTCATTCAGTCACTCATTCAGTCACTTATTCTGCCACTTAAAACCATTTGTGAGAACATTTTTATTTTTTTTGCATTGAGAAAAGATTAGGTCACCGGAGACATTCACCGATTTTCGAGCTTGAACTACCAAACCTGAGAATCTCTCATTAACACAGCGAAATACGGTATGTACTTTAGACTATTCGCTTAATTAAATTGCACATGATTATTTGTGATTATAAATATGAACATACGTGTTGCTCACAATCCCCATGAGTTTTTTCATTAAATATTGTTGAGTTATAAAATCTTCAACTTTTTTCATTATCGAATGACTTGTTATTTATTCAGTAAGTTATTGTCTCACCTGTCCGACCCTGACAAACTCGAGTGCAGATGCCTTGGCCCAGATCTGCAGTGCATCGTGCAGTACCCTGAGTACTTTGCCTTCGCCTAGACGACTCGTCCATGACGCCAGTCTGAAACATTGCTTTGTAAAAAAATTGAAAAATGCTGCATAATTTTAAATTTTATTACATTTTTGTTGTTGTTTTCTTGCTCTATTCATTTTTATGTGTTGTTCTGATAAACTTCAACTTGGTGAATTCATTCTTGGTTACTATTTTATTTTCATGACTTCTCGGTTTCTAAAATGGTTTTCGTTATATGGCGAGTAATTTTGTAATCTATTGCTTCATCAGGAATGGTTTAGACATGAATATAAAATAAAAATTAGTGTGCAATCGGTCAACAAGTTCTTTGACATTTCATTTTGATATTATTATGTTCATAATAGCGATTGGACGGCATTTTCACAAGGTACGCACATTTTTTCGTCATTTTCTTTTTAATTTTTCTGTATACGGCCTCTTTGAAATCGTTTTGATATTGAAAGAAGAATGGATCAATGTTGAAAATTGCCCGATGCCGTGAACTACAAACGATACTGTCGATTCAAACGTTCAGAGGCAATTTGCTTTAATATTATGTCGGCCAAATGATGAAATAAACAATAAAAATGTGTGTGAAAAGGATGGCGTTTCGAGAAAAACATGAAACGTCATTTTGGGATGTCATGAAATCCGTTGATGACGTTTCTCTACAGCCCACATTAACGAAACTCAAATTTTCCAAGCTTTTTAGTCAAACTACCAGCCAAACACACATCTGAAACCAACCGATACCCTTCAGTGTGTACTATACAAAGAATCAGTTTACTATAAGTTGTGCATTTTATTCGCTCAAACATCTATTGTGAATATTGTACAGTCAAACGTTCATTACTGTTCCCGAAAAACCCTAACTTCTTTTGGAGCAATATTCGTTTCTTAATTGTTCTAGTATCTTCTAACATCCAACTGTATTCAACTCATAGTCTTTAAAACAAGACTACTGCCACCGAACTCAACCGAACAACCGTAGAAGCAAAAGTTATGATCTGCCTCAATTAAATCATCACATTCTATCAGGCAAGTTTTTTCATTTTGAGGTTGTGGAAATTTATAGGACGTAAAAGCTTGAGGTTGAGCTATTCTAAAATGAACTTTTCGAAATAACCTTCCTTAATGCTGATCTAACTCTGTCGATCCAGTATAGTATTTGTCAATCAGATTGACTTGAAGGTCGAACTCACCGAAACCAACCGATAACTGACCGTAATAAATTGTGTACAGGGTGTACAATAAATTATGCCCACGGTGTCCAATTATTCGATAATCTGTCAACCGAGCACACCTAACTCACTCAAGGAGGTTGTGATGAATTCATTCACATTTCACGTCCTTATAAAAAGGTACCGTATTCAGTGCACATCGCCAACCGGCTGAGTGAGTGCGGTGATGCTGACTCGGATTTGATTGCAATTAATTATTGTTGTATATTTATTTATTTATTGTATTTAGTAACTTTGGAATAATTTATTATTTGCGTAATTGTTGTTATCTCATTATAATAATCATTTCGAGGAAATTATGAACAGAGGTAACGAAGAAGAGTTGTAGATAGAAAGCAGTAAAAGGAAAGAGAAGTACTTGACATAATTTTAATTAAGATGCTGTAATATAATGACATACATTAGTTTTGAGTCAACAAGTTTTATATATATATAACAACGTTTGGTTTAAATGCGGCTCTAGAGGACATAGTTTTGATTCAGATGTTGTTAAATACGACAGAGTTCCGATATCTAAATGCTGTTAGAGATGACTGAATTTTATGTTAAATGCTGTTTTAGATGTCGTCGATGTTGTTGAAGATGACTGAGTATTAATCCAGACACTGTTCTAGATTACGTAACATACATCGTTTGATCCAGAAGCTGTTATCGATGACAGAGTTTTGTTTTAGATGTTGTCGAAAACGACAGTTTTGAGTCTTGTGCGGTTATAGAAAAAATGTATTTGAGACTGAAAATGCCAGTGGGAGAGAAAGACTTCACTTAATTAAAAGTCAACAGTTTTTTCAACCAACACTTCAACAGACAGATTAATTAGACGGTTCCTTTAAACTAGTGCCCTTAACATCATTCCGTCGATGCCAGTCATAAACGAAATGCCACACTGCCTGTTTCAAAGTGCATCAAATTTGAAAAATCCCTTTTCACAAAGTTCACACCTGTTCTTAAAGATTTTTGTATAAAAACAGCTTTTATGACACACATCATATCCTCTAATGCCAATAACAAATCAAAGTGTGCCACTGGTGTTGGCGTATATAACCCGTTATTACTTGATGTAACCCGTTATGGTACATACTACGAGTCAACAGGCATGTCTGCCTACATATGTGCCACGGCACCTCGAAATCACGGCTTCTGTCCGATCACGAATATTTAGGTGCCTTATAGGGCCGGACCTTGAAAAGGCCCTAGTAAGGTGATGGCTGCGGATGATTAAAAGGGCAGTAAACATGGGAAATTATATTGAATCTAAAAGAAATATGACATGGGATTACAGAAAGCTTTAGTTCAAAGTACACGAGATGCACTGGATAGAAGATACTGCCTTGTTTAACCCATTTTACCATCCGCCCATTGTGTAAGGGGTGCTAATCGGGTGTACTCTTCGCGATGGAATATTTAATAGCTGACAGCTCCTCGCCCCCCTCTTCTTAGCATGTTATGGAAGGGGCATTTACTGAGGTTCGGGGGGGGGGTGTCCCGGGCACTAAATAGGGCAATGGCATATGTACCACATGTACCATACCACTGCTTACCGTAATCACAACATGCCCTTTCTAAAAGTAGAACTAGGAGGAACTAGGAGGTTAAAGAACAACGTAAACAAGGTGGAGAACAAACTTTGAAGACAATTATACGATCGGTGGATAGGTTTGAACCAAAAAAAGTGTTATACTTGACAGATTGAACGATGGTTAAGTGTGTGTTGTAGATCTAGTAAAAATTACGTTTTTTACTGAAAAAAATAAGTTGACCTGTACGAACTTCAGGAATATATTCTGCCAGCACAGCGGTGAGAGTTGGTACAATGATCATTGAAAATAACTCATACTCATACAATTAAAGGGAGCTCACGGACACTTCACACACAAATGGAACGTGAACAACTTAATAGACAAACTAACCACCACTGATCAAACACTAATAACTGTCAAAAAGATGATCGAATCAGCTAGATGGTTGTTAGAGAACATCGAATCGAGTGAATTGAACACCATCACTGACCATCATATAATACCGAATGACAACTCATTGAATCTGAATCACCGCCGTGCACCGGCAGACGAGATAAATCTCCAAAGGGAGGGGAATTTTGTTAAACAGGGGTAATCGGCAGTTTTTCACCCTTTCTACCTACACCTTAAGGAGCAAAACTATAGTTTTCAAATCGCCAAAGAGGGGGAAAATCCTCTGTTCCTCCTCTTCCTGTCCGTTAGTGACTGAATCTGAATCACTGCCGTGCCGTGGCAATGGTACACATGGCATTGGCCGATGCCTGCAAGTGACAGTCGACGTATCCTTGGGTACTCGGGAATCTATAATATCATCTGATGGGCCAAGTCTTCGGTCGCATATTCAATCACAGATCCGGCTGTGCCATATAAGAGGCTTCAACTGACTGACTGACTGACTGGCTGGAGAGTCGTGTTATGTGACTGCAGTGCTTCACGCGCGGTATGGGCCAAAACCAAATTAGGTTAGCCGATATCTCGCTGATAAGCACGCCCGACCGACAAGTACATGCACTAGGGGACTACTTACATATTACCGTGGTTTTATATACTCGCTGTGAAACGTGAACGGAACGTGTGTGTTAGTATGTAACATGAACTCGATGCCCACATGTGTGAAAACAGATTTTGAAACGTGAATGAATCAGCGTGGTTCACGTTTCATGGCGTCATCTTATAAAATGCATACTGCATAATTGGCAGGTGTTCGAGCTCAATGGAACACGATAATTGGCTTTAACGACTGGCTAAATGACTGAATGACTGAATGACAGACTGGACGAGTGACCGATGGCTACTTCAACCCAACCAACCAATCACTAATTCATGACAGACTGAATAGGGCCGATTGCATAAGAGGGTCTCGCGATGACTGACTGTGAATCACGTCCTGACTGATGAATGACTGACTGACTAACTGAATGACTGACTGACCCAGAATGCAATGATGCTCAGCTTTAGAATTTGGTGATTAGCCACGGCTGTGATATGATCGGTCAAAAGTTAAACAAGTTTCAAACATAACTTCTGATTAAAATGCGTAACTAAATTGAAGAAACCGACCATCTCTGAAGAAAGTTTATAGACATGAAGACTTTCATTTCATGTATAAATAATATGCGAAGATATTCATGAAAACGGGTTCCCTAATCAACGGGTTCTTAACGAACTTGTCATCGAGCATAATACAACTTAGAACAAACCAATTTGACAAACACAGTGGGTACAAAATGTATGAAACGTTGATGACAATAGAGCTAAACCTGTAAACGACCAAGTCAACGATGAATCTCAATGCTTAATACCAGATCCACATTTCACAAGACAAGATGAAGACAACAACAACAACAGTTGAGAAAAAACAGAAACAGATTCGGTGCTGCTTAGATTGGTGAACTGAGATGGGATGTACGGGACGGCACCTCTTATATACGAGTGCAGTGCCCTGGTACATGCACATCATCAACACAACTGTTGTGCAGTGGTGTTCGGGCATACATCCATACACCCCAGTGGTGCCTCAACAACAGACGGACCCCTCAACATTATACAGGGGGTGATGATGACCAACTACGTGGCATCTGTGCTCTACGCCATTACATTTGACCATAGTAGCCCATAAACACGCGCCTGTTGCACGCGAGTAGTGACTGACTGGCTGACTGGTCGAGTGTTCCAATGGGTCCATTGGTGTAGAGCTGCCTGGTGACTGGCATCATTACAATCACCCCAATGACTGACTGACTGACTGGCAACGACTGGTGATCGAGTGATTCAGCTTGAGTCTGTCATTGTCCAAAGAAGAACGATTCTGGCCTCATATGCCTACCGATGCGACTTCATTGATTTATGGCTGTTTTCGGGTGCTGATTTGGATGGTTCTGGATCAGTGGTAAATGGGGAACGAAGATGTCGAGATAACTTGGGGATATTTGGAAGAGTGGTTTGGGTGAATTCAGATTGATTGGATGACTGAGTGCAACAGTTGGTTGGTTCTGGTCTGATGTTATTCAACGAATTGTACTGGTGCCGGTGCCGTACATGTTTGGTTGTAAGTAGCAACACTTGCTACTTACACGGTGAGTGAGTGAGTGAGTGAGTGAGTGAGTGAGTGAGTGAGTGAGTGAGTGAGTGAGTGAGTGAGTGAGTGAGTGAGTGAGTGAGTGAGTGAGTGAGTGAGTGAGTGAGTGAGTGAGTGAGTGAGTGAGTGAGTGAGTGAGTGAGTGAGTGAGTCAGTGTGTGAGTGAGTGAGTGAGTGAGTGAGTGAGTGAGTGAGTGAGTGAGTCAGTGAGTGAGTGAGTGAGTGAGTGAGTGAGTGAGTGAGTGAGTGAGTGAGTGAGTGAGTGAGTGAGTGAGTGAGTGAGTGAGTGAGTGAGTGAGTGAGTGAGTGACTGAGTGAGTGAGTGAGTGAGTGAGTGAGTGAGTGAGTGAGTGAGTGAGTGAGTGAGTGAGTGAGTGAGTGAGTGAGTGAGTGAGTGAGTGAGTGAGTGAGTGAGTGAGTGAGTTAGTGAGTGAGTGAGTGAGTGAGTGAGTGAGCGATTGAGATGGTGCCTGCGTGCGTGCAACAGTGAGCCAGCTAGTCATAGAGTGAGTGATTCATAGAATACACTATTCTTTTCCTAGAACACCGACATTTATAATGAATGCATAGGTTCATCAAATAACCAGATCACTCAAATTTCACCTAATAAGAGAGTCAGATGATTCACTCAGAATCGACATCGGCTACGCGTTGAAAACATGTAGGATACTTGCCTTTACAATTTCCAACATTCACATTTTTTAAAGAACGTTCCTTAACTTGTATAAATCTTAAATTTTTCGTGTGCCTGAATTCTAATTGCCTGGTTTAAAATATGATGTACAACTGTCAGAAAATGATGTTGAAATTTTCAGCATAACCCTTTTGAAGGCTGCATAAAAGTGAAAATGAAACATGAGAAAACCTATTTCAGATTTTAATGTAGAATGTCACTGAATCAACTTATTTTAAGCGTGAAAATACAGGAGAGAAACCTGGTTGAAAACACTAAACAAGAATCAAAAGTATGTGATACATTAAGGAATAGTTTCCAACACATCCCAGAACATACAATACGCATGTTCGGTATGCCCGCCAAAACAGCATACATGAAGTGGAGCTTAGCTTCCTATCAACTCAACATATCATATTAGACACAGTCATCAACACCTCACATCCGCCGCACTTATATATGGTATCAGATCAAAAAGCATACCCGCAACAGAATGGCATTATTAACAACAACAGTAAAGCAAACAGCAACAGCCAACAATGACAAGGGCATCTGCTGTTCTTCATATAAGCCATTCAACAACAACATTGTAGAACCCTAAGTAGATATTACCATAAGCTGATGAATCAACAGACGGAGATTAACCTGTGCGCTTTCTTTGGGGAAATGGATAACTCCAAAAGTTTCACTGAACCGGAAACGGCTTTCCATGTGGGGAAAATCCACTCAACATGCAAAAAAACAATGATCCGCCGTGGCACCCTAAAAAATAATAAGCCATAACAGGCGTATGAAGCAGCGTAAGCTAATAAGAGATACAACACCCCAAACCGCCTACCCCCTCTTCAGTCAACAACAGTAACCCCCTCCCCCAGCAAACACCTTCGGGCAAGTGTTAACGGTTTGGCGCTTTGGTCTTTCTGAGGTGCCACACGATGTAGACCATTGGGTTGTAAAGCGCCTTAGACTCGATGCCATAACGAGTACATACGGAGGGAAGACCGGCTAACAAGCTAATACACATCACAGGGCGGTCGGGGCGAACGCCTTTACACACATTGTAATACATACATATGTTACATAGTGTACATACATAGTGCATTGATGTGTTACATATTGCTGAAACAATCCGGCTTTTGGGTTATACAAAATGAAAATACCGAAAAACATTCCATTACACACTGGTATTTGAATGAAGTTTGTTATGCAGGAACAAATTCAGTAACGACAGAAGGTGGAGTGACCCGATAGTGAGACGAATCCAAGATGGGTTGTTCCGATGTGGAACATCTGAGGGATGCCAGACTACAGGGTGGTTATTTATTTGTTTGAAGTGAAGAACCCAGATTTACATGTGGTGCATCATTGCCCTATCAGGCAACAAAACATTCACACAAAGTTTTTATTATTTAACTTGGAAAATCATAAAAAGTAAAAAAGTACGCATTCCGCATAGTCATGCACACTGGCGGACGAGCTAAACCTTCAAAGGGAGGGGAATTTCTCCAGAGAGGGGGAATCGGCAGTTTTCAGGCCATCTTACCTACACCTTGAGGAACGATTTTTAGTTTTTGAAAACGCCAAAGAGGGGGGAATTCCCTTTTCCCTTCACCTTCTCGTCCGATAGTGGTCATGCATGATTGATAGGCGATGACGTTACTTTAATTCTAATAAAAACACCCTGTACTGGTCATTCACTCGTGGAACTACACAACTGTTATCCACTCCACTACTACATATTGTACCCATCAACTAGCACAAATCATCACATTCCGATTATAAAATATTTTGTTGTGGAGTAGTGGATTTTTTGTCTGACTGTATGTCAGAGCGGTGGGTTTACAAATCAATAGAAACGGGTCAAAATCGGGACTTTTCGTGAAATAACGAAATTACAAGCAACTTCCACCAAAAGTGCTAAACTGATTAATAGAATGACTTGGGGCAAAATTTCTTTTTGGTGTTCATTAACCACCCGCACTCGAGTTAATGTTATCGTAGATTTGTGAATTTGGTACAAACTGTGTGACCGTCAGTCAACACATGTGGATCGTTGGATCGAGGGAGGAAACGGCATCGTGATATTCAATTATATAATATCAGCCACAGTGTCAGTCAGTTTTATGATTTTTCGCCTAAATTCTCAGTCCTTCGGTGTGAGGGCAGGCTTTTGTATCTCGTGACATTGGCATTAAAAGTGGTTTTTAATATAATTAGGATGCATTTATATTTTTTCTATTATACCATGTTATCGCAATCAGTTATCGACAGTTTGTAAAGAATATGTTTGTATATACGATGTACGACGATCGGAAGGTTTTATGGTGGACTAACATGAGTGAATGAATAGAAATAGCGAATGGTGGAACGGGGATGTGGCACCATCGTAAATTGTGCCAGACATAACAGAAGTCAAAGACGACCAGATGTGAGTCGTAGAAATACTTGGAACGAGATTCATTCAGATTATATCAGGTCGGCTCGGGGGTGTTCAGCGTGTATATTCGGATATAAAATTGAACTTTATTTATAATTTTTCAGTATTTTGTCAGGACAGGCTCATGCCTAAGTTCAGGCTTAGGCTTACGTCCAGGCTTAGGCTTAGGTTCAGGCTTAGGCTTAGGCTTAGGTTCAGGCTTAGGTTCAGGCTTAGGCAGAAGTCGAAAGGCGACCAGATGTGGTGCCTTTGAAAAACTTGGAACGGGATTCATTCAGAATACTTTATGGCCTACGCTACGACTCGGGGTGTTGATCGAGCTGTGATAGATGGAAAACTAAATATTTTTCAGCCAACATGTGTTTTTTCCTAACTACATTTTTGAATTTCATTCAACAGAAAAGTGCAAAAGATAACAATATTTTTTGGATTTTCTCAGCAACAACAGATTTATTTGTATGGAACTGCGCAACAAGTGCGACGAAGTCTCGTTGGCTCTTTATGGTAATCGCCATCTCAATATTTTCGAAGTTTATATGTGACTAAGTGAAAATAAAATTAACCATAAACATTGTTCTTATTTTTTGAATTTCGGTTGCGTATTAAATATTTGGTTTATCTGAATCCAATCGATGAAGTAGACCTTTTTTACTTAAATCAATTGAAACCAATCACATGACGGCTTTACGCAACCAACCCCAGTATTAAATAACCTTGTGTGATTGATCGGTTTATTGAAAGGATAGGTTTATGGGTAGGATAATTGAATAACTGCTTGCATTGGAAAAGCATAAATATGAAAATATGCTGTATTATGTATGTACGTCGAGCGGCTAACAATGTTTTACAAGTCGGCACGTATCTTTTTTTGTTTGAGATTCAATGGTTTGTTCGGTAATGCTTTATATGATGAGCCGTATTGAATGTATGGTTTTGCGCTTGTTTTTTGCATTTTACTCTAGCGATGTAGAAATGTAAAGTTGCCAATATCTGTTTATATTGTGAGGCATCTTACGTTTTCTTGCATGTACCTTTCTTGAGTCTTCGTTTTTCTCTGCCGACTTTGTTTCAAAACATTCAAGTGCCCGATTGTAATGTACAGTGATGTAAAGTGATTGCGTGTTCCTAATTAGTTTCGTGTTCACATGTATCCAAGTCTCCTGAAGCTATGATAATGATATATTGTTTTACTCCAAGTTTATGCACCCACCTCCACGACACCGTAGTGTTCGGCCACTTAGCACCATTGATGACGTAACGTTTGTGCCGATGTCGATGGGGACCTGGATGTGATTCATCAGGTGTGGGCGGGATGTCGGGCAGACCACAACGTTTGGTGCTCAGAAGTTTTCTGAAATTCGTGACGGACTGACTGACTGACTAATTGACCTGATTGACAGACTGACTAACTGACTGATTGACAGACTGACTGATTACCTGACCGAAAAAGTTACTCACTCACTCACTTTACTCACTCACTCACTCACTCACTCACTCACTCACTCACTCACTCACTCACTCACTCACTCACTCACTCACTCACTCACTCACTCACTCACTCACTCACTCACTCACTCACTCACTCACTCACTCACTCACTCACTCACTCACTCACTCACTCACTCACTCACTCACTCACTCACTCACTCACTCACTCACTCACTCACTCACTCACTCACTCACTCACTCACTCACCTAGTAGCAGCATCCATCTTGCCCGTGGTTTCAATACCAGCGAAATCCTGCAGTCGAGTCAGAGCTGATTCAACGGCCGTATGTGATGTCTGATGGTTGTCACTCTTTGGCAGATACCCGTATGATGCCAGATAGGTCACCTAAAGAATAGACACATTTCACAGAAGTGCGTGCATGTTTTGTGAAGTACATTTTGTTAATTGAAACTAAACATCCTCATTTTTTTCAAGATTTATCAAGAAGTTATATTGTGTATCGATAGTTTAATTTAAATGGATCGTTAACGCAATTTAATCAATTAAATAACGAATATAACTTTTTACGTGGATGCCTTCTTCATTCATTGTAGTTCAAACTACATGCTTACCATGACCTAAATTGTTGAATTTTGGGTCATAAATATATATAATCTTTATTGTACTTGTTACATTGCATTGTTAAGTCTTTAACACTTGAATTTAATATAAACCCCACCATTCGTTACACTCAACAATATTTTTATCCTCGTTCAAGAACGTTACACTGGATCACATCAGCCAAGATTTCATTCCATTAACCCCAATCTCTGAGATTTTCATACGATGTGAAACAATATGTGTAATAGAAACCCTTGAAGTTGGCGAATGTAAAGTTCGTTGTTACTACCGGAACTACACGAACATTCAATCGATCATCCGTTCTCACGACGACGTTAAGTAAAAAGTTACCTTCTGCATTACTTTTGCTGAGTACATAGTAGTGGAAAATAGGATGAATAATTGGCTGGCGTTTCCGGTATGATTCTTTATGGGAAATCTCTGCCTTAGTGAACCTTTTCGTGGTATACCGTTTGATTAGTAAACGAATTCTAGTCCTACCAAGAAACTGAAAAATTTCAAGTATCATGAACCAGATTTTATAAGACAAACAGCATGGGATCATTTTCAATCAATGTCACAGTTGCATTACTTTCCGCTACGGATTTTCCCAAAGACCTGACATAAATGTTCGAAATAATTCAATGTAAATAAAAAGTTTACAATCAGCTTTTTCAACTTTCAAACTTCAAAATTTAAAAAATTATAATACTGTAGTGAAACAAATCTCCTCATAAAACAATTTTTAACTGACCACATCTGACGTGAGCGATTCATCCTCCTGTGCATCTCGCTCTGCCGTGTCCGGTGGTCCCAAAGCACGGCCCTCCACATACTGCAGGGCCGTGAGGTACACCAGAAGGTTCAGAAGATGTTTCATGAAGACTTCAAACTGGCGCTCAATTTTGCCTGATCAGGTTTCACATTTGTTTCGGCGACCACGCCACCGATTGCCATGAGAATGGCTGATGCTGATTGGCTGAATATTTATTTGAATTATTGATTGTTGATTGGATAAATATTCGTGTCTGCTGACGGAAAGAAGACGTTTTGGGCGAATATATTGGATTCAATGGATGAATGAACGAACGAATGAATGAATGAATGAATGGACAGAGTTGCTTTCAAAGTTCACTGGGTTGCGATGGGCTCGGTGAATCACGTTTCAAGTCTGCTCTTTATGCCGCCGAAGGAGACGTTTTTAAGTAGAGCCAATCGTTGAAGTTGAGACGTTTGATGAATGAATGGAATTTTTTCCGGTGTCTGTTGATTGACTGGTGGAATTTTTGGTGTCGGTTAATTTTGTTGTAGGAAATGACTAATAATGTTGTCAATTACATACAAATTTTTGACGATTGAATCATTTTGTTGATATGTATGTGTGATTCCCCAATGAGCAAAGATGAGGTTGTTGTTTTTATTGTTTGACCTGAAAATCAAATGCATGTCTTCATTGTCTGATTATGATGTCTGACTAAGATGTGTTCATTAACCTCCTCCACTCAATCAATCACCCAGCTCAACAACAACAGTTAACCAAAGCGTCCTGAAATTCGATCTTTGTATCCAAGAGATGACAGCCTGATTCAATAGTTGGCTTCTAAAATTTGGTCATAAATCAAAATTTGGTGTGTCTGGTAAATAATTTTTATAGACCACATACGGAGAAAAGGCGTCAAATCTAATATTAATATTTCAGTCCTCTTTGATCAAATATTAGAACGTGACTGAAGAAAAACAGTTGTCCGAATCAGGGAATAATTATTTTCGTGATCTTAGGAGAGAAGGGCCTAATGAAAATTGGCGGTCTAGTGCTTGTGTGGTATACAGTATATACGTATATAGGTAGGCACCTTTCTCTGAATTCTGGATGATTTTCGTTCTTTTGGCGCCAAAAAAGCTGAGTTTCCTTTGTGCAGAGCGAGACCTCCTTAATTACAAGTCTCACTTATGTAGTTGAATAAGTGTTTTAATAAAATTTCAACATTAATTCAGATCAGAATTCCGGTATCGTTTTGAACTTTGAATTTCGAAATAAACCAGGAACTGCGATCCCCGATCTCAAAACGGAATTTCCTTACTAATGGGGTTTATGAAAATCGTTAATAGACTACGAATCAGGGGAATCTGAATGACTTGGACCCACTAAAAAAGCTTCCACATCTGTCACCACGGCGCCCACTGAACTGATTCATCGGTCATATTTAATGGCTGAGTTTTTATTGATCCACTATAAAATGAAGAAATGCGAAATGTAGGAATTTCTCTAAATTCTGAATTATAGTCGATATAAATCGTGAAGCTGTGCTGATGATAAGTGTGGATTTGGGTCCACCATTATTCTTGTAGGTGTATATGTCCTAGGCAGGACGGTGACAGAATTGGTGACACGTCCCCAAATGGCCCAGGCAAAACGGTGACAGCAATACAGGGTATGTTTTTATTGCGTGTTGCAAGCAGGTTTTCATAGGTTAATGATTCTCTTGGTTTACGAATCTGAAGTACAGGCTTAGATGATAATTTTCCCACTGATCTTCGATACTTCGATCTGATCAGCTGAGAGTGAAATGGAAAGTTTTTTCTTGCTAAAACTGAGCTAATTATAATAATAAATGACTCAACAATAGGGAGGTAACACCGGATGTCCCCAAATGACAAATGACTGAAGTAAAGTGGTCGAATATAACGGTGATCAATTTCAATGACTGATTGTCTTCACAGAACGGTGGGAAAGCAACAAAGTGCAAAAATTCTGAGTAGAAAAGTAAGAAATACGGGCTAAAAATCATGTATGTATGTAGTCAAGACTAGTAAATTGTAACCAAAACCGAATGTTTGTAATTCCTGTTTGAACTCAGATAAAGTAAGAAGAAATAGTTTTCTGATTGAACTGAGAATTACGTTCAACAGATTTAATTATATTGACACCAGTTAATTGTAAATAATGGAAACACATGAAACAAGTTATAATGAACAGGTCAGAAGTTCTGACACTGTAAAATTAATAACCACGTCAGCAACTACTTCTACACGCGGTTATAACAGTAGGTTATTTATTAAGGATAATTTCAACGCGCGCGCAAATCTATTGACTGTGAAAAAGTTTACAAAGCAACAGTATAATTTGGTCGTTATCCAAGATTAAGTATCTCACTAATCTGTTGTCATACTGGTCATAATATGATCACATATTACCGGCCATGTATTTCATCATTTCGACACTCATATGAATTCCCGTCAGCATAAAACCCTCATACACACGGCACAAAAACTCGCTTAATTCAGACATTGATTCCATGAGGATGCTGATTTTTCCTCGATTACGTATTCAGCTTTATTCAGTAATTGAATACCGATTCACATAATGGAATAATAATACAATCTGTGTTTGGTCAACAGGTGGGCCTTCCTGTTGAGGTTTTGCATCCATATTAGGGCAGGATGAGTCATTCAGAGCGGGTGCTCATGAAATATTCTATTTATGAAATTATTTTGGGATATATGTACTAATTTTTCATAGGTTGATCAGGAAAAAAATCCGTTATAACTATGGTAATGAAGAAATATGTAGGCTATTCATATTCTTATTATTCTTGAAGGAAAGACTGCCTGGGCAAGGCAAGATAGAAAAATACAGTTTACTGTATGATACACTTTAGTTTAATTTAAGTTAATTAACCGATTCTTTTATTACCATCATGAGAGGGCTCTGTAATTTAGAGCACGAACAGAAGTATTATTTTAGTAAAACTTGGTGTGAAACTTAGAATAACTTAGATATGTTCTTGGTGGTCCAACCATTGATGAATCAGTCGCGTTTTGCCCCAAATTCGTGGCTTTCATGTACGAGAAATTTCGTTGTACAACAATCTAACTGAACAGCGTTTCACTGGCGACTAACAAGATTGAGAAACGGGAATTAAATCGTCGTAAAATTGATAGTACCCAAAAAAAATCACTCTATAATGTATGAAAACACATATCAGTGTTTGAAACATGCACGAAAGGCGTCACCGTTCTCTTCCGTCAGTATTGGTATCATGAAATTTTCATGAGTGCATATAATGGGTGGTTGTGTGTTAGCTGACTGACAGTGACATGCAAATAGTAGAATGAAATAGTAATTGACAGTGCTCAGGGGAGTTTAGTTACCTAATAATAAGAAATAAGTATAATTTTTATCCATAAAAAGGCGATTTTGAATTTTTCCTTATCTCAATCGAAGGAGTGAGGTTGTGTCATGCGTGGAGGGAGGCTGATGCTGACTCATTCACGCTTTGTAGCCATGTATTGGCGGATGAGCCAACGTTCCGAAGGGAGTGGAATTCCTCTAAAATGGGAGAACGAGAGTTTTGGGATCATTTTATTTACACATTCGGAAATTTTGAGATCCGCCAATGAGGGAATTTAACTTTTATATCCCCTCCTCGCTCGCTATTTGTAGCTAGGAACATGTATACTAAAGATACTGTGGTCATGTGACCGCACGCAGACACACTGGCGGACGAGCTAAAGCTCCAAAGGGAGGGGAATTTTTCCATAGAGGGGGGAATTGGCAGAAATTAGACCATTTTATCTACACCTTAGGGACAAATTCCACATTTTTAAACCGCCAAAGAGGGGGAATTCCACTTTTCCCTCCCCTTCTCGTCCGCTAGTGCGCAGACAGACATAAGTTTTCTATCTGCGAACATGGTTAACAATTGAAGTTTAAAACATGGTAGACATTACTTGGTTTTGGTTTGATGGTCTTGGTTTTAGAAAAACTAAGTCTGAATTTCACACTTTCAACGTCACGTATAGTTTATACCTTTTTTGAAACTTGACAATATGAACGCGAATTGAGACTGACCTGCATATTTATGTAAGAAAACTTTGAAGTTCTATATTTCACGTGATAATTGGTTTTAAATTAAAAACTTTCGTTCAGAGGAGAGATCGTCTTTTTTTACACATGAGAAAAATAAGAAACTCAAAACAAACACAATATAATGCATTGAAAATGGTACTGAAAAACTTTATGCACTGCTGCTAATGACAAATGAGTCCTTTGGCACCTGGTCTCGGAGCGAAAACTGAGTGCGATATAAAACGCATGTTTTCTATTCAATTAAAAGTTTTACTTTGAGTTTTTCGTGATTGAATTATGAGGAAAAAAACGAACTTTCATCTGAACAAAAATTTTCTATTTTTAACCGATTATATCGTGAGTTATAGAACTTCAAGTTTTTTGCATAAATATGCACCAATTTAGGCACCCAATGCCAAAAGTTTCTGTGATATGGGGGTGAGGTTCGTGATAGAATAACTACAACCATTAGTTGTAGGTGAAATTAAATGAAACAGACTACACTACACAAGCACACATACATAAGTTGAAGTGTCTATTCGATACAAACTACCAAAAGTCACGAATAACAATCGAAAATTCAAGATTACAAAACTTTGTTTCAAAATTGTTTCACTAATAAATGAAACTATAGGAAAGTTCGAAGTTTTAACGTAATATTAAAAAGTATGTACATATACTGAACTAGGCTGAAACTACATGTGCATTCAAAACTGAACAAGATATACAGACATACCCCCTCCCCTGCATCACGCATAGATTAAAGGAATAACAGCTACCTAGTTAATGTTTCATGGTTGAACTAATCCGATACATGCATGCATGACAACAACAACAACAACAACAACAACAACAACAACAACAACAACAACAACAACAACAACAACAACAACAACAGCAACAACAACAACAACAACAACAACAACAACAACAACAACAACAACAACAACAACAACAACAACAACAACAACAACAACAACAACAACAACAACAACAACAACAACAACAACAACAACAACAACAACAGAAACAACAACAACAACAACAACAACAACAACAACAACAACAACAACAACAACAACAACAACAACAACAACAACAACAACAACAACAACAACAACAACATCTGTGTTTATGGCTGTAATTTCGAAGCGATTAGAACTTGTTTTCTTCCCTGAAGAACGTCAGTCAATAAATAAGGTGAGTGTGACTTTGACAAATACATGAATTAAAACGAAGATTTCCATGAGTGTTGTTTTGGTTTTATATAGTAAAATTAAAGAATACAATAAATAAGATTATTAAACTTTTGAAAGAAAAGTGGCAAACCAACTATATGTACTCTGAAAGGTGTCTGCTTACATCAATGTTAATTACCATTGACCATTAACCAATTTAGATGTAATGTAAGTGAACGTCACAGTTTGCCATCTAAATAACCTACAGTAGGATATATTGAGTGGTTATACAGTAAAATGATTCCTCATTATTTACATATTTGTTAAATATTACTGATAAGATGGTATCAAAGCACGATAGATAAAAAACTAACTTAATTAGCAGCGCTGCCCGTTACAAAGATGACTCACTTGAACTCTTTAACAAAAACAATATTTAGTTGATTGTGTTGTCTAAATCAGCGAAAATACCCGTGGTTTTAGGATAGTGAATTTTTAGTAGATAGTAGTCATATATGACTGACTCACAAGTAGTAAAAACCAGATAAAAACAAGTGTTTTTGGGCTGCTCGATTTTTACTAGAATAATTGTAGTGTTATGGTCTGTAACTGTAACCGCGTTTCGTCGTATCGTGAATAAATTTGTGAATTAGTCATAGAAAATATTGACTGATTCATTCTCGTTATAAACAATGAATCGATAATAAATACTTTTTTCGGGATACTTTTTATCAGTATCACAACACAATGATAATTTTTATGATACAGTAGTAACATGTCACTATTGCTGTTGCTAACCAACTATATGAGAAAACAGTCTGTTCAATGATTGGTTAAAACTAAATAATAATAAATGTAGATGAATTATATGAAAGATAAATAGTTTATAAAAATAATGTCATTCAAAGCTGCCTTCGTATATCTTTGTGAAGCGTCGGACTGACTGGCACAGTTTATCGTATCGTTCCACTCTTTCAATTGTGCCAAACAAACCATAAACTTGTTTCCATGCATGCTTAACATATATCAACAACATATAAAAATACAACATATAACAACACAAAATATAAAAATACAACATATAACAACACAACAATGTATAATACAACAAATCATTCTCAAGTGCACACCTTGTATAAACAAACATAAAACTTGAAACATTTTGGCGCACCAACATAATCTCGAAAAGTTCTTGACAACAAAAAAGTATTTTATGAGGAGTCCACTCGGAACGCGGCGGCATGAAATTGTTGTAACAATTTCAAAATTGTTTTTATTAAAGATATAAAAATAATACTGAAAAATAAAAACTCTTGTTACTCCTTGTAACATGAAATAAAATTTTAATACAATCCAGAACCACCATCTACTTTTCTTATTCATGACCGATGTTATGCTGAAATTTTTTTATGGTTAACTTAACACTGTTTACGTTTGAAGTGAATATACCGAGTGATCCATGAAACGATTCGGTTAGTATACTATTATTATGAAGGAAAATAATGCTAACATGTTCACAAACTTCGGATATGAACGAATCTCTTTTCGAGTTATTGTCAAAAAAATTAAATCATCTAAGCAATGGATTTGTCTAACGACAGTTGGTCTGAAGAGTATACATATTCTATAAGGAAAGTGATAATTTAATTATCGTTAAAGCGAATCATCGTCCAAAAAACTAATGCCGGCTACAACATAAAAAAGTTCTTCTGACTTTCTCAGATGCTTTATCTTTTTCAAAAAAAAACATTCAGATTTCATTAGGATAGCAAAGTTACCAGCCGTTATAAAAGATGGACCAACCAGATAAACCCATTATGAACGACGTGACGACTGACACCTGAGGAAAAAACATGGACAACATCGCTTTTCGACGGACAAGGCATCATTTAACAAGTCCGACTATCAAAAAAGTTTGTCAAAACATTGGCCGAAATTTTGAAAAAAAAGCAAGTGCATTCGGTTATGCATTGGATCGGAAACCGAGCAAAGAAAACAAATTGCAATGTTTCGTGGAGCAGCAGTTTTTGTAGGTTTATAAATGCATTTTGAATTGATTCGAAAACTAAATTTGATAGTTCGCCGTTTTTGTCCACATGTCTAAGTGATGCATGAAACAGTTGACTTTTGCGTGCATATAGCAAGAAATGTTATAACATACGTACATTCGATAAAAAATGCTCACCGATAAGGGATAAGGGAAACAGTTGCAATACTGTACATACCGTAGTCTCACAAAATATCCGAGAAAATGACCCGTTTTTTAATTTAGTCATCTGATCGATTGAGCATGGTTACAGTAGTTTCTTCACAATATTACTTTTGCACAAAATGTCACTGTCGCATTACATACAATATTTCGTCTCACAACTTCTTTAACAACGATTAGAAATTCACATTCCGTATATCAAGCAGATGTGAACATTTATTGTCATTATCACTTGTTCGGGCGAGAAATACTAGCGCCATTATGAATACTTGAGAAGATTGATGTGACTGACTGACTTGACTGACTGACTGACAGACAGACTAACTGACTGACTGACTAGTTGACTGACTGACCGACTGGTTTATCAATATTATACTTCTACTCCATATAAATCGTTCGATATAATGATTGATTTACTGATGAACCTGTCAACCATACAATCCTGCTTAATCTTAGTAGGTTATAGAACTAACCAATCAAGCAAATAGTAAACGATGTATCAAAAGAAACAACATAAAACGATGTTAAAAGAAATATCGTGAGATGCTTAGAGGTTTTCATTGGCAGACTGATTCATACATAATCAATGACTGATTATTGACAGCTTGGACGACTGATTGACTGGAGCAAAATGTTTTAACACGCATAATAACCTGTCTTTCCCAATTTTTCAAACAACCATCTGTCAGTTTTGTATGAACACTCGTTGTCTTTGTTTTCTGTAATTGTGAAACCGTGAGAAAACGGGTTGTTGAGATTTTTCACTCAACTTATTTTCTAGAGTATGTTTTTCTGAACCTCGATTGAAATTTCTTGATTCAAGTGAAATCTGTTTGGCCGATAGTGATTGATCAACTGACATACTGACCGGTTGACTGATTGACCGGCTGGTTTATCAATCAATATGATACCGTACTTCTCGCATGTCGCATCCATCTTTTTCGTGCGATATAATGATTGATCGACTGATGAATCGGTCAACCAAACAATCAAGGAAACCGATACTAAAACATCGATTAAAATTTCTTGATTCAAGTGAAATTTATGTGGCTAAATAGTGCATTATGCACACATTAATGGCGGTAAATTAAGTACGAGAGTGGGCTCTTATTATAGGTTGGGTGGTTGCTGCCGACCAAGGTCGATTGTTTGATCGATGCATACAATAGTTGTATACTTTATATTTACATGCATATTACTCTATTATTACATGAAAAAACACGAAAAATGCTGAATGAATTTTGTGAACTCAATTAAAATGTGAATCGTTGAAAATTTTTAGTCAATTTATTGAATTGTTTCGAGTAGATTGTTGTAAGAAACGAGCCAACAATAATAGATAAAAAAGCAAATGTGAGAAAACATGTTTCAATTAGAACTATTTTATCGAATGTCAAATTGAAATGCTGAGCAGCCAGCAATTTTAAATTGGGAACAATGAGAACTAGCTAAAGCAGTTGGTTTTTATTGAATGTGCTTTCTGTCGGTCTCGACGGAAGTTTTTACATTTGGGTCAGACACCGAAAATACCTCTGAATGAGAGCAATAAACTCAAACCAGCTGAACCAATGCCACTAAGCCATCCAACAAAAGGTCAAAATAGTAGGATTTACCTGCAAGAATACCTCGCATTCGTCATTCATCAACAACTTACAATAAAACGTTTCGCAAGTTTTAACCGGGTTTTATTACCGTTTGAACTTTCTAGACGGAATACATAAATATAGTGATGATGATTGGAAGACGGCCACTGGGAAAGTTCACGATGGAAAAAATCTGCTGGTTCTGATTCAAAAATATATTAAAAATTATTTTTCTATCACGTACATACAAGAATAAGTGCCAATTTATGCATTTTTCTTCCTTTTACGACGAGCAAAGCAAGAAATTTTGTAATTTTGTGGAAAGTGGAGAGTTTGAAAGCAGGAAGTAAATTTGTCTGCTGAAAGTCTCGCCACACAAGCTTTTGTTCTACCACGTGTATTCGCCAGTTGATTATCCGCTTACATAAAGTTAACATCGAGCGCAGAAAGAAAATCTCTACATTTGATTTGTGTAATCTGATGATAACAGCGTACCTTTTATGGACATGAAAATGACTACGTTTCGGCGTGGAATCCATTCCGGAAGTCACCGTGTTTATTCATGATTGAAGCCTTCCTAAAATCCAGATAACACCATCGTATGTACATGGTGAAACATGTGCTTGGAAATAAGCATAATGATTAGACGTTTCATTGATGCAATCGATGCCTTAACGATGCACCGTAAACATTGAATCTGCAACACCGGAGACCCGACGCTTTATGTGGATCCAATCAATGTAAACAGCTGATTGAATTATTTATTCAACCATTCTGAAATTAAGATAAAACTATAATAAGAACTTTGTAGATGATGAAACATCTGCTCGGAAATAAGCATAATATTTAGACGCTTCGCTGTTGGCACCGTAAACATTGATTCTGCCACACCTGAGACCCGACACTGCTGTTTGGAATGGAATCCATTCAGACAGTCACCGTTTCATGATTGAAAATAGACGCGAACATATTTACAAGTTGATCTAATCCCACATTGTTATTAACTGATCTATTTATTCTAGCTGAATCAGTGAAGCATTCTAGAATCTATATACATAAAATAAAGATGGACGATTATCGATTCAGCAACACCTCGAGACCCGACACTGCTGGTTTGGAATCCATTCAGAAATTTACCGTTTTCTGTTTGAAGATGAGCACGAACATACTGTATTCACATGTTGATCTACTAATCCCACGTATAGTATGTAACTGATCATTGAAGTAAATAGCTGATTCAGTAAACCTTTCTCGAATCAAGATAACAAGATGAAACATCTGCTCGGTTATAAGCATAATATTTAGACGTTCCACTGCTGCCACCGTGTCTCAACGATGCCCCATAAACATTGATTCTGCAACACCCGAGACCCGACACGACATGCGACCGGTGTATAAACACGAGGACCCACTGGTGGACGAGCCAAACCTCCTTGGGGGTATTTCACCAAAGAAGGGGGGATTGTCAGTTTTGAGGCTGTTTTACCTACACCTTTAAAAGAACAAACTGCAATTTTTAAATTCGCCAAAGAGATGGAATTTCCACTTTTCCTTGCCATTCTCGTCCGCTAGTGCTCGGACCAGCTGTTTCAAGGAACACATTCTTTCATCTGGCTTCTCACAGAGTTTGCCTCATTCTAACTTTCGATGAAACAAGTGTTGGTTGGTTGAAATGTATGTAGCTCGTTTTCGGATACTATTTTAGAATTTAAAAAGCGGAGTGCCCGTTTACTCTGAACTAAGATTTCTTCGAATGGGTGGAATTTTGGATGAATATGTAGCTAAGCTTCATGTCTAACTATCCAATATGAGAAACTTGCGAAATTAGTGGCGTTCAAATTCAACTGAACACAGTGAACGAACGCGTTAGCTCGTTTTTTATAAGAAACATCAAAAGACGCAACGCGAGACGCGAGGCAAACCAGAAATATAGGCTCAATGTCACACTGTTTTTTTTGTCACGGATGTGTGTATCAACTGGTATATGGAGCAGAATGAAAATTTTTTTATTTCCTAAAAGTGAGTATATTTCCAAATTTTCGTTTGCTTCCTGCCCAAAAAACATCGACTTCTCTCTGGAAAGTATTCAACGAATCATGCAACCGCTACTGTCTCATATTCAAGAGTGTTCAATGGAACGCATAATTTAGGATGAGCAGCGTGAATAATTGATTGATTAGAGTAGGCATTGATACATTTAACGATTTTTATCTACATTCTAAATACATAAAATACCTTTAAGATGTTCAAAATCGAATCGAAACTCAAGTTTGGGTGACAAGAATATTTTATCTCCAGTCGATATCAACATGAGAATACGGCAAACAAAGTCCGTGCACTGGTTTCACGGCGTTCTCTCCGAACTCTCTGTTGGCGAGCGGTGAATTCTGCTAGAAATATTGCCAGAATTTCAATCAAATTTTTTTTATTTTTATAACATGATCTTAACATGTGTAAAAGCAATCTTTGTATCACATTTCAACAACAGTGGAAAATTCCACGTTTTCATTTGCTCATCCACTGAACGTCATTGCGGTGTGACACCAACGACTGTCGGAGTCACTGGCATTCGCGACCCATGGGCGGATGGGGGAACCAATGGAAGGCGAAACAATATTCGTAACAATTGAAAATAAATTTTTGTTGAATTAAAAAAATCTAATTTTAGTAAAAAAATAATTTTTAAAATTCGCCAAACATGGGAAATGCCCCCCTTTTCATTGTTTTTACCGCCGGCTAGTGCCACGACCCAGCCCGAGAGTTTACACACTCGCTAATGTGCGGGAAAAGTTTTGGAAGACGAAGCCATCGAGGAAATGAAACCAGAGTGAATGGAGCGAGTTCGGTTTCGGTACGAACGATGATGATGACTATGGAATGCACTATTAATAGCCGACACGGAAATTGTATGGGTAACAGAAATAATTGATATTAACAAAATCGAGGTACAATAGAAGAAGGTCGATTACACGTGAACGTGATCAAGAACACGCACCCGTGATTTTTGACTTATGTATACAATCTTGAAAATTCTCACATACAGCTTAATTGAACGTTCAGTTGTCTGAATAAAGACCATAGAATAGTCATGTGTCTAGTCTAAAGAATAGAATAGTCTAGTCTAGTTCGTTGGGTGCCAGCTTAGGACACTGGTGGTCCTAGGTTCGAAACCTCACTTGAGACGCAGATCCTGACACGTTGCTCTGGGGTTCCTGTCATTGCCCGCCAGTTTATTCAACCTCTCTGGTCACTATAAAAATATCAGTTTGAATGGTATTAGTGTACCCTGTTGGCTTCAGTGATGAAAAAGTCCCAGTAAAAATATCTCTATAAGCTATATAATATCAACATAAATATATTGAATGTAATAATAAATTGCCCAATACAACAAAAATATAGGTCATAATCACGTATAATATCATAACAGAAACAGAAGCCGTTGATGGCTTCAACATCAGCAATACATAGTGGTATACACCAAAATGTGTATCATATCGATATCCAATATGTAGAATATGTTATATAGAATATGTGTTTGTGGTGACTGGTGGTGATTGAAATTGGATACTCGACCGAAATCGGGGTGCCACATATAATATGGAGATACATAACTAGTACAGTATGTATATATTACATACACATGTAGCATTGATGCTGCACTATATAGCCACCAAATTTTTTCTTCGAAAAAAACTATTTGAAACAATTTGATTCTGTTAACGTTTGTCGGAACAACGCTAAACACGTATAACCTATGTAATATGTATCAATATCGGATTACAATCAACGTTTTATGTTGTGCCATCCTGTACATCCTCATTACATGGAATTGCTATGCGGTAATTAGTATTGCAAACAGGTTTAGTTTGTCATAAAAAACTCGTCAGAACACTTATCGAAATTAGATGGGATCTAAGTTATAGCAATGTTAAGAACACAACCCAACTAATGGTGAAATGCTTTTAAATTCTGTCAAAACAGCTGTTTTAAAAGGCTTTCCAGACGCCAAAATTTAACTTGTGTGTCGAAAATTCAACAAAAAAAGTTTCGCGAACCGCGAGTAAATTTTCAGATTTGTGTTGAAGACAACGTCAACAATTTATCAAGTGCCCGGCACTTTTAGTGAACGAAACGTAAAACTTTTTCCTATGGATCCATTTTGGACCTGTCAGTGGACAGTTGGCCAGTCACTTGTCAAATATCTTTCCGAATGTGAAAGCGAGTTTTTTAGCGCCCAATATCTCAATGCCCCATCAGGTCGAACCACAGTAATTGGGAGCTGGTGGGGCAAGGGTTGGCTATTTATTAACTATGATGAACTACATAGTAAAATAGTAAAATAAAAATTATAATAGTGAAAAAATCAAGTATAACGAGGTTAAGAATTTCGCAATTTTTATGAATCTCTGTGATCCGATACGTGAATTATTTCCCCCCTTGATATTATAACATTTTATATGTATAATTTTCAAATTTTATCAAATGTTTCATTCTCACCAGAATTTAGTCTGTGAGTGGGATCGCACGTACAATCGAAAGCAGAAAAGTAATAGAACACTATTTTTTGCCACCGAAAAAACGTCGCACTAAATAAGATTGTGGTGGTGACGGACCTGTCAAATATTTGAGTTGACGCGTCTTCCTTAGCGTACATTCATACACACATAGCCAAACCGTTGGTATTATGTACCTACATATGTACGTTTGTCACCCACATACCCAAGTTTATTCCGCTAGAAATAGACTTTTTTTAATAAAAATTGTTTTATTTCAACTTGTTGTATAAACTTACACTGTATCTAATGAACAAAAATCAGTTAATTAAAATTTCTGGAAACAGTAAATTGGAGAGACAACATGGTTCAAAGAAGACATGTTTCACTGGCAATGGCAAAGCGGTAGCGGGAATCGGTCATCTTTGCCACCGAGACAAGTTTGCCACTCTAAATCGAGACAAGTTTGCCACTTTTTTGGGGGGTTTTCAGTGGCAAACTTGTCTCACCAAAAGTGGCAAACATGTCTCGTGAAATACCGGGACAAGTTTGCCACTTTTTGATGAGACAAGTTTGCCACTGAAAACCCCCCAAAAAAGTGGCAAACTTGTCTCGATTTAGAGTGGCAAACTTGTCTCGGTGGCAAAGATGACACACAGTCGCGGTAGCGTGAACATTGAGAAACACAACATCCGTCACATGTAACGTTCGTTCGTAAAAACCAGTCTAGCCAACCCAACCGTTCGTCAAAAAACATTTCATAACGTATTCTAGATGTAGTTGTACATACAGTATGGCCGTCCTAATCATAATTTAAATAAGATAATCCAAATAGGCTGCAAAACTAGTCTATTTGAAGTTTTTTGGTGCAACGTATTGAGGTTTTTTGTTGCAACGTATTGAGGTTCAACTCAATAGGATGGGATGCATTGTGTTCGTCTGTTCAACATATGTACGTATAGTCAGAATTTTTATTTCTGACTCATTTTATGTAGGTAGAGGAACAATACTATGTGTACGTCGTCTTCGTCGAATTCAGCGGCTTATGCAATACACAGGACTGAAACCTTCAGTTCAACTAGATGTTTCAGATGTCCTGTGTAATGTATAGGTGACGAAGTAATGTACAAAATGAGTCAAGAATAAAAATTCCGACTATATTAGACATCATATTTCATTTAATCTTTATTTGCTCGATTAGAAAAATCTCAATGACCCATTTCCACCAAGAAAACTAATTTCTTCCGGATATTCCGATGTTCACACATAAAGATACATTTTCTCAATTGGAAAATACTCAACTTTTCTAACATGAGAACACGTGTACATTCATGTCCGAATATCAGGAAATGAAGGGCGCTGTTACGATCGGCGAAAATAATATCATGAGAACCAGGAACAAACAATGGGTGTCTTCAGTCAAGCATGGCATTGCCATGGGATCTGGAAAAAGAATACACATAATCTGGGAATCAATTGAAGAATGCTGATAATAATTTTTTGCTGAAGACTATTTGAATGAGTCAATCGAAATATTTGGGGGTAGACTGAGGAAAATCCATGTGTTATTGGTTAACAAGATGCAAAAAAA
>OZ038442.1:12661020-12671020 GCA_964036265.1 Daptonema setosum | reverse complement strand
GATAAATTGTTCCGTGTAAAACTTTTTGAGGGCAATTTTACATTTACAGTACCTTGCTCGTTCATGTCGTTCTTATCTTCAACCGTGATAACATTGGTTGTAAAACGATAGCTATTCATGACACTGGCGTACTATATAACCCTCAAAGGGAGAGGAATCTCTCCTAAGGTAGGAATTGGCTGGTTTCAAGTCATTTTATTCACATTGGTGAAAAATTCATATGGCTTGAAAACGCCATTGAGAGGATAACCAAATTTCCCACCCTTCTCGTCCGCTAAGGATTCATGATACGATGCTCATTGTCTCAGTAGCTCTACTATTCTAACATGGATGACCGTGAAACGTGAACGAACACCATGACTGAACAACATAACGATTAGCATGACAATTGTACGTTTTACGATCGCGTTTTTACAAACGTGCGAACCACCCAGCCAACCCATCGAAAGACAGGGGAATTTCTCCAAAGATGGGGGAATACGCAGTATCAGGTAAATATACTTGAAGCTTAGAAATAATGCATTCTTGAAAAATACCTAAGAGGTGGACTTCCATTATTCTCCCTCTTTTTATCGTCCGTCCGTTAGTGATGCGAACTGAAGAAGGAATCATCGGTTTGGTCTCATCATGATTCATGTTATCATGGGACTCCTTGTTCGTACATACGAAAGATTACGAAAAGGTTGAGACTGATACTGTGACCATATACAGAGGTAAACAGCGTCTTTTTTCTACAAATTGTAGAAACCAAGCATGAGACCGCAAGATGATGATTTTCTTGATAATTTGAAAAGTTATTAGAGTAATCTTTGTTTAAATTGCAACAAAGTTATGTATATCTATAGAGAAATGAAAGCTCACCGTGTCATCCTTTTATAAAAAATATTTTATTACGTGTTTGGTTACTACATATTTACATAAATAGTGAAACAATACTCCGTATGATGTATCTTCAAAATCCGATCTGACGTATCTTTATATCCTAATTCTGCAGTAAGTATTTTACGTAAATACTGCCCAAGTAGGTCACTCGATTTGCCTGGAAGCTATGGCGGACCATATGAAGAGAAAAAAGTAAAACTAAAACCTTCCTCTTGTGCTATTGTCGTTTCCAAAAGTGAAAATCGTTTTTGATAGATTATTAGAATTTCTCAAAACTCGAATTTCTCAATTTTGAAACATTATCTCATACATAATTAGAAGTGGAGCTTCGTCAACACCCGGAAGTGCTGGAAGCACGGACAAGCTAACCCTCTAAAGAGAGGGGATTTTCCTCAAACAGAGGGAAATCGGAATTTTTCAGGCCATTAGGGAACAAATTCAACTTTTTGAAATCGCTGAAGAGGGCGAATTCCACTTTCCCACCCTTCTCGTCCGCTAGTGCCTGGAAGTAAAGTCAAGTATCTGTTTAATAGTTCTTGACTTCCTGTTGTTGACTCTGTAAAACCATGTCACATATGCAACCGAGCACTGGCGGACGAGCTAAACATCCAAAGAGAAGAGGATTTCCCCAAATAGGGGGGAATTGGGAGAAGTTAGATAATTTTTCTACACTTTAAGGAACAAACTTTACGTTTTTGAAACTGCCAAGGAAGGGGAAATTCCACCTTTCCTTCCCTTCTCGTCCTCTAGTGCAACCAAGGGTTATGAATACGACGATTAGTTCGTTTTCGTGTCGCTATCGTTGAGGAAATATGTCACATACAATACAAGTGAAATCGTGATACATTCCAAATGGGTGTGATATTTGTTTTACATCCTAGTACCAAAATCTAGATGTATGTAGGTCAGCGGTAGCAACGAAGAAATGAGGCCGTTTTCACTTATTTTAATTTATTTTCAAATATTTGACTGTACAGTTCAATACCGTGGGGCTGATGGCACGAACTGACACTTTTGTGGTATTTCGAAGCTCAGGTTGACTTTGTGATATCTTCACTGTAAGACGAATGTTTAGAGTTGTAAAATACACGAGATGATAGAAGCTAGCAAACGTGTTCAAGTAGGTTTTGAAATTTACTCCTAAAACTCTTTCATTTCCTTTTTTCACATTTATCACCTTTTCCCTCATCTTTCAATGAAATCTACGTCTATAATGTTCTGAGGTTTCTGTAATAATCAAAAGGTTGATCCGGGATTTCATGATATCTTACTAACTAACATCTCTTTCTTGCATACCTGTAAACTGTTGTTTGCTTTTATTGCCTTTTCCAGGGACAGGCGAGGGATAAGCAAACAATTGTCCAACAGAAGCCACGTGAGTTGAGGTGAGCAATAGTCATAATCACCCCATTGATCATCATCACTCACCGCATTACAACATGTCTCATAAACTGATGACCTCGTATCACCTTACATCCCCTTTCCCACCGTCACCCCACAGGACGATAAATTTCTCGGTATCGTTTGAACTAATTTCGCACCCAACCGTCAACAAAATAGAAATCCTTTTGATAGCCACTTTCTTCATGGAATGGATAAATGCCGAAAACATCAAAATGTGACAGAGTTGCAGTCTGTAAGATAGATAATTGACAGTTTGATCAAAAGTATGTTCGTTGTCTGGTTTATAGTTTAGTTATTGAGAGGTTGTTAATAATCTGTCCACTATACATAAAAAATAGGCTGTAGTAATGTACAAAAAAACTGCATGTTTCTTTTGAATGTTTATAAAATCTCTTCATGCTGGTTCCTGCAATATAGATCTCATTCAAATGTTGGTCCTCACTCCATGAATACCCTATAAAAATTATTCCTAGAAGCATTCAGCTTCAGTCATTCTAATCTGTTTGTTTCTACAAACTCCATGAGGAATCGGTTTGATCTTTAATACGGATATTAGATTATGGAGGTGAGACGACACTGCAGATGCTATAAATTGGGGCGGGTTAATGAACGTAAATCAACTTTTTTCAATTTGTGTTTGTTTTCTGATCCTCCTATGTAATTTCACTCAAATAATGCATGCTCGATTGAGAGATAAATTCTATAAGGTGTTTTGATACATCCCAATAAATATCAATGTTATTCTACTAACACTTTAGAGCTATCCCAAAGATTAAGCCCCGTTTATACTCCAGCGTAAGCCGTAGATCTACGCTATATACGCCTGACTACGGGTCAACCGTTTATACTCGCTCACGCGTAGATTTGCATTCTCATCATGCGTAGGCTCCGCCTCCTGCTTACGCATAGATTTTGTTCCTGTACGCTCAATATCAAATTGATTTGATATTCTACGCGTAGATAAGTGAGGAAATAATAGGAAAACAATATAAAAATATTAAAATATGTTAGAAAATCGATTCTAACTAATAAGAAATTCATTTCACTCGCAGAAATTTGCTGAGAGGTTAATTTGGAAGATGTTCGAATATCTTTTGAAAGCAACTAAAAATGCCCTGAAGGCATGGGGAGTAACGAATATGGTTCGATCCTGGCTAGTCCAATCGTGAAAAAGTATGAGACAAGAAATTTTTAGTCTCATACTCTAAATAGTCTGATCGTGAAAAAGCAGGAAACAAGATTTGCGATGAATCACGAAAAACGTTTGTACTTCATTAAATTAAGAACCAAACCAAATTACACGAACCATATTTGGAACTTTTCGGTGAAAACTAAATGCTCTTTATTTCGTCCAGCTCCTTGTGAGCATGGATCCTTTTCTTCGATTAGTGTGACGGATCTGCCACGAAACTTTTTTTGATTTCCTATCAGTTCAATAACGATGAATTTTTTAAGACTTTTTTTAAATTGAATTCCGGTATTTACTCAAGAAAAATCTTAATGATTACCACAGTACTCGTGAAAAGTTCCAAATATGTTTCGTGTAATTTGGTTTGGTTCTTAATTTAATGAAGTACAAACGTTTTTCGTGATTCATCGCAAATCTTGTTTCCTGCTTTTTCACGATCAGACTATTTAGAGTATGAGACTAAAAATTTCTTGTCTCATACTTTTTCACGATTGGACTAGCCAGGATCGAACCATATTCGTTACTCCCCATGCCTTCAGGGCATTTTTAGTTGCTTGTCTATAACTTTTTCATGTGTGAACAAATCACATTTAGATTATGTGAAAAGGTCTCAAATGCTTAATGAGCTTAAAAAACTCATATAATTTATGAACTTCAGCCCTGCAATAACTTAGCCCTTCTTTAAGTATTGAAGTAGAGAAAAAATCGTGAGCACCTGGATCGTTTGCGAGCCCCTTTAATTTGTTCTTACATTACATAGTTGACACAATGATGTAAAAAAAGTCCCAAAACTAGTAATATAGGTAATTAAAAGTAGCCTTATGTTATCTAAAATAGACCGTTTAAGTTCGAGAGCAGTGTGTAATATCAAAAATAAACCAAGTTACCATTTTCGATTTTTTTGTTTTGTAGGGGTATTGAACCCAGAACCACTTGTTTAACATGCAAACCCACTATCCACTTGACTACCTTGAACAAAAATATTATATAAATTGGTTCACATCATCAAACCTAGTTTCCAATCATAAATTTATCATTACATCTAGTGTGAAAGTGACTTCAAAACCTGGCTATTATTAGGTCAGCGCCGAGGTGTACATATCAGCGGACGCCATGTACCATGTGAATCTCAAAAAAAATTTCCTCACTTCCAGACCACTTATAATACGGTTTTGAGGTGTTATAATAATATTGGAACATGTCTACAAACAAAGAAAAAAAATTCCTCTGGAAAATTTTTTTGACACAATTTTCTTTATTTATGTACTTTTTGACAAATCATAAAATCTTATTTAAAGGTACTGATCAAGTTTAAAAATTTCATTTGTTAGAAGTGTTTTCCCTATAGACACCCTGTTAAAATCAAGTTTGTCATGTTTCTGCATAAATGAAAATTTTGGAATCCAATGTGGCTGAAACAGCGTGAATGAGGGAACTTGAATTTTTACCGTTTTTGACGGCTAATAAATATTTTTTTGAGAATACGGCAAGAATCATCTTTTCTGTTTTGGATAGAGCTTCAGTCACTCTAAACATTCTATCAATACGAAGGACTTCAATATTTTAAACCTGACAATAATCGAGTTTTAAATGGACAAAAATCGTCAACAAGTTAGAAATTTGAAAATGTCTGTTTTTCAGATTTTTTTGAAAGTCCAAGGGGTTTATAGAAAAATAGATCGAAATAAGGTCAGTATGAAATTTGATTCCGCATCGAATGAACACACTTTGAGGATCATTCAAACTTTGGTTATATCAGTAATTTAGCTTTTCTGAAAAATGTCCACAATTTTTTCCTCTATGTACCCCCTTGCCAGTTTTGTGTGTTACTTGATAAGAAAAAGTTAGATAGCGGAACATACTTCGACATGTGTAATACACATCCGGTCAAAATTTCAGTTTGATCGGACTACCCTATCGCTCATACAACGATTCTTTCTCCATTTAGCCTGCGATTTTTGACATTTTTTTCATTAAATCCCTGAAAAATGGTGCAAATATTATTCCGATCTGCGGGACACTTTAATAATCGTCTTCTACGCTGAAAGTTGACCTAGATACCAATTTTCAGCTCTATAGGTCTTACCCAGTTCCCATACAGCGTTTTGGGGGAGAAAAAAAAACGGAAAATCGCATTTTCATCATTTTCGGACCTGAAAAATGAAAAACCATCCCTACCGGGTTAAAAATAGCCAAAAAGATGTAGAATCGCGCGAGAAAACCGATGGAACAGACTAGAAGTCGATACGAGTAGGCTAGATCAAGTTATCCGCAAAAGAGCTTATCTTAATCGAACCATATTAAGGGAACGGCCTAGCGGCCGTCCCTTGATTCCTGTATCGGCTAATTTGAGCTGATTTAAGCGGTTTCTGATAATCAAAAAAATCAGAGATCTTCTCATCATTGTTGAAAACCTATAATTAATGTTATCGGTGGAAAATTACTTCGATTGGTCACCCCTCCGCTATGCAGAATTTGCCCCAGCTGATGAAGAAAACACGCATTACGGCGCCG
Source organism: Daptonema setosum (assembly GCA_964036265.1). Classification (NCBI taxonomy): domain Eukaryota; kingdom Metazoa; phylum Nematoda; class Chromadorea; order Monhysterida; family Xyalidae; genus Daptonema; species Daptonema setosum. Next base: position 12,665,031 of record OZ038442.1, on the reverse strand, counting down.
AGCTAATTCGACCGAAATTAATCCATTTCTGGATTTAAAAAAAATCAAAGACGTTTTCAGGAGGTCAACCAACCTCTCTGGCTAATTTTTTGTTAAGTTTTTTCATTGTGCAGATTACATCCGACGTTGGCCCAAAACACCCGAGCAAAACCGAGCATGCACGTAAATTCAAAAAACGGCAAACAGGCACTAAAACACGCGCTGGTATTAGACACACGAGCCCGCAGGCACTAGAAAAACAAAGGCAAAATTAATTTGACTGTTTTCTTGCGTTTTCGATCAAAAAAATAATTTTCGGGATTTAGTTGAGGCGTAGCGAACGAGCATTTATACTCAAATTTTTACCTACGCGTAGATCTATGGCATAGATGTACGCTTTGCCTACACTCGTAGACTCCGCCCTCACTACGCTACGGCTTACGCTGAAGTATAAACAGGGCTTTACATATAACCGCTTTCTTATAAACAAAAATGAGTGATATATTTTAGGTTATGACATGAATTGTAAAGTATAATAACAAGCATATAAAGCTTATACGCTTTATATGATTGTTTAGAAACTAGAAAACTTGAGATGAACATTTATATTAAAATACATGTGCGTTTAAATAATGTTCTGTTGTTCAAATTAATGCCCTAATTTTATTAGGTTAATAAAAACACTTGCAATGTTCGCGATCATTAGCATAATCAAATATTTATGGTTTCCAAATCGCTGTAAATATTTATCTCCCATGTACAAGAGCAACGGATAATAACCCCAACAACTATGTAATTTCCATTGTCAACTAAATGGAAAAATCCGTTATTCCTGATCCTCAGTTAATTCCATAAACTACCCTTTTGCCCAAATACCGTGAATCCGCCACCGATTTTAAAAGTTCTGAACAAGAAAATTCCCAGCAGATCATGGAAGGGATCATTTGACGATCATCTCTGCCACAAAAAACATGCTGACTGACATGTCAATCGACCGTGAGTAGGTGACTGTACTAACTGACTGACTGACTGCCTACTTGTAATGACTGTCGTGACTGACTCCAAATAATGACTGACTTGACTGTACCAACAAGTCATGACCTATTGCGATGCGCACGCGTGGTGGCGGATGAAAAAAATTCCAAGATTTCCAAAAACCTCCAAATTGAAAAATATCCCCCTAGACAGGATTTAGATTACCATACGGATGAAAAGTCAAGAATAAAAATCCCAAAGACAGGGGAATTTATTACCAGATACACCACGGCAGGCAAGCAGCACGCGCGACTACAAATTTATATCGAAACGATCATTTTGACGCTCGCTGCCGGGAGCTCAGAATGCAAAAACGGTTTGATCCTGGGTAGGTCGATCAGTCAAACGTCCACTTGAAAAGTGAAACTGTTCCGTTCAGTTCGTCATTGAGCTTATGCTGCATTACTAGGATAAATTAGTGACTGTTGTAGAACATAATAGGCATTGATGGTCGGATATTAGAGCTCGAAATATCGATGCTCATTTGTTGTATATTTCGATATATAGTCGACCTTATTTGGTATTTGTTTAGGTATTACTTGCATCTTGGTCAAAACGAAAAGTACAGCAAATAGGTTCATTATTTGCAGAGTATAAAGTTGTTACAGATTTAATTGCTACTGTCGTATGTATATCTGAATTAAACTCTTGTCATAACCGAAATTTTATAATATTTGAGGGAATTGTTCACAGCTTCCCATTATTTTGTATAGTTTTATCACAAAATATTAAGAAAAGTTTTTGAACATCATTAGCTTGTTTTATTGCAGAAAACGAATTGAAAATGGCGCGTCGGACAACGAGCGCCTTGATTACACAACTGTGGCCGGTGGCTGTTATTCTGGTTGGTAGAACTCATTATTTATTTTAAAATAATTTTTACTGCTTTTTTATTATCGTTATTTACAATGTTTTACTATCATAATTCTGCTAGTGTAATGTAGTTTGACAAGTATGTTGATAAAAAATTGGCGACGGCATCGACGGCATGAAATAGGGTCTGACGAACACGCAAGATAAAAGGTTTGCCAGACATAAAGAGATTGCCACACTGGCGGACGAGATAATCGATGATCCTCCAAAGAGAGGGGATTTTCCTAAAATATGGGTGAATTGGAATTTTTCATGCCATTTTACATACACATTAAGAAACAAATTCTACTTTTTGAAAACACCTAAGAGGGGAAATTCCACTTTTCCAACCCATTATCGTCCCCTTGTCGATCTCTACTATACAAGCTGTAAATCATATGTTGAATGAACTAGAAATGTTCGTGAACCATTCATCATACTTAGGTGGTTCGTGCCGTAATCACATGATTGAATGTGATAAAAATACACAACCCCATAAATATGAACATAACAAATAATAAAAAGTTGATATATTTAATAATAAATAACGGATTATTTATAGCTAACGTCACTACCTCGTGTATCCAGTTTAACCAAGCAACTTGTCAACGAGGCCACACCTCATCTCCGGCCCGTCTTCGTACTGAATTTCAACTCGGCCACCGTAATCTGCCAAAACAGTGCCAACGTAACGGATCTGAAGCTTCATGACTTTTCCATCCTCTGCGATGGAAAGATTGACTGTTTCGAGAACGAGGCCATGCACGATGAGAATCTGGATTACTGTGGTTTGTTGTGGTTGTTGTTGTTGTTGTTGTTGTTGTTGTTGTTGTTGTTGTTGTTGTTGTTGTTGTTGTTGTTGTTGTTGTTGCTGATGTTGTTGTTGTTTGTGTTCGTTTTTTGATAATTTTAGTGTGTGTTTATACAATTATTTTTGAGTACATGTACGGTAATTATGAATGTTGGTTACTGTATGTTTTTATTTTTGTTGATAGAGCTTAGAAAGCCAACCGGAAAGTTTGCCACTCAGATAAGTTACATTGATGAGTTGTTAAGACTTTTCAGTCGACGTTTCAGCAGCACGTAGTTTTTTTATAGTAAAAATTTGTGGTGTTAGTAAAAGTAGTGTTACAAAAGATAGTTGAACTTGCTATTTTGCTTCCGCCCTACTCTACAACAAAGTTGTTTACAAACAAGGAATATCACTTAAGCCTACATTACAAATAAAAAAACACGTTCATTGTAATCTGATTAATCAATCTTTCACATTAATCAATCTTACGTCATTTTGAATCATCGCGTTAGTATTTATCTGCGGTTGATTTCAATCTCCAGTCAACCAGATAACTTGTGACAGATGAAGAAGAATAAAAAAACGAAAAATCCTAAGAATACAATAGTTTCGAATAAATTACTTTTCACATACCGGTTCAATTAAGCATACAAGATCGTTAATCTTGGATTTTTTCTTAGTGTTGGTTATTGTCAACGTCAATTTGGATCGGCGTTTTAGTATTGATCTGCGGTTGATTTCAATCGCCGCGTCAGCAGCTAGAGCTGAAGGTCGTGGGTTCGAGTCCCACCAGGAAGCTGAATTTTTTCAGCTATTCTGGTGACGAACTGTCTATCAACCAAATAAATTCGGACAAAAAAGATCAAAAAATTCAAAATATACTATTTTTCACATGAGCATCAATCACATACCATACCAGTTAAATTAAGCCTACGAGATCATTTATCTTGGATGTTTTCTTAATGTTTGTTATTGTCATTGTGCATGCATCATTGATTGCGGGCGTGTGCGCGCACGACAATATTGCACGCATGTGATTAATCTTACAAAAACTTAACCTTCACCTTGTTTCTCCTTTAATTGCGATTGCTTACTCTAAAAATAGAAATACCAGAGACGGGATTTTAGTTTCCCAAGGTGGAATATCTTGAGGAATATGTATCGTCGAACATGGTCATTTTTTCATTACAGATTAATATAACAGAATTCAGGATATTGATGATGATTATCCAGAAACGCAGTAAACGGGTTTCAATCTGCAGAAATCGAACGAGATGCATTTCATGGACTTTTTAGAACTTTGACCTCTTTATGTACGTGGACTTCACAGTTCCACGAATCAAAACGATCAA
>OZ038442.1:12643520-12656020 GCA_964036265.1 Daptonema setosum | reverse complement strand
TGCTGAACTGGGCAGTGCCGCGAGCGGTACCAATGCTGGTGGTGATGGCTATAAATATAAAATCACCAGTGATGGCAACACACTGGATATTGGACCACATCGACCACCGTCTACCCAAAATGGTGATCAACAAAAAACTGATATCGACACTATCGAACAAACGTTCAACAATGGGTTACCTGAAGGCACCGGCGAAGCCAATGGTCTAACTGGCGGCATCATAACTTCCTCTAGCAGTTGGTCATCGTGGAGCAGCAGCTCATCGAGTGGTTTCAATGGTGTTGCTGGTGGTGTCATTACGTCATCTGGTGCATCAGGCTCAAATGCTGGACTGGGCGGTGCCGCAAGCGGTACCAATGCTGGTGGTGATGGCTATAAATACAAAATCACCACTGATGGCGACACACTGGATATTGGACCACATCGATCACCGTCTACCCAAAATGGTGATTTACAAAACGGTGATCGACAAAATGGTGATTTACAAAACGGAGAGCTCGATGGTAAGATGACTGGCCTGGTGGGTATCATCTCTGGTGGTTCACTGGAAGCCTTGACTGGTGATGGTCAAGCAGCAGGAAACGGTGAACCGACAGGAAATGGTGAAACATTCGAAAACGGTGAATTATCAGGAAATGGTGAAACGTCAGAAACCAGTGGAACATCAGGAAATGGTGAAACATCAGGAGACGCTGAGACATCAAATATTGATATCAATAATGGTGATTCAACTATCCCCGTAAATGGTGAAATGACCACCACCAACCCAAGTATCACCGTAACTGGTGATCTATCGTCGCCACTGAAGGCCGGTCCCGATCAGTCCGTGTCTGTGGTGATTGGCGTGGGAAACGAATCAGGTAGTGGTGTTTGAATTTTCTGAGAATTACATCCAGTTTTGACGAAAGATTTGTATAGCACGTAGTATAGGCTAATAGCTTTCATAAAACCTAGTGTCACTGTTTTTACGGTTGTCCTGAAGTTTTCTTGAAACAGAGCGTTGCATTGGATAAAAAAGCCGTAAAAAGCCGGATACAATTTTAGACGTGCTTTAATCGAATCCCCGGGTCATTTATGTGTACTCAAATGCCCATCAATTTCATCACCCAACCTCACCTCAACCATAATTTTTTATGTTCAGTTTTCGTTTTTTAGTTCATCCTAATTTTTGTTTAATTAGTTTCATATTTTTTGTGTTTCACGAGCACTGGATTTCAGCGACTGAGTCACCTTCTACAATCGTCAGCATTACTTCCACCCCCACCACGGAAGTGACCACAGGTAAAAATCACCTTTATTTTATCACTTATAGTTTTTCTATAATTTTGAATTTAGTTATACTTTTGTTAAACACCTATTATCCGATTATTTTATCGATGCAGCAAACTGATTGTTAAGAAACAAAGTCGCATTCGCATGTACAGTAATGTAAACGTAACAAGTTAGACCAATGTTTGCCATATCAAAAGTTTACAGTGAATCGAATTTTAGCCAAATCAAAACTGACGACACGGAACGATGATGCAACGACACGTAACTTGGACTTGACTGGTCAACTGGTTCAAGGTTAAACATTGTTGTTATTGTGTTGTTATTGTGTTGTTGTTGTTGTTGTTGTTGTTGTTGTTGTTGTTGTTGTTGTTGTTGTTGTTGTTGTTGTTGTTGTTGTTGTTGTTGTTGTTGTTGTTGTTGTTGTTGTTGTTGTTGTTGTTGTTGTTGTTGTTGTTGTTGTTGTTGTTGTTGTTGTTGTTGTTGTTGTTGTTGTTGTTGTTGTTGTTGTTGTTGTTGTTGTTGTTGTTGTTGTTGCTGTTGTTGTTGTTGTTGTTGTTGTTGTTTGTTGTTGTTTCAATGGTTTTTGTCCCACAGGTTGCACTTCCGATCGTGATTGTCAACGAGATGCCACATGTGAACGAAGAATGGGTGTGTGCCGATGTCTGCCTGGATTCGTCGAGTTACCCAAAGGCATCTGTAAAGGTTAGATTCCGAAGAACTGTAAAGGGTGTTCCTTCCTCAATCGCCGAAGACCAATCAATCCTTTGATGACTTCATGTTTGAAAAATACTGGGTCTATAACTAAATTTACCGTTTTCAATTAGACAAGACTTTAGCAACTTGTTTAACAGCCACTAAAAGTTGATTGAATGTGTTTAGGTAATTTTGCGAGCACCCTGAACTATACACACTTGATTACGATGCTCTGGACTGATTAGTACCAGAGCTCTAAATAGTACTTGAAACATTTAAATTATCATAAATACACAGTTATGAATGCTTGATTTGGAAGTTGAAATACATGTTATAGTATTTTTGGTATCAGTATCCATTCTTATTGAATGAATAAAACGAATTGTTTTCCATTTCCATATACAGTCTTGATTTGTTTGCGTTCCATTTTGCAGCGTCAACACCATACAGTGCATAATAGAATAAACAATAAACTTGAAAAATCTCGAGAAACAATTTTTCTTAATAAATAAATATCTGTTTTGCAGATATCGACGAGTGTTCGTCAGGCCAGCACAACTGCGATGGCACATCCAAATGTGTTAATTATGTGGGAGGATACCTGTGCGCTTGCCCTGTTGGCTACCGTATGGTTGACGGGCAATGTTTTGGTGAGTTGTTGTTGTTGTTGTTGTTGTTGTTGTTGTTGTTGTTGTTGTTGTTGTTGTTGTTGTTGTTGTTGTTGTTGTTGTTGTTGTTGTTGTTGTTGTAGTTGTTGTTGTTGTTGTAGTTGTTGTTGTTGTTGTTGTTGTTGTTGTTGTTGTTGTTGTTGTTGTTGTTGTTGTTGTTGTTGTTGTTGTTGGTGTTGTTGTTGTTGTTGTTGTTGTTGTTGTTATAACATTATGCATTTTAGACATCGATGAATGCCTAACCCGTCCCTGCCATGAAGAGGCCATCTGTGTGAATACAGTGGGAGCTTACGACTGCAAATGTAAAGCTGGATTCAGAGGTTAAATGAAAATTTCAGCCTTCTAGAGCGTAGGAATTGCGAAAATTGATTGATACCGAACTTCTTCCATATAAAAATTCAAAAAATATAACGTAATGAAAAAAATTCTGCAAAAAATCTACTCTGATCCATAAAATGTAGGTGACGGTTATACGTGTGTGCCATTATCCAAACGTCTCTGCACGACCACCGAACGTGAATCGGTGTCTTCATGGTGCGAGATCAATCGTCAATGTGTCGTTGATGCCGTGGGTCCTCGAGTTGAACCAGAATGTGAGATTTGCGCACCGGGATACGCTAAACAGGGCGGCCAGTGTCGCGGTTCGTTGTCGTTGTTGTTGTTGTTGTTGTTGTTGTTGTTGTTGTTGTTGTTGTTGTTGTTGTTGTTGTTGTTGTTGTTGTTGTTGTTGTTGTTGTTGTTGTTGTTGTTGTTGTTGTTGTCGTTGTTGTTGTTGTTGTTGTTGTTGTTGTTGTTGTTGTTGTTGTTGCTGTTGTTGTTGTTATTGTTGTTATAAATGGTGTCATGTTGTAGATATCGACGAGTGTCTGATCGGCACAGCTGGCTGCAGTGTGCACGCCGATTGTCTCAATCACGAAGGCGGCTATCAGTGCGCCTGTAAACGCGGTTATGTGGGCGATGGATTCTACTGCCAAGGTCCGATTATCCGTCAAATATTCCATAAACAATTGTAATAAACTTTTATAAAAACATTTCTTTTTGGAAGGTTGAAAACTAGAATATAAAAAGTAAACAATGATGGTTATTTCAGACGTGGACGAATGTACGGTGCAGACGGGCACCAGCCCCTGCCATCCACTGGCCGCTTGTAAAAACACTCAAGGTATGTACGGTAGATGGTTATCTGTTTTATTAGTTTGATTACCACAAAGTGAAAAACCTGCTATCGACTGAGTAACTTAATGCAAGGTAAACGGCCACCAGTTAACCGTTCTGACTGAATAGGTCTGGGTCTAGCTGAATCGTTAGGTTTCTCGTAGCCTGTTATTCAACAACTGTAGTGTGTGACAAAATTAGCTTTAAATGAACCTAACATCTGGCTGGGTAACTGGATGAAAGTTCATGCCACAACGTAACCCACTCACCCGACAGGTTCGTTCGAATGCGAGTGCCCTGCTGGTTACGCCCTGAGTGGACCATCGCAGGCGTGTCTGGCAACCGATGTAGATGTACCGGGTTGCAGTGCACAACAAATGGTTAGAATTATGTTTAATGAAATTGCTTTCCCGTTTTTTTATTTATGAAAAAATTACGTTGAAAATGTATATCAATTTGTGTTTTTCTAATTTATGATTATACTATACTTACATAACAGGTAACGTGCGGCAACCACACGGACTGCGTGATCGTTCAGGAAAGTGGTCCGGTCTGTTATACCAGGCAGGGATTTTTCTATGATCAAGTAATGCGGGATACTTTCGGTTGGAACACTCATTTTGTTGCACTCACTCACTCACTCACTCACTCACTCACTCACTCACTCACTCACTCACTCACTCACTCACTCACTCACTCACTCACTCACTCACTCACTCACTCACTCACTCACTCACTCACTCACTCACTCACTCACTCACTCACTCACTCACTCACTCACTCACTCACTCACCCACTCATTCACTCACTCACCCACTCATTCACTCACTCACTCACTCACTCACTAACTCACTCACTCACTCACTCACTCACTCACTCACTCACTCACTCACTCACTCACTCACTCACTCACTCACTCAATCACTCACTACATAACTCACTAACTCACTCACACTCTAACTCACTCACTCACTCATTCACTCACTCAGTCACTCACTCACTCACTCACTCACTCACTCACTCACTCACTCACTCACTCACTCTTTCACTCACTCACTCACTTAAGACCAAGACGAGTGTGCCGAAGATCGTCATGAGTGTGACCGAGATCGTGCTGATTGTGTCAATACGCCCGGTGCTTATGAATGTCGATGCAAACCCGGATACTACGGAGATGGACGCATCTGCTTGGGTCGGTTGTTGTTGTTGTTGTTGTTGTTGTTGTTGTTGTTGTTGTTGTTGTTGTTGTTGTTGTTGTTGTTGTTGTTGTTGTTGTTGTTGTTGTTGTTGTTGTTGTTGTTGTTGTTGTTGTTGTTGTTGTTGTTGTGGTTTGTTTTGTTGTGAAAACAGTTGATGCCATTTAAGACCAAGACGAGTGTGCACTGGGCCTGGCAGTATGCGATCCCAATGCCCTCTGTGTGAATACGATTGGCTCGTATGTTTGTGCCTGTGCGCAGAACTATAAAGGCAACGGAAAGATCTGCACCGGTTGGGTCACAAATCATTTCATTGAGTTTTAATCATCTTTTTCTTGTTTCTATTTGTTTTCAGAGCCTCTAGTTTTCGCATCCGTTGTAACGTAAGTTGTGATTACCCTTTTTACTATACTCGGGATTCGCCCAAGTGGGATTTGCCCAAATGGGTTTGAACCTTACATACATAACTTGATGTCCGATGTATTAAACGGAGTCGATAATGACTTTAACTACCTCTCCTCGCACCGCACAAACAATAAGTATTCCTACTCTCATATAACTTCGGTCTATAAATTTAGGTTTTGGCTTAATTCAGTAAAACTTTATATCACAGAAGTGTCTCGGGTGTCTCAGCAGTGTGATGATGCTGCTACGGCTTTATGTGTGTCGCAGCATCGCAACTGTTTCATGTCGGCCCGCAACGAGCCCGAATGCGGTGCGTGTGCCGATGGATACATACCGCATATTGACATGTGCATTCGTTGGTTACCTTGATTTTTTATATAAAAATAAGATGAGAATGAAAACTTGTTCTGATATAATATTCTTTATGAGAAATTTTCTGCGCAGTACTTCTTATACAAACAACGGTTATACAGAACGTCATCAACCAAAGCAACAAACATGGTTTGATCTAGTTTTTATTGTATTCTGTTTAATTGTGTTCCACTGAAAATGGTGGTGGACTAATAGAAAAGTATGTGACCAAACAGCGGTTAAACGACCGTTGAAACGTGAACAGAGCATTTAACATTTGTAAGTTAAAGTTCCCCAGATTAATTCCCCGTTAAGCTCGAACACTACATCAGCCACTTTTGTGCTATCTTATCAAATGAAAAAATTTACATTATTTTAAAAACTAAAATAAACGTAAGATTCCCATCATCCCAACGCTAATTTGTCAATGACGCGATAACAAGTTAATATCTAGTAAATAACGCCCAGATCCTTTCCTGTCTCCGGATTAATCAATCGTCAGAGAGATAATAATCATTTTCCGCTCCACCATTCTTAATCCCCCCAAATGAGTCAATTTGCCCAACTCCTCATCAGCGCACAATTGAATCATAACAATACAATTAAATGACCTCCAGGCAAAGGTGTTCACCACATACTTGTGTTGTTGAGTATAATAAATATACTATACAATTATAGAATATATTCGATTCTCTAAAGTTGATTTTTGAAAAAAAAAACACCACAAAAGTAGGATGTTTTTACATGTCAGTTTGTTATAAGTAGAACCATCGGGAAATGATGTACAAAAATTATGCGCGCTCTCTCAAAAACTCTATTGGTGCAGCAGATTCTCTTTCTTACGTATATATTTAAAATGCAAGCCAGTAATTTATTTAATCCAGTAATTTTATATGTTCCGAACACTAATTACAGGCGGGTGATACCTTTTTCCAAAGTCGATCCAAGTATATTTCAAAACATGAATGTAAATCGTTCCTCAAGGTCAGACTTATCCCACCAAAAGCCACTTGTGTGTCAACTTAGCGCGCGCAAAACCGAGCCTTAAATTCTGTGTAATTTAATTTTGCGCATAATATTATATGTAGGTAAAACTCAAACGGAGGAGCGGATATGAAACTTTTTCTATCAATCAAGAAATGGTTGGAACCAATAAATAACAGATTTATTTATTCATTTAATCTAAAAAAACCAAAAAGTTACGTTTTTTTGATTTTATAATGTAGAAAATCTTACATGAACTCTTTCTCGATATACTCCCCCTATTCGTGGCTTGAGGCTGTTTTCTCAATAATTTAATAGATGTGTTCAGTCAGTTTAACGCCCGCAAACGATATAAAAAATAAGTCTTCGGTTTGTATCACCACCTGCGGAGAGAATTTTACCCCAATACGCGTGCGCGCCCGTTGCCGTGAAGGTTAAAAGTGTTACAGGCTATATGGATGGGTAGGTGGGTGATGGGCTAAATAGTTGCGTACTGCATATTGCATTATTTTACATGCAAATTTGTGTAGCTGATGAAGAAGAACAAACAAACAACAGAACAGTAGAGTGAAAGAATTTTTTTATTTTTACGACAGGAACAGCAAAAAGAAAAGTAGTTGATCAAGAACCAGCCAACTAGCTCAAATTTTTTAAAATGATGAATAAAGCTCAATTATTTATTACTTGCATTAAATTCCATATTTATAGAAAACAATGAATTAAAAATAAATAAGCCATCATCTTCGAAAGCATGTGGGATATCCGGTTGTTAATGACATCACTAGTCGGCATCTTAATCCGATTGTCAATTGTAGCCGCCCAAACAGCTTCGATCTGTAAGAATGTGACCCTGAACGACTGTGATGCCAAAGCCGACTGCTACGATCTGGCACCTGGAAAGTACCTGTGTACATGCCAGCGAGGGTACATTGGAGATGGATACATGTGTGATGGTGAGTGAGTGAGTGAGTGAGTGAGTGAGTGAGTGAGTGAGTGAGTGAGTGAGTGAGTGAGTGAGTGAGTGAGTGAGTGAGTGAGTGAGTGAGTGAGTGAGTGAGTGAGTGAGTGAGTGAGTGAGTGAGTGAGTGAGTGAGTGAGTGAGTGAGTGAGTGAGTGAGTGAGTGAGTGAGTGAGTGAGTGAGTGAGTGAGTGAGTGAGTGAGTGAGTGAGTGAGTGAGTGAGTGAGTGAGTGAGTGAGTGAGTGAGTGAGTGAGTGAGTGAGTGAGTGAGTGAGTGAGTGAGTGAGTGAGTGAGTGAGTGAGTGAGTGAGTGAGTGAGTGAGTGAGTGAGTGAGTGAGTGAGTGAGTGAGTGAGTGAGTGAGTGAGTGAGTGAGTGAGTGAGTGAGTGAGTGAGTGAGTGAGTGAGTGAGTGAGTGAGTAAGTGAGTGAGTGAGTGAGTGAGTGAGTGAATTTTTTTGCAGAGATCTGCCCACAAGGCGGTATGCCGGACGCTTCAAGACCGCCATGTACCGTATCCGATAACACTGCTTGCGCACTTGGATATTTCTGCCATCTGGCCATGTGTTGTCCAGTTCCAGGTAGTCTATTTCTTACGTATTAGTTTTTCTCTTATTCATTACCATTGTAATTTCATATTTTTATAGTCACGGAGAATCAAAATCAACAAATTCAAGACAAAACTGTCGTAGGACGATGTAGGATGTTTGATTGATTGCAGACCCTAACAACCTCACTTTTAACCATTGTACGTAATGTAAATTTTTTCTCAATTTATTGACCGAGGACCAAAAACATCAATTTTAATGACAAAAATTCTATTGGAGAAGACAATGTAAATTTTTTATGACCATTAATTAATTGCAGACCCCAACAACTGCGCGTTCAACCAGACTCTATGCGTCCAGAATGCGTACTGTAATGATATGGCACTTTGTCAATGTATGGATGGATACTGGGGCGATGGCAAGTCAAAGTGCTCAAGTCAGTCATTTTGGTCGTCTATTAAAATATATTTTCTCATTTTGTGTACGGATAAATGTAGAAAGGATTTTCTCGGTATAACCAAATCATTTTAAAAGTTTATTTAGGTCCAATTGCTTGCTGATATAAATTTCCCAACTTTCGAGGGTGCCATTTGTTGACTAATTTTTATGTCTATAATCTTTAAATTAAGTATAATTATTGAACTGTTTGAAATTAATTTAGAACTTCTGGACCTGACGACGACATTACCGAGTTCATGCAGCGACTGTTCAGCTGATGCGGAGTGCACATCGGGTTTCTGCCAGTGCAAGAAGGGCTATGTAGGCGATGGACTGACATGTGTGCCACAAATTGACGTTAGTCGGTGAATGAATGAGGGAAAATTGAATGAGGTGAATGACTAAATCAGTGTAAGAGTGAATAAAAGAAATGAATGAGTGAATGAGTGAATGAGTGAATAGGTCAATCAGTGGATGAGTGGATGCGGTCTCTCTGGCAGATATCCCGAATTAAGCAGTCACTCCGCAATCATTAAGTTCTCCGTATAAGTTATTGAACCCGTTCTTTATTTGTATGGATGTCAATGAGTTCTGAATGATCCACCCCGATTTGTTGCAGAACTGTATTTTGGATCCGGATATCTGTCATGACAACGCGTGGTGTGTCGACGGCCAGTGTCGTTGTCGAGAAGGGTACGAAGGTGATGGGTACAATTGCCGACAGAGTCGGGTGAGTTACATTTTAGTTTTATATATCCTCATTTCGTGAGGATATAAAAAAGTCTCTGTAGTCAGTTCGGCATTTATAATGTGTTGAGATAAACGTACGACAAAAGCAGTTTCAAAAGATTTTTCTTGGCTTTCCTGTTGATCCTTTTTGTTTATTTGATTACCGTTACTTCAATTTATGTTTTCACAATATATTTCCTTTAACTTACCATTACCACACACACTTCTGAGCTTTCCTTCTCATTTTCATTGCCAATATAACCATTTCGAATTCTTTGATAATATTTCTTCCCACCTCTTTGATTCGTTTTTGTTTCCCTATCACTATTCATTAATAACCAGGATTGTGTGCTCCTTCCGTTCATCTGTCATCTGAAAGCAAAATGTCTCAACAAGCGCTGTACCTGCAATCGTGGTTACGTGGGCGAGGGTTACTCCATCTGTGAACCCGATCCTAACGTTTGCGTTTTTTCTTTGTTTCTTTCGTTGTGGTTTCTCATCTTTCAGTTTTCTCTGCTTGCTTTAATTATACCAACATTTATCTCCCCTAAACCATGTACTTTACATTCGATGTGGTTTTCTCTCTTTCCGTTTTCTTTACTATCAGTATACCGAACGTATACTTTCGCTAAATCATCTCTTTTCTACTAAATATTTAAATCGGTCACAATTTCTGGGCTGGGAAAAGCCACTAAACTGTTGCCGAGCAGCAGCACTGAGAATTTCGCATAATAAGTACTGTATGTAATTTATTGCAGGGCTGCATTTTGGATCCGACCATTTGTGCTTCGGTTGCTGACTGCATTGACGGTGACTGCCAGTGCCGACCGGGATATCAAGGTACCCATCATTTGCTATTAAAACTTTCTTGAAATAAAAATTGGAAAGGAAACTCGAAATATAGTTAGAAATTTGATGTTGTCTATGCGGTACCTGAACTGAATTCAATTTGTTACCACTAATTGAATGAAGTAGAACACGCTAAAGTTCAATTTCTACCGTTCATGCTATGCAATCCGAAGCATTTACTTTAAAGTCTTCTGGGAGTCACATGGTTCGAACACTACATACGTTTATGTGAAACTGATACGAATGATAGGTGACCTATATACTGATGAATCTTCATCAATATTGTTATATTTCTAAAATTATAATGATTGTTTACACGGAACTTCAGGCGATGGTACAACCTGTGTAGCCGTGGTAACGTCTCCGTGCTCCAAGTGCTCCCCGGATGCCCTCTGCTTCTCGGACAGCTGTATCTGCAAGGCCGGATTCCAGGGTGATGGGTTCACATGCGAAAAAACAGATGATGGTTGGGCAATAATATTATTTCCAAGTAGTTTTAGTTGTAATACTATTTTAGAATTTTTATTCCTTCAATGTTTACTACTTTGTTTATTGATAATTTGAGACGAAGTAATATATGTGTCCATATGAAACGATCGGAACAAGTCAACACGTTTTAAGTGAATTTAATGCAAGGATTGATCTTAAGTTATATCATACGATCTGATTATATCATACGATCTGACTTTGTTACAAAAAGCAAGTCACTATAAAAAAATGTTTTTAATTTCAGGACCACGTGTGCCATCAGCACCGATCGGACTGCGATTGAGCCAACTGACCCGTGAACTGGTCGACATCCTCTGGTCACCGCCACTTGATGTTAGCTTTTTACTTACTTTTCTTTTAGTTTTTGTTTTGTTTATATTTGTTTATTTTTTGTTTATTTTACATTTTCTTCTTTTCGCAAAGCTCATGCAAAAATCCAACCAACAAAATCGATTTGAACTTGCAGCAGTTTATTGCGAGCAAAATCTCACTGTTGTACAAGTACAACACACAGACTGGAGTGAGTACAGTGTTTTTAATACTGTGAATATTACAAAAGAACTACGCGGATACTAGTGGGGGTTGTGAAGAGAGTAAGTAAAAGATGAGAATAAAAACTAAAAACGCCGTAACGAATCGAAAAAGGTGATTGACAGTCGAGTCTTTGAGACAGGAACAGTCATATTGCACAGCACCTTGATGGGCGCGAACGTGGTACAATCAAACATTAGATCAGTTAAGGAAGCACGTATCTTGAAATTTTAAATCTGGCATTAGTGCTTTAAATGATCCAATGTTTCACATTGACCGCGACGCAGAGTGGGTAACAATTGTAAAACATCTTGTACATACTACACGATACAAATATAATCTAGTGAAATGAGCTAGAGGTTGATCACAGTATTGCTATATAAAACTGTACCTGAAGTTATGTGAGGCTGAGTATTAAGTGGGTAGGTTGGATGGTTCCATAAGAGTGACATTAAGATAAAACTGGGATGCACATACACCGGTCATGAATGAACTGATGCAGTCAAAATGACTAACGCTAGTTTGACTGATCTGTCTTATTATGTCCCAGTCATGTGGTTTCGCAGTTCTGTTGATTTGACTAAGTAAGGTTAGTTAAAATATTGACTAAATGTGAGCAAACGAACACGTTCTGTTGACATAAATGTGAGGTAAATCTAGAGTTTAACATTATCATAAGAAGCAGCTGGTCAATATCTATATATGTTGAACAGCCGTTTCCTCAGATGAATGTTATTGGTCTTTGACATAGTCGAAGATCTACTTGCGTTTGTTGAGCATAACAGCGACGGTGACGCAGGCGGCGATCAGGGCCAGGCCGAGGGCCAGGGTGATGGAGAAGCTGGTGGGTGACATGCAGATGCCCTCCTCGCGGGTGATCGTCACTGGGGCGTACAGGTGACGGGGAGCTGGGGCACGGTGGGCCAGATCCTCGGGAAGGATTGGCTGCAACACATAATGGAGGTCAAGCAAACAATTGTGAACTGGCATAAGAGTTGTCTTCGAAACTTTGCTTTCAAAAGATTTCAAATGTAGGCTTAAGTTTGCTGTGATTGAACAAACCTGACGGTCATCCACATCGAGGGTCTCCATCTTGCTGATGACATCGACGACGGCGGCGGGCACGGCCTGACGCTTGCCACGTCCGCGACGGGTGTTGCGCTGCGACAGGAATCGCTGGCCATCACCTGGAATCGAACGTTGTTACTCATTGGAATATGTGACCAAAATTGAAG
>OZ038442.1:12626532-12639032 GCA_964036265.1 Daptonema setosum | reverse complement strand
AAGGTTACAAACTCACTATAATGGAGAATAAGTAATCCCACATCCGGGCAACGAATAAATGCCGGCCATGACGAGTGACGCAGTCCAGACGCAGACTAGCATTACCCAAGTGTTGCGCACTGAGAAGATCTGAAGGAAAAATTAAGAATCACCATGGAAGTTGAACGTGAATTTTTAGATATTTTTAGTACTTTTTCAATCATTTCAATCGCATTCATAGAAATA
Source organism: Daptonema setosum (assembly GCA_964036265.1). Classification (NCBI taxonomy): domain Eukaryota; kingdom Metazoa; phylum Nematoda; class Chromadorea; order Monhysterida; family Xyalidae; genus Daptonema; species Daptonema setosum. The sequence continues at coordinate 12,638,807 of OZ038442.1, read as the reverse complement.
TCAGCAAAAAATTATACGGTTTTACTTGGAAGAAAAACAATGACTTTCGTTGCCTGTCTAGTGCGTAGGGCGCCAGTCTAAAAAGCTGGTTGGCCTAAGTTCGCAACCTGACTTGAGACACAGGCTCTGACGCGGAGCTTTGTAGTTTCTGCCATTGCCCGTCAGTTTATTCAACCTCTCTGGCCACTAATGAAACACCATTCTGATATGGTAAAAGTGTGCCTTGTTGGCTTCAGTAATGAAGTCCCAACAAAAGAAAGAAAAAATAACCGTTTTATACGAAGTTGGCTTCACGACTGCCACGAGTCGGTTGACGGCGATCGCTAGAAGTCCGTACAGGTCGACGAACCAACAGAACATGGCCAATTGACCGATTTTGGCACCGATGTAGCCTTCGGATACAGCCGATGACTGACTGCAATAATACACAGTTCGATTCCCACTCCGATCAAGGTGGTATAACATTCAATCAATGTATTTCCACTAACAGTACGGTCATGGGTGCCGTCCACAAGGCGAACACGCAGAGAGCACCTAAATGGTAAAGGTAGTTTTACTCGTAAAAGTTCGAGCTGCTAATTGATCTGTAGGCTGGTTCGATTTTTCTATCGCGAGTTACTCGTTGATTAAGCATTATTGCAGCTAAATTTGTACCAATTCCATGAAATCAGTGTCACACGAGGTACATATATTATGTGCGTCCAACCAGAATCAGCGACAGCCAGAGAGATGTTGAGAACACTGAGTTGTCGGTTGATGTGCGGACATCGATATGAGTAGAGGCCGAATGCCAGGTTGCAGATAAGACCTGCAATAAGGTTGTCTTTGCATACTGTAATTGTATCCTACCTGGACGCTTTTAGGACCTGGTTTATGGCTACCACCAACGAACCTCAAGAAATGAGTAACTTTAGACTTCAGGAAAAGTTCATTTACAAAGCTAGTATTTTCCTCAATTTATATTTACATCAAGTTGAAAAAAAAAACATAGAATTATGGAACCGTACAGAATAAACTATCAGAAATAATTGAATTCTATCATACTTTATGAGAATGCTCAGTCATCAGAACCAACTTGGAAGCGCACACCCAAACACAAGTACGGCCGCGAGCCAGGTCTCGGTGATTGACGGACCATCCGAGATTAAAGATTCCGTGGAAGAGTTGTTGTATACCATTGCTAAACGTAAAATAAGTAATGACGTGCGTGGCTGCAGATCAGAATGAGGGAACTGCTTGAAATACCACTTAAATAACAAGAAACTTCGAATCCACGAAGTAAACCATCGCGTGGTATGGAGCCTTATATCACACTACAAAAAATTGAATCCACGGAATCAAATCATTAGAATGGTTGGCATCTTGTATAACAATCTTACGTACCATGGAAACTGCCAGTGAAAGGTGTCCCTGAAGGTCACTAATGAAGCAGATATCTGTTTCGTTAGATCAGTATCCTTGCCAACCAAAAAGATGAACTTTTCCTGACGAGTAGTTTAATTAGGTTGTCAGGGAGTTCAACCTGATTTCAAGCAAAAATACATATGGAATAATGCAATCTGTGCGTGGATGTATTATAAATGGATAAACTTTCAGCTTACAGTTACAATGATTCGATTTAGAAACATTCAATATGAGCAGACATACATTCAATTAATTGACATCTAAGGAAAATAATAACCTATGTTATAGTATGTAGAGATCACCTTTACTCACTCACTCACTCACTCACTCACTCACTCACTCACTCACTCACTCACTCACTCACTCACTCACTCACTCACTCACTCACTCACTCACTCACTCACTCACTCACTCACTCACTCACTCACTCACTCACTCACTCACTCATTCGCTCACTCACTCGTTGCAGTCGAATGTTCGGCCGATGGTATCGGAATCGCCCTCCGAGACGTCAACGGTTTCCGTGGGAAGGTTTTCGTGCGCGGTCAATCGGAAAATCCGTTCTGCAGTAAAAGATTCGACCGCGAGGGCGACATGCCGATTCATCGGTTTAAGGCCGCCTTTGAACACTGCGATGTGACAAAACCGTCACCGGTGAGTGAGTGAGTGAGTGAGTGAGTGAGTGAGTGAGTGAGTGAGCAGTTTAAAACTGCTAGTGTATGCCCATTGCCTAAGATAAACAACCCATCCAATCCAAAACATTTTCGTCCTATCAGCTTATTACCAATTGCCAGTAAAGTCACTGAATCCCATTTATTACATCTCATCAAACCTTTCATCGCAGCTAAATTGTCATCAAACCAATTCGGGTTTCGAGATCACTCGTGTACCACCGATGCATTATTCTGTCTGACTAATTTCATTAACTCAACTCTCGATAAATTCCCTTATGTAACCGCTATTTATGTTGATGTTTCACGTGCTTTTGATAACGTAAACCATAATCATTTACTCAATATACTTAGTGATGAATTCGATATACCTAATAATCTTCTTATTCTCCTACAATCATATTTATCAGATCGAATGATTACTGTAAGATGTAATGGTGTACTATCTGACCCACATTCAATTACGGCATCTGTACCTCAAGGATCAATTCTTGGCCCCACTCTATTTATTGCATATATTAACAGCCTAGCTTCCCTTCAACTCAGTCCAGGATCAAAAATAATCATGTATGCTGATGATTTGGTGTATATGCACGGTCTTAACTCTCTCTCTAAAGCTGATCACATTCAGAAGGACATTGATGCCATTGCTTCTCACATTACCAATACAAATTACCTACAAATCAATCCAATTAAAACCCAATTCCAATTATTCAGACGCACTGGCTCAAATCCTGCTGAAATCCCACAATTAAACCTAGCTGAACATGTAATTGCTGTCTCTGATGTTGTAAAATATCTTGGTGTTTTTCTCGATAATAACCTAAATTTCTCTTATCACACAAACGTAACAGTTTCCCGTGCCAAAAAATCGTTCTGTTATTACTATCGTGTATTACGTCGTTCCGTCTCTCGTAAACAACTAATCAATATTTATAAAATGGTTACCCAGTCCGTGTTACTCTATGCTATTGAAATTTCATACCCTGTTAATGTTTCAGACCGGTTGTATTTAGAACGTTGTCAAAAATTCGTATGTAAACTAATAACTGGAAATTTCGCATTTAATGTACCATATATTGATCTGTACACTCCACTGAATTTATTACCACTCTGGCAAACTGTATTTTCTAGAAGACTAACCTTAATTAATAATTATATTCGCGGATTTCGTTTTTGCCCTAATAACGTTTTCAGCTTAAACATTGTTTCTAACTTTCGTCGTTCACAAAGGACAAACCACTCACAATCAATTATAATTCCGTCATATCGTTACGCAAATTTATCTCGTTCATCATTTATCGTATCAGCCATAGCTTACAATTTACTACCACAAAACATTATTGAGTTAAGTAAACGTGCTTTCAAAACTGCCATATCTAAAACTGAATTTATTACCAACTTTCTGAAACAGCTTTCTGTACGTGCCATTCCAGAATCATCACATATTGTAAAAATTTTGGATTTGTGAAATTTTATTATTATTGTAGCTTTATCTTAACTATCACGTTCTATTTCAGATTTCTTTGGTTTTTTGCTCCCTTGTTATCAATCTTTTGATACTTGCTTGAAACCAGTGTCTGTTTATGACCGAATGAAATACAATACATACAATACAGTGAGTGAGTGAGTGAGTGAGTGAGTGAGTGAGTGAGTGAGTGAGTGAGTGAGTGAGTGAGTGAGTGAGTGAGTGAGTGAGTGAGTGAGTGAGTGAGTGAGTGTGTGAGTGAGTGAGTGAGTGAGTGAGTGAGTGAGTGAGTGAGTGAGTGAGTGAGTGAGTGAGTGAGTGAGTGAGTGAGTGAGTAAATAGCATATTTCAGTTCCTCCGTTCCATTACGGTTATTGTGCAACGTCATCCACTGTTCATCACAAACGATGCCGAGGCATTCAATCTGCGATGTGTGTACATGGAAGCCGAGAAATCAGTGAATACGAGCTACGATGTCGGGTTGGTGAACAGAAGCATGAAACTTTAATTCAGTTCAAAGAATCTTTTTCACTATGAATATAAGATGGACACCTGACAGTTTGTCAACCGGAAGTAGTTTGGAGTAAAAAACATAACGAGTATTGTAATAAATGAGCCAATCTGATAATCAATCAATCAATCAATCAATAACTCAATCAATTAATCAATCAATCAATCGATCAATCGATCAATCAATCCATTAATCAATCAATCAATCAGTCAGTCATTCAATCAATCATTTATTCAGTATGTTACCCACCGAGAACATCCTGGCCAACAGCAGTATGCCTGAATGTCGTCTTGACATGTTGGATGCTGCCACCGATGGTCCGTTGGTAGATGCCGTGGTGGGAAGGATGATGCGGTTACGATTGAGTGTGCAGCCAGATGGTGAGTGAGTGAGTGAGTGAGTGAGTGAGTGAGTGAGTGAGTGAGTGAGTGAGTGAGTGAGTGAGTGAGTGAGTGAGTGAGTGAGTGAGTGAGTGAGTGAGTGAGTTGGTTCTTTGCAGATCTATACGCGATCGTTCCACGTAACTGCAAGGCTGTAAACATGATATCGGGTGCCTTCTACATGATCACCGATGAAAATGGTTGTGCCACTGAACCAGAACTTGTTCCTGATTGGTTACAGGTTACTGATTGACCAAATTACTGTACCAAATGACTAACCAAACAGTTGTCTGACTGACCAGTTAATACCCTTCTAGATCAACAAAACGTCATGGGAAGTAGATTTTCCTGTATTCAAATGGCCATCGTCAGAGAACGTACGGTTCCAGTGCGCATGTGATGCCTGTGTTGAGGAATGTGAGAAAAAGGTGAGTGAGTGAGAGTGAGTGAGTGAGGGAGTGAGTGAGTGAGTGAGTGAGTGAGTGAGTGAGGTAGTGAGTGAGTGAGTGAGTGAGTGAGTGAGTGAGTGAGTGAGTGAGTGAGTGAGTGAGTGAGTGAGTGAGTGAGTGAGTGAGTGAGTGAGTGAGTGAGTGAGTGAGTGAGTGAGTGAGTGAGTGAGTGAGTGAGTGAGTGAGTGAGTGAGTGAGTGAGTGAGTGAGTGAGTGAGTGAGTGAGTGAGTGAGTGAGTGAGTGAGTGAGTGAGTGAGTGAGTGAGTGAGTGAGTGAGTGAGTGAGTGAGTGAGTTAGTGAGTGAGTGAGTGAGTGAGTGAGTGAGTGAGTGAGTGAGTGAGTGAGTGAGTGAGTGAGTGAGTGAGTGAGTGAGTGAGTGAGTGAGTGAGTGTGTGAGTGAGTGAATGAGTGAAGGATTGAGTAACTGAATGATTATTTCAGACAACATGTGACGGCAACAGACCGCGTGCACGTCGTTCACAGCCGAGTAAAACAACTCCCAACTCGAAGTTTGACGAAATATCAGTCACACCGATGTTTGTGGTCAGGGATGAATTTGGCAGTGGCAGGGAAATGCCCGAGAAGATTGTAGCAGAAAGACTTGAAGGTTGGGGAGTTTTTTTACTGACATACTTATTTTCTCACGGTTTCACTAACTCGTTCACTCACTCACTCACTCACTCACTCACTCACTCACTCACTCACTCACTCACTCACTCACTCACTCACTCACTCACTCACTCACTCACTCACTCACTCACTCACTCACTCACTCACTCACTCACTCACTCACTCACGCAGATCTGCCGCTGATACCCGACTACCTCAGCACATCACAGTTCCTCAACTTTCAATCATCATCACCCTCTCCACAACAACCCGAACAGTCAGTCAACTCATTTTGTCTGTCATCACCACTCTACGCCATACTACTCGCCCTCACTGTCGGATGTGGTCTATCACTAATCACGCTGATTATCGTCTCAATCTATACGCTCTGCGTGCGCCGGAGAAACTCTAGAAACTCTACGCCCACAATCGGAAACAGATCGGACATACTGAGTGCGTTTGCCCGCCAGCACGTGACGGTACGACCGATTGAGGAACTGTGGCAGGTACAGGGTGTGGGCATTGATAAACCTGAGAAGGTACAACAATCGCGATATTTATAGGACTTTTAACGGGTTTTACACTGTGAGTCTGAACTTGAGTGCTTACTTCATTTGTGAACTTTCCAGCAAGCTCAATTGTGCTCACACGTTGCTGTTTATAGTTCGCCTAAGTGATTTTTGATCATTCCAAGCTTTTCTGTATGATACTAGTTTGTGTTTATTTCATGCCTGTTGATGTGACATTCCATGTAAACATTATGTAATTCGACATTCCGACATTGTTCACGTTTCACCCATCCGAATTATTGGTGCTGTTCTGTTGTCTGACACATAATCAAACGATTCGTGCTTCCCATGTTTTACCAATCGAACATTCCATATAAGGTGCAATTATAGTCCGAGTTGCAAACCTTATTCGGAACTTTCTGTACACCTTTTTCAGTTTCGTCCTGAAATTTTCTTCCTACTTCGAATTCAAAACGTTTTCGAAAACCATTGTGAATTGAATAAGGTTTACAGGTAAGTTCCGGAAAAAGTTGCAACTCCGACCATGAAAGCACCCATTTGTACCTTGACATATCTTTACCATGATTTTATACACTTTTGTTATAGCTTATTTGCTTTATTTCAATTGGCGTTCCTGTTTAGCGAGGATAACCTAAAAATGTTTTCATGATTATCCAACATTGTTCAAGCTGCTTACATAGCTCTGTTTCTTTTGCTGACATTCCATTTATTGCAGTTTCAATTTATTTATAGTTTTATGTATTTCTTCAGTGTAAACCGCCTTCTAATACAGGTGTGCCTTTGATGTGAATAAACTCTATGCGTATACTGTAATCGTGTAATCACTCACTCACTCACTCACTCACTCACTCACTCACTCACTCACTCACTCACTCACTCACTCACTCACTCACTCACTCACTCACTCACTCACTCACTCACTCACTCACTCACTCACTCACTCACTCACTCACTCACTCACACTAGCAGGAAGGAGTACATACATATGTCTTAGGTCATTCAAAAAGTTCGTGACCCAATATGCGTTGATTGGTCCCACACATTCGGCACTGTATGTGCGTATACTACAGGTCAATGGTACTTCACACATTCATTTTCAACTGGATAGTGTGATTAGGTTTTGTTATATGAGGCCGTTAACTTCATACAGTCAAGATTTGTGAAATTGGACGTTTCTCTCCTTGGATGGGAAGTGACCTATAATTTTTTTGAAACCCAAAATAAGCAGGCGAATTTTTGCACAAAGTTAGACTATAGTGCGGTATATTAAAGTCCGTACTCAGTTGTTCTATTATGGGTTTTCTGCAACGCCAGGACCCTTCAATTTGAAATCATTCCGATTTTTTCGTTTGATCATCAAATTCTGGAAATTTTCTGCGTTTAATCGAAAAAATCAAACAATCAATTAAATTAGATTTTTCTAATTTTTATTAGCCATAAAAATATCCCTACTTAAACTTTCAAAACTGATCTAGAGAATAATAAAACTCTGCTGTACCCTGATTTTTGCAATTTTCGCCATTTTCAATTTTTAGCCGTTTACACGTACATAGAACGTGTAATGCGGAAAGTCGCCCACCGTTTCGAATGCTCCAACTTCGGGTCATTCAACGTTGAATTGCATAAAGCCATTGCAGTAAAGTAAAACGTCCAAAAAAATGTTACATCAGCCTAACCACGTGTTTTTCTCCTACCCTTGGGGTACTTCCTACATTTATGAAAAACTCAAAGTGGAGAAACTTCATGAACATAAGAATGAAGGTTTTTCAAATTATTAAAATGTTGTTTCAGTCTACCAAGTTTCTGGCTTATATGACTGCTAAACGTATTTCAGGTCACGAACTTTTTGAATGACCTAATATGTATGCAGTCACTAGCAGACGAGAAGGGTGAAGGATTCCCCCCTCTTTTTTCAGGCGGTTTCAAAAAGTTGTGTTTGTTCCCTAAGGTGTAGGTAAAATGGCATGAAAACTGTGAATTCTCCCCTCTTTGACGGAATTTCCCTCTCAGTTTGCACTTTGCAGTAACCACTTTATATAACCGGTAAAATAATGATTTTATGGATAATTAAATTGAATGAATAGTGGGAAAATACAGTACACGAGAAAGGTTAGTCATCATTAGCTTTGGGATGTACTGTTGTGGATTTGACTGTTTTTGCCATGTTGATAACGTATTTGACCATCAGGTGTTTGCCAGTATTGGTTTCGGTCAAGTTCAGGTCCCAGTCAACAGATTGGAAGGTACAAATTTTCACAAAATTCACGCGGAACAACGGGATGCAAATGAGGGCCAGAATTCTGAAAGTAGTTTACCTTGTAATGTAAATACACTTTTTCCATTTTTTTAGTTTTTTTCAACGTACTTGAATATTTCAACGAATCTCTGAATCTAAGTATGAACTTTACGTATTTTGAGTCTATACTGTAAGGTACATGAAACATTTGAAACAAATCTGAGTGGTAATGTAACGAACCCATTGCTGGCATGTGATATGAGCCAGGGCATTATGGTTGTACCGAACCACCACCATCTGGTGTTACCGTAACTCGATAATAGAGTGAAGCTGATCACACAATAATTGAAGAAGAAGGAATTTAGTAGAGACTGGATGAAAAATCGGATTTCCAACTTCCGACGTCGAGTGACTTCCGCAGTGGACATGTTGGAAACCTGAAGAAATTTCATTATCAACAACAACAACAACAACATAAACAACAACAACAACAACAACAACAACAACAACAACAACAACAACAACAACAACAACAACATCAACAACAACAACAACAACAACACCAACAAATAACAACAACAACAACAAACCGATGACGAGGTCTTCTTCAGCGTGCCCAATGTGAACACGTTTAGAGTGAGTATCACTATGAACATGCCGAGTGTGTATACCAGATCCTGGATGAAGGTACTGTACACACTGCCACACCACGAATCTGCGTACGCCCACAAAAAACTATAAAAAATTGTTAAAAAGAACTCAAAAAATCAAGTTAGAATTTTTTTCAATTTTTTTTTAAATCTATGAATGAAGGTCACAAAAAGAACGTTGATTACAGAGCCAAACTCACTATAATGGAGAATAAGTAATCCCACATCCGGGCAACGAATAAATGCCGGCCATGACGAGTGACGCAGTCCAGACGCAGACTAGCATTACCCAAGTGTTGCGCGCTGAGAAGATCTAAAGGAACACGTGTGAGATTGGAAATAACCATGGAAGTGAAATGTGAATTTTCAAAAAATTGATTTTCCATATTCATACAAGTAACAGTGAAAACTTCAACGGTTTTACGTGGAAGAAAAACAATGGCTTTCGTTGTCTGTCTAGTGCGTAGAGCGCCAGCCTAAAAAAATCGTTGTTCCAAGTTCGCAACCTGACTTGAGACACAGATCCTGACGCGGAGATCTGTAGTTCCAGCCATTGCCCATCAGTTTAATCAACCTCTCTGGCCATTAAGGAAACACCATTCTGGTATTAATGTGTCCTAATGGCTTCAATAATTAAGAAATCCCATAAAAATAACCGTTTTGTACGAAGTTGGCTTCACGACTGCCACGAGTCGGTTGACGGCGATCGCAAGCAGACCATACAGATCGACGAACCAACAGAACATGGCCAATTGACCGACTTTGGCACCGATGTAGCCTTCGGATATGGCCGAGGACTGACTAAAAGTTTAGGCAAGAGGGTCAAATGATTTGTTACATATATTCAAATTCTATTTTCGTTAAAACCAAAAGACACAGAAGACGTTGTTATTTTAGACAACAGTTCTGTGAATAAGTCGAGACACGGTTGAACTAGATTTCATATCGGAGGGTCACATCATTTGTTTATTCAAATTTTCCCCAAGGCAAGAATGACACGGTTATTTTAAAAGGCACTACTGTGAATTAGTTGAGACACGGTGAACAAAAGTAGGAATGGTTTGAGTTCGATTTCAACTCCGATCAAGGTGGTGTCATCTACAACCACCGGTACAATCAAAGTATCCTACTGTATTTCCACTAACAGTACGGTGATGGGCGCCGTCCACAAGGCGAATACGCAAAGAGCACCTAAAACATTTTGTTTTGAAGACTGTGATTCAATTTTATTTAAATAACGGCTTTTTCTCAAAGTTTTGTTTGCTCATTTTTTCAGTTTTTATTGGTAAGTTCAATTCAACCTGAATCAGCGATAGCCAGAGAGATGTTGAGAACACTGAGTTGTCGGTTGATGGTTGGACATCGATATGAGTAGAGGCCGAATGCCAGGTTGCAGATAAGACCTGCAATAAGGTTGTCTTTACACACCGTAATTATATCCTACGTGTACCATTTTATGACCTGATTTATGCCTACCACCATTGAGCCTCAAGAAATGAGTAACTTTAGACTTCAGAAAAAGTTATTCACAAAGCTAGTATTATCCTCAATTTATATTTACATCAAGTTGAAAAAACGACATAGAAACTTGAGACTCTACAATATAATTTGTCAGGAATAATTGAATCCTATCATACTTTATGAGATTGCTCAATCATCAGAACCAACTTGGAAGCGCACACCCAACCACAAGTACGGCCGCCAGCCAGGTCTCAGCGGTTGTCGGACCATCCGAGATTGAAGAATCCGTGGAAGTGTTGTTGTATATCATTGCTAAAAGTGAAATAAGTAATGACGTGCGTGGCTGTAGACCAAATTGACGGAACTGCTAAAAACCACTTAAAACATCAAGAAACTTCGTATCCACAAAAATACCATTGCGTGGTATGGAGCCTTGTATCACACTACAGAAAACTCGAATCCACGGAATCAAATCATTCAATTGCATGGTGTCTTGTATAACAATCTTACGTACCATGGAAACGGCCAGTAAAAGGTTTCCCTGAAGGTCACTAACTTTCCAGCAAGCTCAATTGTGCTCACACGTTGCTGTTTTTAGTTCGCTTAAGTGATTTTTGAACATTCCAAGCTTTTCTGTATGATACTAGTTTGTGATTATTTCATGCCTGTTGATGTGACATTCCATGTAAACATTATGTAGTTCGACATTCCGACATTGTTCATGTTTCACCCATCCGAATTATTGGTGCTGTTGTCTGACACATAATCAAACGATTCGTGCTTCCCATGTTTTACCAATCGAACATTCCATATAAGGTGCAATTATAGTCCGAGTTGCAAACCTTTTCGGAACTTTCTGTAAACCTTTTTCAGTTTCTTCCTGACATTTTCTTTCTTCTTCGATTCAAAAACGGTTTCGGAAGTTGTGAAGGGAAAAAGGTTTACAGGTAAGTTCCGGAAAAAGTTGCAACTCCGACCATGAAAGCACCCATTTGTACCTTGACATATCTTTACCGTGATTTTATACACTTGTGTTATAGCTTATTTGCTTTATTTCAATTGGCGTTCGTGTTTAGCGAGGATAACCTAAAAATGTTTCCATGATTATCCAACATTATTCAAGCTGCTTACATAGCTCTGTTTCTTTTGCTGACATTCCACTTATTGCAATTTCAATTTATTTATAGTTTTATGTATTTCTTCAGTGTAAACCGCCTTCTAATACAGGTGTGCCTTTGATGTGAATAAACTCTATGCGTAAACTGTAATCGTGTAATCACTCACTCACTCACTCACTCACTCACTCACTCACTCACTCACTCACTCACTCACTCACTCACTCACTCACTCACTCACTCACTCACTCACTCACTCACTCACTCACTCACTCACTCACTCACTCACTCACTCACTCACTCACTCACTCACTCACTCACTCACTCACTCACTCACTCACTCACTCACTCACTCACTCACTCACTCACTCACTCACTCACTCACTCACTCACTCACTCACTCACTCACTCACTCACTCACTCACTCACTCACTCACTCACTCACTCACTCACTCACTCACTTACTCACTCACTCACTCACTCACTCACTCAATCAATCACGCACTCATTTCTTTCAACTATGTTGTACATTCAACAACAACAAACAAATGAGAAAGCTAGCAAATACATAAGTTAACCGTTTGTAGTGACAATAAACTTTAGAATGAATATAAAAAAACTTTTCAAAAATATCATTGATCAAAACCATCCAACATGCGAATCACAAAGTATAGTCGATCATTATAAACTTTTATAAACTTTTCAATTTTTTGTGAATTAATCTACCAGCCACGCAAAAACCTATAAATGTCTCATTAGTCATATTTGAAGTATGCGGGATATAGATTTA
>OZ038442.1:12581532-12621532 GCA_964036265.1 Daptonema setosum | reverse complement strand
TAACAATAGCTTGCATTAATTGCGATACCTAAAAATACAAATGAAATGCCCAAGGCAATAAATACTTAATCCATCATTCATTCATCGACTGCCTCAGCACTGACGGACGACTACATACGAGCCAATCCTCGAAAGGGAGGGAATCTCTCCTAAGACGGGGGAATCGGCAGAAATTAGGCTATTTTACCTACACCTTAAACGGGTGTTTTTTGTAATTTTGAACTTGAGTGTTTACTTAATACGTGAACTTTCAAGCAAGCTCAGTTGTGCTCGAACGTTGCTGTTTGAGTTTGTTTGAGTACCTTATAAACATTCCAAGCCTTTTTCTGTATAATACGAGTTTGTGATTGTTTCATGCCTGTTGATGTGACGTTCCATATAACTTTTATTTGAATTATTATGTGTCTTGACATTCCGACATGTTCATGTTTCACCCATCCATATTATTGTTGCTGTTTTACATATAATCAAACGATTCGTGCTTCCCCAATCGAACATTCCATATAGGTTTTTGATAAGAATAAACTATACGCATAAAAACGAGACCCCACAAGTTACTCTTTCACTCACTCACTCACTCACTCACTCACTCACTCACTCACTCACTCACTCACTCACTCACTCACTCACTCACTCACTCACTCACTCACTCACTCACTCACTCACTCACTCACTCACTCACTCACTCACTCACTCACTCACTCACTCACTCACTCACTCACTCACTCACTCATGTCGGTGCACGCACCGAGGTGCACTGTGAGTGGGGGAATTACATCGTAACCCACTCACTATACACTTCGGGTACTGCAGCGGCAACCCCACAAGGCGGAGTCTAGTGGCGCCGAGCGGGCCATACTTAAGAGCGCCTCTGCGGCCAATTCAGTCAGTGTGCATCTTGTCGAACGTAATAAAGTAAAGTAAATTATCTACTCGGGAACTTTGTTACTATTAAATAAGAGACACACTCTGCATGTTAGAACACTAACACATGGCATCCGCCACAAAATTTTTTTTAACTGTTCAATCGGATATTTTGGGCAACCAAAATCTGAACGAGCAAAAGGATTAAATTTAAAAAATTTTATCATAAGACGCGACACGATCGCGCAAAACTATAAGACGCGACAGTATCGCGCATATTGGTAAGACACGACAAGTTCGTGCAAAAAGTCGATAAGACGCGACAAGATCGCGCAATTTTGAGAAACACGACAAGATCGTGTAGTTTTTTAAAGAAAAAAAAACACGACAAGATCGTGCACATACCAACAACTATACGATTTCGTATAGCAAAGCCTCTTAAGGCATATAAATAAGTGCTCATCAATCACACAGTCTATACTACTGAAGTGAAGCACAACTATACGAAAGTGTCACAATGACGGCAGCCGGCAATTTTAAGGGCCGTATTACGAGACGTACCAATGCGGTAACAAATCTGCTCAATAGAGTGGATGTGGCACGCCAATATGCTGACCCCTCACAAGCCCCAGAAGACCAGCTGACAGAAGTCATTGCATCCATCGGTCTATTGAGTGGCTGGGAGGCAGAGTTGGAATTGGGAATTAATGACCTGGAGCGATACGATCACGAAATGGCGCAATGGGCTGCAGCGTTGCAGGACCCAGATGAGCGGACAGCCGCCCTTAATGAATACACCACACATGTGGCGAGAAATGGGGGTCTGAATGAAGTATTGGAACAGGCACAAATTACACTGGGCACGGTCAGGGGCCGTCTCAAAGAAGTTATAATCTTTAAGACCACATTGCAAGAAACAATGGTGGCGGCAAATGTACAACCACAAGTGCAACATGGACCGGCAGTGCCACAAACTGTTCGATCGAACGCCCAGTTAACACCATTGAAAGGCGAAAGTTTCGATGGCAAACTGGAACGCTGGATTCCCTTTTGGGAATTTTTTACTGCTGAAGTCGATACACAGAACTTCACAGATACCGTAAAGTTTCGGTATTTAAAAAATTATTTGGAAGGCAAACCTCTACTGTTATTAGAAGGTTTGTCGGTGACATCAGCCAATTACGCTGATGCAATAGATCTACTCAAAAAGGAGTATGGCGACAAAGATCGGCTAGTACATCATTTGTACACTAAAATTGAAATGTATGCACCCCACAGTGACAGCCCAAATGATATGTGGCTTATGTTGCAAAATGTGGAGGGAATGCTACGGCAACTGAAGGCACTGGGTGAAGATATTGAGAGGTCGGGATGCCGACAAATGCTTAGCACAATATTGGTGCGTAAGGTCAGCAGTCAGCTATTGCGTGACATGACCATGTCCAGACCAGTGGCGGATCGCAATAAAGATTGGTCGCCAACCGAGTTCTGTGACACGTTGAGGGAACTGCTCAGAACAAATGAGAGACTGAACGAACATAGCCAGCACAGTGAAGTTGGAAGCAAGTGGCCTCAACAACAACAACAAAGGCCTAAACACAGTAACGTGTTTTCAGCAGTTCATACAATGAATCGTTATAATATGGCAACCAAAGGATATGATTCACGTCACAACAATGTACCAATGAAACGCAACAATGTTTCATGTGCATTCTGTCGTGGAGGACATTATTCGGATGCATGCAAAAAGTACGCCACACTGAGTGAGCGTCAAAGTGTTTGTCGACAGAACAAGTTATGTTACTTGTGTCTGAAACAACATACGGGAATGGGCACCTGCCAAGTCAGAGTGTCACCCTGTTTTTACTGCAAAACCAGTTCGCACAACAGAGCACTGTGTAGAACAAAGTTCGGGAACTTTAACGATAACCGTATGAACGCCAAGAGCAACTCAAAACAACAAGGGATCAAAACATTATTCAACCAATTAGCCAAAGTTAACCCAGTACATAACAGCAATAAGACGTCTCAATCAATCAGGCAGAACAATCAGGGTCAAACACAAGACAGAGGGGCACACCAGACCACTGTGAACCAAGTGACCGCTGAACACACAGAGACACAAACGCCAAGGGCGAAACATCGTAAAACACGTTTGATGACGGCTGCGGTAACAGTGAGTAACCCAGCAACAAATGAAACAATGAGAGTGAGAACATTTTTGGATCCGGGAAGTGAAATTACGTTTGTATCTGAAGAACTATCGGATAAACTAAAGTTTCAACACAAGGGCAAGGTAATACTACCCATCCAAGCTTTCGGACCAGAAAAAGTCACTGAAATGGAAACACCATTAGTCAATTTGCAACTAATAAATGCTGAAACAAATGAACAATGTGACATTCACGCTCACGTTGTACCACGAGCTTACATAGCACAGTTGCAGAATCAGCCGCAACCTACCGATTCGGATTGGCATTACATAAGAAAAATGCCTATCGAAGCATTGGCGGAGCAACCGAATGAAATGCAACTACCGATTGAAATTTTAATCGGAATTGATCACTTTTTTGAACTTTTTGACACTGATTATGAACTACCATCAGGTCTGAGTGTATTGAGTTCAAAGTTCGGATTGATAATCGCCGGAACACAGAAGACACAGTCAACTAAAAACTGTAATAAAACCAAGATCCATGAGGACAAGAATGAGACCACAGTGAACATGATTACAGATGACAGTCTGGAATGGGGACGATCGATTCAAATTTTGAAAAATGATGAAAAAACAGGTATTGAACAATTCGATTTATTTCATCATCCATGGCAACTCGATGAGAAGACAATGAGTGATTTGACAATTGACGGGCAACTAGATGAAGAAGCCGTAAAACAATTTAATGAATCAGTCAACATACTAGATGATGGTCGAATTGAAGTGGGATGGGGTTTCATTCCTAATCACAAACCATTCAAAACCAATTTTGGATTGTCAAAGGCAAGACTCGCTAGTTTAATAAACAACTTGAATAAAGCACCGGGTACGTTGGAAAAGTACGCCGAAGCCATTAATAAGTTGTATGACAAAGGCATAATTGAAGATGCACCGTGGGAACCAGACGCACCAGATAAAATTCATTATTTACCACATCATGGCGTATTCAATTTACAAAAGAAGACAACGCCAGTCAGACCAGTATTTGATGCGTCAGCCAAAACTGGTAAAGAAGATGTCAGTCTCAATGATTGTCTGCTGAAAGGTGCATGTAAACTACCAGAAATACCTGCAATGATGGTATACTTCCGCACACATGAAACCATATTATTGGCAGACATTGAAGGTGCATTTCATCAAGTTCAACTACGACCTGAAGATCGCGATTGCGTACGATTTATATGGTTGAAAGACTGGAAAAAGGGAATGACTGAAGGAAATCTACGAATCATGAGATTTACGCGACTAACCATGGGAATGAAAGAATCACCGTATTTACTGGAAATGGCAATTAAAACGGGACTTGAAGCACAGAATAGCCAGTTAGGCAACGACGTGAAAGATCGATTGTATGTAGACAACTTAATGGTTGGCTTTCACGATAACACGACACTGAATGAGTTTTATACAGAAATAAAACAGTTATTTGCAAACATAAAAATGAATCTACGTGAATTCATTACGAACTCAAAAGATTTCAATTTACATCTACCAACGGAAGATTCATTACAATCAGAGGTAATTAAAGTACTCGGGGTACAGTGGGACATTGAAACGGACACAATCGGATTGAGTGTACCAAAAATCAAAACCACACCGCATGTGAAATCAAAAAACGAGCATGAAACACTCACAAAACGTGAAATTATGGTGCAAACAATGAAACAATATGATCCTAATGGATTATTTCTACCTATTTTGGTACGAGCTAAAATACTGATTCAAAAACTGTTTCAACTAAACTATGAGTGGGATCAGGTTTTACCAATCGAGATACACGAACAATGGGAAGAATTATATCTGGAAATATCACAGGCGAAAAACATTCGCATTCCACGTTTTATACCAATTAAGAAAGAAAGTGAGTATAACTTTCATTGCTTCGTAGATGCGTCGCAACACGCGTATGCCGCCGCACTCTACATATGCATAAAAACGGGAACGCATTACGAAAGTTTCTTACTTTTGGCACGAAACAACTTGGCACCAAGCAATAAAAAACTCACTATTCCAAGATTGGAATTAATGGCCGCCGTACTCGGTCATAAGCTAATTCAGTATGTACTGGAATCGAAACAACTACATACAAATCCAATCCAAATACACATGTTTATTGACAGTCAAGTGGTGTTGAATTGGATACGCGCAACCACTTGGTTAGGAGTATTTGTCGAAAACAGAGTTTCGCAACTACGAAACACAGATTACAATTATCAGTACATCGAATCAGAAAACAATCCAGCAGATCTGGCAACAAGATATGCCACTGCCACGGAATTGACAAAGAGTGACCACATTTGGTGGAAAGGACCAAAATATTTGACGAAAGCACAGTCAGAATGGCCGACTCACAACGTTCCTCAAATAAATCCAGAAATGTTAGCTGAAATTGCAAAAGTCAAAGCAAATAAACAGCAACTAATACACATGCCAGTGAATGCAGTAGTATTGAACGAAATAGAAGACGACCAACTAATCAAACCATCACGATTCTCTAACATCAATAAGCTACATCGAACATTGGTGCTAGTACTACGCTTCATGAAAAAACAAATCTACGATGAACTGTCTGTTGAAAAACAAGCAAAACTACAGTTTGTTCACAAATACAACGCAGCTATTCAGACAAACGGACCAATTACGGCTCGTGAAATGCAAGTAGCACGTATATGGATGGAACGTCAAACACAACGCATGCAATACAATGAAGAAATTCAGTTGATTAAGAACGAGCAGAAAAATCAATTGATACATTCATTGGGATTACAGTTGGACGCTGATGATCGATTAGTGTCAATACATAGACAAACGCATGCTGACAGTCAAGTACCACTGGTACTCATGCCACGAAACATGAAATACACAAATTTGTTAATTACAAGTGCACACGTCACACGTAATCATGCAGGTACTCAAGATACATTGGCATTTTTACGACAAAAATACTGGATTCCAGCCGGAAGAGCGACTGTGAAACACGCAATCAATAGTTGCATAACGTGCAAAAGAAATCGTGGACCAGCTTATCCACTGCCAAAAATGCCAGCACTGCCAGCCGAGCGAGTGAATGAATCACCACCATTTACATACATAGCGGTTGATTATGCAGGTCCAATCATGACTCGTGAAAGCGATCAAGAAAATGGGAACAAAAGATATGTAGCATTGTTTACATGCATGTCAACACGCGCGGTACATATGGAATTAGTATCGAACGCATCGGCTTGGGCATTTTGTTTAGCGTTAAGGGAAATGATTGCACGAAGGGGAGTACCAAAGAAAATATTCTCAGACAATGGCGCACAGTTTGTGTTTACAGAAAAACTGATGAGGGAAAAATGGATGAATTGGGGCAACGAAAACGACTTGCTTCAATATTGTGCAGAAAATAATATTCTGTGGACATTCAACGTGCCAAAAAGCAGTTGGAGTCTAGGCGTCGTCGAAAGAATGATTGGCATAACAAAAACGTCGCTGAAAGCAGCGATCGGACGACGTTTACTAACAACCGATGAGTTACGAGTTCTTCTTGTTGAAACAGAAGCAGTAATCAATTCACGTCCAATTACATACGTGTATGCTGATCGAGATTCATTTACCGTATTACGACCTATGGATTTCATTATGCCAGGTCGCAAAAATGGCATAGCAACATGGGATGTAGACTTGACAGATCCTGACTATACAGTTGCACCTAATCAACAACAACTGTTAGCTGAACAATGGACAAAAATACAAAATCAACTTGACCGATTTTGGGATATGTGGAGTCGTGAATACCTCGTAAGTTTGCGAGAATACAAACAAATAGAACATCGTCACGGTAAACTTCAAACACACGAAGGGCCGAAAGAAGGAGACGTTGTAATCATAAACGAAGAACCATTGCAACGAGGTGCATGGAAAATCGGTAGGATAATAAAACTACTCGATACAGTATGCGATGAACCACGAGCGGCTGAATTACAACTAGCTAACGGACATCGACTGACAAGACCGATAAACTTACTGCATCCATTCGAAACTACATCGGAAATCAATCCTACACAAAGGAATAAAATTATGCCAACGCGCATCAGTGATCCAAACGTGGAATCAAGTGATGATGAGGAAGAAAATAAAACTGAAAATGTCATTAAACGTACCACAATGACCATAAAACGAGCGCAAAACTCTATCAAACAAATTGCACAGACAGCATTGATGGGAACAGTCAGTTCAATAATCATTGCAGAAACACAAGCAAGTGACATTGAAACACCAGTAAACAACGTTGAGATCTGTTACATGAACTATGTAATGTTAATAATGATGGCATGGATCAGCTATCTATTATATCATGGTCATCGAATAAAAACAGATGTTCAAAAACAAACCGAAGACGATAGTGACGAAGAACAAATAGAAACCAATGATGAAGTATTTATGTTGGCTCATGAACCAGTGCAAGGTTATAAAAACAACGAGAAAGAAACAAAAAACAGCTCAAAAATGATTCAACAGGAGTCACAAAATACCAACGAAAATCAGGAAATCATGCACGATAAAGTTATCATACTGAACAACAGCACTGAAATAGTCAACTTGACAAGTACGAATGAGGACGTTGACAAACAAAACATTGTCAAAGAAAGTGACATGGCGGTTAAGATCAAAAAAGTCACAAGAACACCAATAACAGCCGAGCGATTTTGTGAATTAAAACGTCAGAATATAGAAAGTCATACATGCCGCTCTTGTGTCAACAACCTCAATCAATCAATCATCAGACACTCACTAAACGTGTCACCACACGCACCTTTATGGAAGATAAAACAATTATGGCAATCAGTTCGAAGTTTGGAACTGGATAGCAATGATAAACGAAGTTTGAGCAGTGAGCCAACGCCACCGAATTTTGAATCGGATTGGTTGGCAAGTACAGTGTTGAATCGAGCGAAAAGTGCAGGATTTGTTAAGTCCTGGCACGTCCATATGAGTGGCCACATAACGATTAAGTGTCGAGACAACAAGAATTCACGGTTGATACATGAATACGACGAACGTGCTGACCAAACAAACCGCATCACATACCAATCAAACAAGGAACTGATAGCAGTAGCCGAACTGTTTGTAGACAGCGAATTTGGCACTGATGTTCATTTCCATCTATACACACAAGCTGAGAAAACCGCGGATTATATTGCTCATGAAAGTCGATCCAATGTGGCAGTCGCAATGATGCAAGACACAGCGCACTATCTGGCACATAATCAATTAATCAATGAAGAAGTGGCATACCGTAAGAGAACGGAAACCATAATAAAAAACATGAAGAATTTATCTTTTGATAATTATCCAGCGCCACAAGTTACACAAAAACCGACAACAGAACAACGATTCGTGACAAAGAGTAATAAAACCAACATGAATTCAGTCATACCAACAATCAGTTTAATTGTCATCACTGTGCTTACATTGTTGGCACAACCAGCCAGTGCTAATCACAACTGTATGGTAACGGAAGCCGACATTCAGTTCTGGCCAATAAAGGGATGGGCTACGTGCTCAACTAGATTACGGTTGATACTGAATTGTGAGTCTTATAATATGACACATGACGCGTTAATCGATTGTTCCATGTTCAAGTTTCACATACAGTGTACCGAACAAGGGACAACGACAACACAACACGTTTTCACACCAACATTACACGTCAAAGAAACATGCAGTGTTACTTGCCTGAACGAATCAACGTACTTCGGTATTGAATCAGACGCAAGACTACAATACGGTGCATTAGAGTCAAATATAACGTTTGGAGATGTCGAAATTGCGTACATCAATTGGCAAGAAGCATTAAAACGCTTTACAAAAAACAAAAAAGTGGTAAATTCAACAACTGATACACCGATCGATGACTACACGACCCATAAGTTACAGTTGACGAACGTTCAGCCAAGCACTCAAGCAGCGTTAACAACGTCAACAGCAGTAACCACTCAAATAACAGCCAAACATGATTACGAACGAACGCAAATGCTGGATACTACTACAATTCAGACATTTATAGAATCAAATACAACTGAACAAAATAACACGGAAAAAGAGCATGCAAAACTTGAATATCATCACAGTGTTATATCAGTAAATGATCGGTACAATGACTCAGAAAATTCTATCACAAACATGGAAGCACAAGTACGGTCAGAAAAAATAACTGAGGATTCCCCGGCAGTTCACATCTACGATATAAAGAAAAGTTATTTAAGATATGGACCAATAATGACCGAAGCAGCTAATCCAATTCATATAGAAATATGGATAAAACCGTACACCACCACCGGATTGTTGGCATACGTGGGAAATACAACACAAATCACAGATTATATTGCCATCTATGCACACAACGGATACCTATATTTAGGCATACAAGAACATGGTCAAACAAGACAAATACAGTATGAGCAACCAATCACCAATAATCAGTGGCACACTATAGAATTCCATCACACAGGCCAAGAAGCGTCATTAACATTGGACGATCATGCATCACAAAATTTAACATTGCATGATAACACGAAGCAGCCAGATTTTCGAAATATGTATTTATATGTTGGGGGTATCCCACACAGTACAATTCTTCCAACGCATAAGCAAGAAACAAAACCAAAGGCGTTACTATCAGTAATACAACGCGTTAGAATCAACGGTTATACAGTGAATAACTTGATCGAACAAGCCAGTTATGCAAAATCGATTCAAGTTTACGAAGGCCTACCATGCCTGTCGAACACTTGTGGATCACATGGAAAATGCATTGGATATTTGGAAAATTATAAGTGCATTTGTGATACAGTCTATACCGGATTGACATGCAATATGACAACGAATCATGCAGTATATTATGAAATGAACCATGTAGGTGCATGTTATATGAATGAAGCGACGACATATAATATTGCCCGAAAAACAGTGAGATACGAACTGGAATTTAAAACTAAAGCGTCAAACGGACTGTTAATGTACGAACCACATGATACTAATGCTAAATCAGCGTATACGGGAATCGCGATTGAGCATGGAGTAATCACAGTGTCCACCCATGTACAGAATGTTGAAGCTCATAGATTCAACAAATCATCAATGTACGTGAACGATGATGCATGGCATACAGTAATCTACATACGCAATGGAACGATGAGCTACGTGTACATAGATAATGAACAACCACTAATAATTACAGAAGAAAATGAGAGTCAACTAATGCATACAGCAGGAATCATATGCATCGGCGAATATGCTTATTTGCATAACATGCTGTCAACAGCCTATCATGTATCATTCAAAGGATGTATCAGAAGAATGACCATCAATGATATTCAAATAGATCTACAGGCACAAGCACTAACGCCAACAGAGCTTGATACGTGTTCTGATTCAAGAAAAAAGAGATCACCGAACAATCAAATACCAGTTAACAAGGCAAATCAGATAGTACAATTATGGGTTCATATAATCATACCAATGTACATGTTCACCACGTACATAGGTTGCCGACTACGTACAGGTATAACAACAATTATTGTTCTCGTACACATGTTACAGGGTGTTCAGGGAAATGTACTCCCCCAAAGAACAGAAAAAGCGAGCATTGAAACTGACATATCAATTGGAAACGTTGACAGAAAATCACCAATACCATCGTCAGAATGCACAGGTAACACAACGAGATACATCATACTAAAATCAGAAACATGTGTGTCCTTAGGCCATGTTATCTACAAGCAAACGAACGGTCTACTCTGTTGGACAATCAAAGAATGCTCTGACCACCAACACCTGCAAGAGGACGGGGTTTGTGGTACGCGTTGTAAATGTCCAGCTAATTACGCGCATTGCGTAACAGGTATCGGTCATGTTGAAGAGGCCGACCCCCTGCTGACTAGCGAAGTCATCAGAAACAGTCTCCCATTAAATTGCACCCCTACGACAACTACGTCATGTAATAAAACACCCATGTCAATGAGCGTGCCAAAAATACTGTTAATAAATGGGGAAAGCACATACGTACAAAATTTACAAATTACACTGGACAACGCAGAAGATACGGAAAAATTTGAATGCGTGGGAACAGGTAGGCGTACGGGCACGAAATCATTTTGTACTCGATACCCATGTTCACCCACTGGTTCGGAATTATGCTATCATGAAACCAAAGAAAAAGCATATTTCGTAGATCCAACAGGCAACAGACTACCTATTCAAGCATGGACTTATGAAGATAACGTTCCAATATACACACCAAAAAATAAAAACGAAGATAACAAACTTTGTATTGAGTGTAAAATGACATGCATAAAGTCAGGTGTAGAGGTACAAATCACCGCAAACACAACTCGCATTGAAGTTTGTTCGGTACCAATTTGCTATAGTGCAATGAAACCAAATACAACATTCAAATTTCTCTTTGCACCTGAATTAATGATGAATGATTATACAGTAACGGTGCAAGCGTGGAAATACGGTGTTATGTATTACTCAAACATGCAAACATGCAAGGCACAACCTTACTGTGAACAAATTGATTGTTATTTTTGTATAGCACGATTAATTAATCCACAATGCACTTCAAATTGGGGCATCATAGTTATATTTGGTGCAGTATATTTCTCCGCAATCACTTTGTGGATGAGTGGACAGTTATTAATCATGGCTATCGCAACAGTAAAGTGTGGAGTAATCACCACAGCATTCATATATCGTAATATACGACGGATGTTTAGTCGCATTCGCAGAAAAACCTACAAACATGCGTACATACCATTAACCAGATTAGCGAAAAGAACAACAAATGATTCTGGTGACGAAAGTGATGATACACTATATACAGCCAGACTAGAATCAGAGCTGTCAACATCAACCGCAAGACTTATACCGAAACAATCAAAATCACACTTTTCATTTTTGAAGAAAAATCGAAATCTGCAACAGCCAAGTATCATTATGACAATCATTGTAATTACAGTCATTACTATGAAATCTGCAGACTCGTGCACTGAAGTTGCATCATTCAAAGCAACCAGAGATACATGTACTCTGAACATGAGTGAACCAGAACCCGTATTGGACTGTACTATAAACCAAATGACACAATTGACTCTAGTACCAGCCGGCCAAAAAGCGTGTCTGTTAATGATGGACCCAGAAGGAGCCCCCCTTGGCTCACTATCCATGGAGGTCAAGGCAGTGGCGGTCAAATGTGTCAAAAGACACTTGTACTACACACGCTCATTTACCATGAATACTGCAAGTGTATTAAGATGTCCTGGAGCTGGCTCATGTTCAGGCACAATATGTATTAACATGAAACCAAACAGTACAATTGAAGAACTACGAAACAAAGCGCATCTAAAAGATATATTCAATTTACCTGGATACTCTAAGTGCGCAGCAAGTCAAGGATTTTGGGGGCGGGGATGTTTTTATGCAGATGTCAGTTGTTTATTTTATCGTACATATGCCAAACCAACATCACCTACAGTTTACTCAGTTTTTGAATGCAGTAGTTGGCATCATGAGGTACGATTAGAATTGACACTGGATGGACTAAACACACAAGAAAAAGAAATCAAAACAATTATTCCCGCCTATCCGATTGAATTTGCAGGTATGCAACTTACATTACAACACATAATGCTACCACCAACAAATTTATGGGCACAACGATTTGTAACAGATCAACACCGCATAGCTATGGTCACAGCGAACGACCCGGGACACTTGTCTGTCGGGGCACTTGGTCAATTACAATGTCCATCTGAGGAAGCCGCTGTTAACGACTTCGGCTCATGTCACCTCAGTAAGGATACATGTGACTGTGAAGAACGGCAAGGCGGAATGCATTGCACATGTGACGAAATTGATATTGAAAAAATGATGCGACATGAATATGCCTTATTACCGTTACACAATGGAGATGCGCTACTGGAACCCATATTCAGAGGCAACACAACAGGCATAGAAGCCATTATGGAATCGGCAACATCACTTACTATGTTGGTCGATAGTAAATCCATACATATGAGAACACGAACTGATGTCACAAGATGTGAAGTTGATGACTCTACTGTCACAGTACAAGGATGTTTCCAATGTTTATTTGGAGCACAACTAAATTTCGTATGTCGAAGTGATCGAGCAGAGACACTAGGACATTTTGAATGTCCAGGTATACAATTTAGTGCAAAATGCAACCCTGACGGACATAAAAACCAAGTAACAGTGCAATGGGACAAACAAGTGTTAAGTGAATCATGCACAGTACATTGCACAGGTGGAACAGCAAACTTCAAAGTCGAAGGACAGTTATTATATGTACCACCAGTATTAACGTCAAATCAAGTACATAGAATGCATACTTTGAATTATGTGAGTAACAGAGCAAATATGACATCCATAATTGAAACGTTACAAAGTTTATTCAACTTGGGATGGCTCGAAACAATTGTCACTACGATAATTGCAATTGTATGTGTTATAGTCACTATATTACTATTACCTACCATAATTAGATGCTGCGCCAGCATGATGAGAATGAAACGAGATTATCGTTCAATCGTGAAAAATGACTAAACAACATACAAACGTACAGCATTCATATTATAAATGTCATTAAAAATTGTGATTATCTATTACATTACATTAAAACAAAAAACAAAAAAAAAAAAGAGAAATTACCATAACTACATTATTGTGACCTCCATATGTACAGAATGTATAATCAACTATGCAATCAGAAACATAGAACACGCACACCCCTAAATCAGTAGACCACACTACGATTGTTACGAAACGCATCAATATACCCCTCAATTAAGTCCAAAGAGACCTTCCGATGCGTTACACAGCACGCAGTGACTCGTATCGTAAACCACCCTAACAAGCGTGCCTAAAGCCTAAAGATGTACATAACAGTGGTCAGTATTGGCGCATACTAGCAGCCAGACAACATTCACCCGATATACGTATGTATGAATGAACGTGCAAAATTTCAAATAGTTGCACAGATTATATAACACAATGACACGACCAATCGTGCGTGTATACCATCATGGTAGCAAACCAAAAGTGGAATTCATTGACATAAATTCAGAAAACACACGCAAGTTTCTACAAAAAATGCGATTATCATCGATCGAGTCGATTCAAAGCATTTACATAGAAGATACCCATAAGGCCGTTGAGTGGCCGCAGAATTGCAAAACTGGATTGGAAAACAGTGTTTTCAAAAGAATGTATAAACCAATCACGGCATACAATTATGCCACAGTGGCAGTTGATGATGAGCTACTAATAAATCATGCCATTCTGGTTAACAATAACATTGTTATCACAAGTTGTACCATGCACAAACCAACCACTCGCCATCGGGCAATTGGAGTAATTGTACAGTCAAACACAAATGATTCAGAGAATTGGATTGTACCAACTTACAAATCTGAGACACACCAAGAAACCATGAATGATGGATTTCACTGCGTGGCAGTGCCTCAAAAGATACTCAATATTTATCACCGCTACGCAGAGGACAAAACGAAAAAGTTTGTTAACAGCACAATAACGACGGGTGACATCGTAATAATCGAATATGCGACCCGCAGGGTTACAAGTGACCTGGGTAAATTGTCTCCACATACGGCAATGTATATAGACAAATGGAGCAATTACCCATCACTAAAAGAACGAGTGAACGAACCAGTTTGTCACAGTGCCAGAAATAAACTACAACAATCACATATTCTAATGGAAATGGAATATGGGTTACTGGCTATGGAAAAAGCGATGGTCCAAGAAAGATCAAAGACCGAGCCGCTGGTATGTGACAACATTCGTTTCACTCGAAACGACGATGGTGTGTTGAAAATAGTTGTAAAAAGCAACAACAAGTCTGTTCAAACATCAAATAATAATAAGAACATATTTCAACCGAGCATCGGTAATATGTGTGAAATTGAGTTGTTCGTCAACTACAACAACCCGGCTAACACACACACCGACCAATGCAAAACAACAGCCACCATCATAAACATCAAAAATGCGTATATCACACTGGCAATACAATTGCACCCCTCTTTATACCTACTGAGCACTCAAATGCATAAGAGAGCACGGATAATTCGATTGCAAGCTCATAAAGGTATGGACACCATTGGTAGTCAAATGAAATCTGTAAAACAGTTTTGTCAAATAGTTGAAGAAGCACACAGAGATGCGTCACAAATCGATCCACAACTATATGACATAATACACAGAGTGTTGGGATACAAAGCAGGCAAAAATAAAAACAAAACGAAAAGTCAAACATCGAAAACAAAAGATGAAATGCCCGCAACGAAAAAAGTATGTCTTGACAAACCAGAATTGAATGAAAGACAACAAGAAGTGTTGAATGCTGTGAAAAACAAAGAACCAACTATCATGATTCAAGGTGCCGGAGGTACCGGTAAATCAAAAACATTGCAGGAAATCATGAAATGGTACACTACAGAATATCACAACGTAGGAATCATAGCAGCAGCACCAAGTAACGATGCATCGGATCTGCTCATGAATGCAGCACTCAAAACAGGAGCAAGATGTATCAGATTTTATGGCAGAACACGAGAGACTCTGCATAGGAACAAATTTTGCGATACAGCATTGGCTAAAGCTTTTAATCCGCCACAAGAACGAGAAGACTTGTGGGATAAAATTCGCGAGCATAAACAACTAATGCAAGACGTGTTATCGTCAGCGGATCAACCATACATGCTAACGACAGTACACGACCAGAATCGTTACAAAATAAAGAAAATCGAAGAGCTAGAAAAACAACTAATGGAGCACATGCTCATTTGGTTCGACCCCAAGATTGTGGTAACCACAGTTCATGCAATCACTGATCCACGACTATCCACCTTTCAAACCGACATACTGTTGATCGATGAATGTGGTCAGGCGAGACTCACTGAACTGCTTGGGGGCATCAATAAATTGCACATCAAGCCCAAACCCGCTTGTAAATGCGACAAACAACATATGATTGATGATCTATATGTACCAAAAATGTTGATTATGGCTGGCGACTGTCAGCAACTACAACCAGTCACAGATATTCCGGGAAATTCAGAATCAGCAGAATTTCATCGTACGTCAGCACTTGAAAGATTGCAAAAAGTGGGCGTAATCAAATCTATAACATTAAACATCAACTACCGCACACACCCACTATTGCATTTTCTCGTGTCATCGGTATTTTATCCCGATTTAATCGAGGCAGATCCGAATAATGTACCTAATGTTGTAACCGGACAATACAAATACAATGATTCGTTAAGCCCAAAAATCAACTGGCCTCACCGAGTGCCACTGGTTATCATTCGAAACAAAGGGCAAATGACACAAAACCAAAACACAAAATCATACTCAAACCAGAATGAAGTGACCATTGTGTCAGCACTGATCGAGAAATTGACCGATTTAGAAATCAAAATAGAAGACATCCTGATCCTATGCTTCTATTCAGAGCAACTGGAGCTACTCAAAGTAGCCTGCCCGGGAATCGACATCCGAACGATTGAAAAATCGCAAGGATTCGAGACCAAGATCACAATAATAGCTACAACAAGAGCTAACCAAACTGTGACTGGGCAGACCACACATTCAATTGGATTCATTAATAACCCAAACCGATTATGTGTGGCCTTTACACGGGCGGCCGAAGGGATTATACTGATCGGTGACCCCGAGCTACTGGAGCAAAACAACCAGCTCAGCCAGTTAATATCGTATGCTCGCAAGGAACGGCTGATCACCAGCCCAGACAAAATTTTCCATTGTTGAACATCCATAAAAATTTGTTCCTATCAGCCATCGTTCATGATGAAGTACATATCTTATTCACAATTGATCATTTTAACACAATATTATTGCAACAGCATAATCATGTCAGTCAAACTTGCAATTTGACAAACCTGTCATACATATTTACATATGTACATAATTTGCATACAGTCATCAACATGTGCATTTTGTATTATTGAAAAACATTGTCAACAATGTAAATTTCCACATCATAATTTCACATTCTATGTACACACGTTTGTACACCGACATGCACACACATACATATACCATAAATACATATATGTACATGTCAATCATTCAGACAAAGCCAAAATTGCAATGGACCAACGGCCAACTTACTACACTATAAGTGCCGCCAGCCACGATATCATATCAGCGCATCTTCACAGCGCCCGGCCCGTATACACGACGTCAACGAGTGGTGGTGGACGTGGACGCGGTGGGGGTGGACGCGGTGGTGGTGGCCGTGGAGCCCGCGGTCGCGGACGGGGCCACCATTTCCACCCGTACAACAACAACAACATTAACAACAATAGCAACAACAACGAAGAACCCACCACTTCCACAACCGTGAGTACGATTAATCCAACGAAACTCATGTTGATTTCGAAAAGAATCAAAGAACGCAAGATGAACGCTTTTGATAAGCTCAATGAGAGCGAAATCGTTCAAAAATTTATTGATAAACACGGCTTTGAGAAATTCAACAGTCTAATGACAGACGTATTTGAAGAGCCAAAAGAAGAAGGCCAGTTATGAAAAAAAAAATTTTTTTTATATAAATTTCATATACATGTCTCAGGTCTGAACAGTCAGACATATTAATTATATTATTTATTTTACTGTATGTATAAAATTCATGCGTCATAATAAAAAACCAAAAAAAAAAAAAAAAAAACACAAAAACATGACTTATTTGATGAGACGATCACAACAACGTCAACATATCAAACTGACTAAATATTA
The DNA here is from genome assembly GCA_964036265.1 of Daptonema setosum. NCBI lineage: Eukaryota > Metazoa > Nematoda > Chromadorea > Monhysterida > Xyalidae > Daptonema > Daptonema setosum. Next base: position 12,603,600 of record OZ038442.1, on the reverse strand, counting down.
TTTATTCATTATTATTACTATACTATATTATTACTATGTATGTATACATTACTATGCAATTGTTTACTGTTCTCAAAAAGAAAACGTCAAATAAAAAATTCAAAAAAAAAATCGTAAATTGACGACAAAAAAACGTAAAAAAGAGAACTTCATTACTTGTGATTCATGTATATTATGTATTTATCATTGTTCATATATATTTTGCATACAGTTATTAACGATTCAAATGATTATTAATGTCGATTGATGTCGAGATATATTAATGTATTTTGTATTATGTATTATTATGTATGATGATAATATTATTATGTATTATGACAAATTGTCGTAAGGAACCCTGTATGTATTGATATTTATTAATGTATAAATGTATTCACACTTACCAACTCATTTTTAGCAAACAAAAAACCAAAATTTCAAATTAGACAGCAACAAATTTTTTATAACCGGTCTCTATTTTCTCTCTCTCTCTCTCCAATTTCACTAATATATGTAAATAGCCACTGCACTGAGTTGAGCGTAGAGGCGGTCAGTTCTTAGAGCTCACCGGCCCACTACACTTGCGCGGGGGGGAATGTCGGTGCACGCACCGAGGTGCACTGTGAGTGGGGGAATTACATCGTAACCCACTCACTATACACTTCGGGTACTGCAGCGGCAACCCCACAAGGCGGAGTCTAGTGGCGCCGAGCGGGCCATACTTAAGAGCGCCTCTGCGGCCAATTCAGTCAGTGTGCATCTTGTCGAACGTAATAAAGTAAAGTAAATTATCTACTCGGGAACTTTGTTACTATTAAATAAGAGACACACTCTGCATGTTAGAACACTAACACAACTCACTCACTCACTCACTCACTCACTCACTCACTCACTCACTCACTCACTCACTCACTCACTCACTCACTCACTCACTCACTCACTCACTCACTCACTCACTCACTCACTCACTCACTCACTCACTCACTCACTCACTCACTCACTCACTCACTCACTCACTCACTCACTCACTCACACACTCACTCACTCACTCACTCACTCACTCACTCACTCACTCACTCACTCACTCACTCACTCACTCAATCACTCAATCACTCCCTCACTCACTCACTCACTCAATCACTCACTCACTCACTCACTCACTCACTCACTCACTCACTCACTCACTCACTCACTCACTCAATCACTCACTCATATCAAATAGACTACATAATTAATGGACAAATTATTGAAAAAGCATCGTCTGTAATAAGCGTAATCAAACATTTGCAGTTCCATTCAATAAAAAATATTTTTGATCAAAACCGTCCAACAACGTGAGTCGCAGTGTGTATAACCAGATTTCAGTTCTCAGTTGGTTGTACGGTGTTTGACTTTGTGACATTGTATTGGAATGGTTTTATTTGGTTTGATGGTTTAGTTCGGTTTGATGGTTTGCTTCGTCCAGCGGAGGAACCCTCGTTCCACACGATTTTCTGCCAGGTGCAGATTTTCACGAAATTCTGTCGGTACATCGGTAGGCAAATCAGTGCCAGAAAGCTGCAATACAAACAGTAGAGAGAAATACACAGAAATATGTTTTTAAAAGGTGAATTTTAATTTATTTCAGTCATAAAGCATCATTTTGCATGGCGGCATATTTTGACTTATATGCAGTGCAAGCAAGATATGAAGTTTCAGAGTTGCCGTTGAAATTTTTCTGGCCAATAACAGATAACAAACAGTATATCATACATACTTATAGCATTCTCTATTGATTAGAAAACCGAATTTGATAGCGCAACTTTTTCCTCAGATTCTTGGGACTATTCCATAAAAGACTTTGTTTGTAGACGTAAACCAAGAGGGTTGCATGTCTGTGATTGCATGCCAATGTTTCACTGAAACTGGCGGGTTTCCCAAGTTTAGTCTCGTGAACAAAAGTGAATACGATACCAAACCAAACCAAACCAAATCCAACCAAACAAAACCAAACCAAAACAAACCAAATCCACCAACCAAATCAAATCCAACCAAAAAAAACAAACCAAACCAAGTCCAACCAAACCAAATCAAACCAAACCAAATCAAACCAAACCAAACCAAATTCAACCAAACCAAGCCAAAACCAAACCAAACCAAACCAAATCCAACCAAACAAAACCAAACCAAAACAAACCAAATCCACCAACCAAACCAAATTCAACCAAACCAAACCAAATCAAACCAAATCCAACCAAACCGAACCAAAACAAATCCAACCAAACCAAACCAAACAAAATCAAACCAAACCAAACCAAGCCAAACCAAACTAAACCAAACAAAATCAAACCAAATTAAACCAAACCAAACCAAACGAACCCGTTGCTCGCTAATGCCATCAGCCATGTTATGACGGTTGTGCCGAACCACCACCACCTCGTACTACCATACTGGGCAAACACCGAAAAGCTAATTAAACAAAAGTTGAAGAAGAACGAGTTGAGTAGCGATTGAAAGAAAAAACTCGTTTCCATACTGCGACGACGATTGGCTTCCGAGTTTGATATGTTGGTCGCCTGCAACAGGTAGGCAAGGCTACTCACAACATCATCATCAACAACAACAACAACAACAACAACAACAACAACAACAACAACAACAACAACAACAACAACTACTTCTACTACTACTACTACTACTACTACTACTACTACTACTACTACTACTACTACTACTACTACTACTACTACTACTACTACTACTACTACTACTACTACTACAACAACAACAACAACAACAACAACAACAACAACAACAACAACAACAACAACAACAACAACAACAACAACAACAACAACAACAACAACAACAACAACTTCTACTATTACTACTACTACTACTACTACTACTACTACTACTACTACTACTACTACTACTACTACTACTACTACTACTACTACTACTACTACTACTACTACTACTACTACTACTACTACAACAACAACAACAACAACAACAACAACAACAACAACAACAACAACAACAACAACAACAACTACTTCTACTACTACAACTACTACTACTACTACAACAACAACCAACCACAGTTGGCGTTGTTTTCTTCCTCAGAAAGCAGAGTGTAATCAAATTCAAAGTGAATATCAGGCAGAACATGGTCACTGAATAGATCAGGTCCTGAATCAATGCGCTGTACATCCGGCCACACCACGAGTCAGCGTACGCCCACGAAAAACTTGAAGGAAAAAAAACAAATTAGTGTTCATATTAATTTAAATTAAAATTGTTAGAATAATTTTTCTCAGTGATTTATGGAGTAATGTTATGTAATGTTAACTATGTTGGTGAGTATGTGATGGTACATCCAGGCAACGAGTAGACACCGGCCATTAGCAAGGATACAATCCAGATACATGCCACAATCAGTGTTGTGCGTCGGGCGGTGAAGATCTGCAAAAAAGCATTATATCATGTCAATGTATAAAATAGAAAGTTATACATCCGGGCGAGGGGATTGAATCTGATTAAAATATTCCACTCCAAAACCAAATCGAAAGCTTAGGTCATATCTAATTACAGTGATTTATCAACACTTCAGATGAAGTTCGAAACGCCTTCACCACTATTACTAGTAGATTTATGATTTATTATTTCATTTTCATTGCAGTCACCAACGGTTTTGTACGAAGTTGGTCGGGTGACGGCGACGAGTCGATTGACAGCGATGGCCAGCAGTCCATACAAGTCCAGGTACCAGCAGAACATGGCAAACTGACCGACTTTGTTGCCGATGTAGCCTTCGGAGACGGTCGACGACTGACTGAACAGTGAGTGAGTGAGTGAGTGAGTGAGTGAGTGAGTGAGTGAGTGAGTGAGTGAGTGAGTGAGTGAGTGAGTGAGTGAGTGAGTGAGTGAGTGAGTGAGGGAGTGAGTGAGTGAGTGAGTGAGTGAGTGAGTGAGTGAGTGAGTGAGTGAGTGAGTGAGTGAGTGAGTGAGTGAGTGAATGAATGAGTGAGTGAGTGAGTGAGTGAGTGAGTGAGTGAGTGAGTGAGTGAGTGAGTGAGTGAGTGAGTGAGTGAGTGAGTGAGTGAGTGAATGAGTGAGTGAGTGAGTGAGTGAGTGAGTGAATGAGTGAGTGAGTGAGTGAGTGAGTGAGTGAGTGAGTGAGTGAGTGAGTGACTAACAGTACGGTCATCGGCGCTGTCCAGAACACGAACACACACAGACCGGCTGTAAATCAAAGATACGCGTTTAGATATTTAGTTAATGCTTTACAAAGAAGGGTGTTCATCTTTGTCGGTAAAACTGCACTATCACACCCACTTGATACTATGCGACTGGTCGACTGAATGACAAGGGAAACCAAATAAAACGGTAACCAGAGTCAGCGATAGCCAACGATATGTTGAGCACGCTGAACTGCCGGTTGATAAGGGGACATCGGTACGAGTACACCCCAAATGCCACGTTCAATATCACACCTGTGCAAAATCATGTTATCTAATGATGATTATGGTTAAAGGTCGATATCGTTAAAGTTGAGATGTGTTCCAGTTACCGTAACCCAGTTACCGTAAACTTGAAACTACCGTAACCAACTTGGAAACCCGCATCCGAACAGGATGACGGCGGCCAACCAAGTCTCGGTGACGGATGGCGTGTCCGAATTTGTTGAATTAGAGATGGTTAGATTGGCGTTCATGGCTAAGAATAACTATTCAGTCCGACTTGTCTGGCTAAAACAAAATTGTGCAAATTGTTTAACATGTTAAACTTGTTTGACATTAATAGCTCAAGCTAAGAAATCTATCTTGAATCCAATACAACAATACAAATATCATTACAAAAGAAAACATCGTAGGTGTTTATTGCAGTCACGAAACTGCAAACCCTTAACTGGGTCATCATTACTACAATCTATTATAAAAAAACCTTCGTCAAAAAGGTGCATGGAAATTGATGTACAAACACGTAGAAAAAGGAAATTTAATTTATACTGTTTGGTTCGTCGTGATCCTCATTTCAGGGATCAGTGTTACGGAACCGAAGATTTACTTTTATGCTGCTGGCAGATGACATATTCCCCGCACTTCGGGAAAAGTTTATAATAATCATCAACTATACCTGTCTGAATACGATGCAACTGTTTTTTGTAGTATACACATATTGCGTGAGGTCACGTTCATAACCCAAGCACCATACACGTATGTACTTTGACTATTTGGTGTTGATATAAACTTCAATTGTCTGATTATTCTTTGCATGCAACTCTAGATCAATCTATTTTTAAACGATATTATGTTTTAATCGCAAACAAAAGGCAATCCGTTGTGCAGCAACTCTTTGTTCATCTTCTTAGTTATTAGTTATTATCACTAGTTACGAATCCAAAACCTAAACATTAACGTAGGGCCAGGCTGATTCTGTACATGCATACAGTATGTAAAGTGATTGTAAAATGATACAAGCGAAAGCGGAATAATGAAAGCAAATGTAGATTAATCAAGCAATTAATGAAAAGTTACCCGAGAAACACTGTAGTAAAAAAACATACACAAACAGTTTTTAACTTAGAAAGTGAGAAGTGGGAGGTGAAGCTATTAGTAACGTCCGGACACATGATTTTCCTCAAATAACGTCCTAGTGCAACTTTAAGGAGTGTCAACTCATCTCATGCATTCCAAACTGATGGATGTCATCTAGCAGCGCAGTCATTGAAACACCTCGACCAAATATGTATGAATCGAACTTAAGGTACATAGGCCCCGTGCACGTCCAACTGCCGGCTCTCGAACCTCACCTCGAGAGCCCAGTGGGTAGTGTTTTTAAGTATAGGTAGGGCCAGGGGTGGGCCGGTTTTTTTCGCGTTTTGCGGGGGGGGGGCAGCCGACAGAAAATCCCATCCTACCCGCCCGGTTCGAAAAGTGGGGGGGAGTAAAGTCAAATAAGGGGGGTAGAAAAAATTTCGCAAAAAAGCCTCGTTTTTGTTCGTTTTTGCTAAAAAGTCTCCTATTATAAGGTATAAACATCACATGAACCGGTTTTTCAGGTTTTAACCAAGAAAATTGACCCAGAAAATGTGTTTGTTTAAAAAATTCTCACAGCCAAAACTTTTTGAAAAATGAGTCTCAAAATCGAGGTTTTGAACATCAAAACCGGGTTTTGAGGCCGATTTTTTTGAAAATTTCAAGTCGGGGGAGGGGGTAGGAGTGCATTACAACAGTGCTGTCGAGGAGAGCCCTGTATACATAATTGGGCTTAGCAGCCGAGACAAGGCTCTCGAGAAGAGCCCTGCCTATACTTTAACACGATCCAACTGGACTCTTGTGGAGAGACCCGAGGGCCCTCCTCGGAAGCCGGCAGTTGGATGTGCACAGTGTGTCAGTCAATGGGACAAGTCAATAAAAAACTCAATGCACTCATCACGGGTTGAACGACAATCAACGGGATATTGATCAGAGAATGTGTATTTTTATCAATTGCATAACGGATATTGTATTTTAAGGTGTTACGCGAATAATACACGGATTATATTGATATTGATACGGAGCATCTAAGATGCATCTGGGCAATAACTTGAGCTCAGTTACGGTAGTCAGCAATTACCGTATCAGCAAACATAGGCGTGGCTTAAAGAGCCAACAGCCAGCCAATCAGCAAGTTACAATTATAGCATCAGATATGAGCACAGACAGTCAGACAGTCAGAGAGACATCCAGTCAGGCATTGAGTCAGTCATTATGCAACCAGCCAGCAACTATGCAACTGCAACGCAGCGGCACGTTATATGCAACAGATAGCACGGCACTGCGCACATATAATAGTTAGCATGTAAAAGCGCGCATAGGAACTGCGCTGAGTAGATAAAGGTTATTCCATTCTATCTTATTATTCATAGTATTCTTTTTTCCGTAATGTAAAAGGTTTATTATAATTCTTTTATGGTAAATTTTTTTATTAACTTAACCGCAATGTTGTGTAATAATATTATTGGAATTCATTAAGTCTAATAATCCTGAACGTTGTGCATACGAGAATGTACATATCTATGAACCATACTTTATAACTAAAGCATTCGGACCGTTGGCTATTGGTAACTATAATACATAGACTTTTAAGTATATAAGTTAGGCATATCATTTAGGGTTAAGCAGCAATATGGTACGGTAAGCACTGGCCCGTTTAGGTAAGAGTGTCCCGTAACAATATTTTCCAATAAACAATCATTTCTTGAGTTTCTGATCCATTTCATGATTGTTATTCCACTCTTCGACTCAGGGATGTCTCGTTGCCATCTGGGAAAACTTGGGAATACTTTGAAACTTCAAACTTGTCCGATCTGACATATGACGCATGTAGATTGTTCTCCGTTCATATTAAATTGAGACAGACGGTTTGGGTATCCATGGTAACCGTTTTAACAATAAATAAGATTAATAATATTGAGTTTTACGCACTGGCGGATGAGCTAATTTCCCAAAGGGAGGGGAATTTCGTCAAAGAGGGGGGAATTGGCTGAAAATAGGTCATTTTACCTACACCTTAGGGAACGAATTCTATTTTTTGGAACTGCCAAAGAGGGGGGAATTCCACTTTTCCCTCCCCTTCTCGTCCGCTAGTGGTTTTACGGTAAGGCAATAGAGAAGCTAATAAATGAATGGGTGAGTTCACGATGGGTTTTGTCAGATAATGAATAGGATAGTTGAGCTTTTGAAACATGACACTTAGTTGCGTTCACTCTATACAGTACACCTAAAAGTTTAATCGGTCTTAGGCCTTGAGGAAGAGCTATGATTTATATGGTATGCATTTTTGGATTTCGAACAAGAAACTTCAACAATTTCCCGACGCCTTTTGTTAAAACAATTGATTCATAAGAACAGCGTAATTTTAAACAGGCGGCTAAATTAGTTGGTCTACTGAAAGTTATGTTAGAACTGTGGAGCAATATCGACTTAAGTTGCGTATCAAAGCTAATTTTGCACATCGAAGGGTTTATTCAAATAATAATCCTTGTAAACTTAACACTCAGTTGCGTAGCAACGGGTTTACCCTAGTGTAAAAAAATTATACACTTGAATATGAACACTAATTTGTCAAAGAACGGGTACGGGTATGGTGCCTGGGTGGGATAAGACGTGACCTCACGCAATAAGTATTTACTACAAAAACAATTGCACTGCATTCAGACTGGTATAATCGATGATTACAATAAACTTTTCCCGAATAGCGAAAAATGTATCATCTACCACTGGATTAAAAAGCGAATCTTCGTCCAAATGCTCGGTTCCATCGTGGTTAGTAACACTGATCTCTGAAATGTTATACATACACGACAAACCCGAACAATTTAACTTGAATTTCCTTTCTCTACGTGTCGTCTTTTCGTCACAACTTTTTGCGAAGGTCTTTCATAATCGACTATAGTAGTTACGATCCAGTTTCAGCTAGCAGTTTCGTGATTGCAATGAACACACAAGATTGTTTCTATTGTAATGAGATTTGTATTGGGTTTAAGATTTCTCAGCTCTAAGGGACTTAATGTCAAACAAGTTGGACTATTTGTAAAAATTTTGAAGCAAAGCTTCGAGAAGTTTCATGTTTGGAATAATAGAAATCAGAATGTACCGAGGATATACATATGTAGCTGATAAGAGCAAACCCTATTGTGTTTTGATAAAGACTTTGATATTTGTACCAAAAATGGCCGGGGATCATATCATTTCTGGACGTCAGATATAAAATCCATTTTAAATATAACCGGTTTATATATGCATTGTCACTGTAAGACTGGTTTCGTATATCTCTAGTGCTGCACGAAATCAGACATGACTTATCAGTGAAAGTTCTGACCATTCACGTGATTACAACGTGAAGTGTCGGATCCACTCATTCACAACGGATCGAACCTTGGTTAAGTGGCAATCTACATGTATGTATCAGTCAATGAAACCAGGCGAACAAAAAAACTTGGCCTAAAACAAAATCACGTACCTTAACGAATTTTGGGTTGAAACCCAAGCCTGTATAAACGCGATCAATTGTATGTTTGTAATCTAGACCCATTGATCAAAAGATGTCTACTTTTATCTATTGTATAACGGATATTGTGTAGGTTGTTTTCTAATAAACTTTCTAATAATAATCTTGCAATACAATACTGGTTTTTTCTAATAACCTTTCTAACAATAATCTTGCAATATATTGATTGAGTCATCCTGTCTTGAGTGATTGAAGAGTTTTTGTCGCGATCTCGTCTTTTCGTCATCGTTTTCTTCGTGATAGTAATTTTGAAATAACCGTTATTTCATTCCGTGAGTCTGGAAATTCAAGTTGCCATTATGGGGAAAACTTGAATATAACTTGAAACTTGTCTGACTGACCGCTGATATGAGGGTGTTTAATTTCCGGTTACGTTTGTCACCTTAATATGTACATGTGTAACAATAGCTTGTATTCATTGCGATCGGCGATACTTAAAAATAAAAATACAAATGCCCAAGGCAATAAATGTTTATCCCATCATTCATTCATCGACTGTCTCAGCACTGACGGACGACTATGAGCCAATCCTCCAACGGGAGGGGAATCTCTCCAAAGAGGGGGGGATCGGCAGGAATTAGGCTATTTTACCTACACCTTAAGGAACAAACTATGTATAATTTTGGAAATTGCCAAAGAGGGGGGAATTCCACTTTCCCTCGCCCGCAAGTGTGCCCCAGACCCCGAACAAACACACCGAACGAACGCTGTTTACACGGTGACGGGTAATTCGCGGTCAAATAATCGATCAATCCATCAAAAATGGGGTGCATTCACAATTGAACCAAATAAGTGGGGAAAATGTAAAAATAATAAAAGTATACTATATAATTATTTATCGTAGTACATAAGCTAACTTTCAGCAGCTGATGTTTATAATCATACATGACCATCAGAAAACTAAAACAAATTTACAGATGCCCTTTGTGAATTAAACAGACTGAACGTCACACTGAAAGCCACCAAGTATAGAAGCTAGAAGTTTTCTGACGCTTTGGGTTTGTTTTGTATAAAACAACGCTAGAAAATCAAAGAGCCAAAAAAACAGTGAAACTGAAAAATTGGGGCACACAAAACGTTTTTCTTAATCCCACAAACAGTAAAAAAAGGAAACCGACCATAATTTAGTGCAGAAAAAATAGTGTTTCCTCTTCGTAAACATAATGATCTTACGTGTACGATAGTACGACAAACACCGAAGTTGAGGGTGTCGGATCGAATGAAGACATCAACAGTAACACCCGATTCATTCTATAAAACAGACGATGTTAAGCTTTTATAGACTCTCTCTCCTCCGCACGCGTACAGCTTTACAGGGTGACCTACCTTGAATTTACTGTTAGCGGTTAAATTGAATTCTAGCGGCTAAATTTATTATTAGGGGCTGAAATTATGGCCAGAGAGATTTCGTATCCAATTACACAGTTATTAAGTCTCACGGACTGGAAGCATAATCGAGTAAAAACATGACGAACATAACTGTTGGTGTTCTCAGTCAGACTGCTGACTTACGTATTCTAGAAACAAAGAACAAAACGCCTGTAAGAAATCTTTAGTCGCTCACATACTATACTGTATGTAAACTTTTGAGCCTGTTGTCACCGTTTCTTCGCTTATTTTTCCTAATGATTACAACAGCAAAAACCATAACGCTTCAAAATTTTATTTAACGTGACATATTGACCGGATGTAGAGAATCTGAAAATATACACCTTCTCGACCACCCTGTATACATGTGTGTTGTTTCTGTATTGACATTCGAACGATTGACTCTGACTAGCTTCCTTTTCCGCGTCGAACGTCGATCCTACAAATTGAACGATCTCGTTCGTATGTAATCTACTTCATAGCCAGGATGAGTAGGGCTTTGGTTGAGCTATTGATTTCTGCCGTAGGAGGTAAGAAGAATACAATGCTTATTATTTACAAATTGTCAGCTTGAATTTATTCGTTTGCAATGACTTTATTGATGATCACAGCTAAGCCTGAGCCTAAGCCTAAGACAAATGCACAGGACGGACGGCACAGAAATTCGTATAAATGATTCAACTGATTTACAAATAAAATAGGGAATTTACACCAATGAAACTTGCACTTTCTACATTGGTTGCCAACTCCCTAATCTATTTCGAACTACGTAGGATCATACAACTTATTTCATATCAGGTTTAGCATGCATCTGATAAAAAAATCTTGTTACCTTACTTTTCTTTCGGGTTTTTTCTTAGTTTGTTTCAGACTCTTATGTGGCGTAGATTGTAAGTTCAAAACATACTTACACATTGCATATTAATTTTATTATTTTGGCTGAGTCAAGGTCGTTAAATACATGTTTACCCTATAGGTGTATTACCGTAATTATATCAATTCCGTAACCCAGTACAAAAATTTATGTGTATTATCGATTAAATGAAATAATAATATATAATGAAATATAATATCAAGTAATAATGTACATTAAGTACAATTATGGAATATAATTTTAGAAGTTTCCACTGAAATAGGTTGGCCGATCAAATTTCTTTCCATTAAAAAACATATTTCAACGTATTCTATGGCGCAAAAAATAGAGCACTTCTTCCCTCACCCCCTCCCCCTCCCCCCGTTTCCCCCTCCATTAATAGAACAGATGACGTCATAGGGTAACAAAAACTGTTTTTTATATTGTTATTTCTTCTACTTAGGTTTCCGGTCACGGGTGTTCTTCTATTTCTATAGCACCATCTACAGTATGTAAATGCGCATAAACAACATACCATTTATAGCTTGGTCAGGGTTTCTTGTTAACAAAAATTAATTTTGCAGCGCAATTTTCGTATGTTTCACAAATTTTATGTAAAAAAGTATTCATTTCTCGAAAATTTGAAAGCGTACCAAAAACAGATTCAAATTCAAACTGCGCGCCACACAGTTAGTGGGTAACAAGCCTGGATCGGCTATACATACTTGCTTCCTTAAATTAACCTCGATGTTAGACAAGCACTGGTAGGAACTGACATGACTTAAAATAATTCTTTCTTTCATAAATCTAGTTTTCCTTAAAAGTTCTATGAGAAAAAGTTAGAAATTTGGGATTATTCATTGATTAGGTTTTTTAATGTGAACAATACAAATTTTTATATCACAGCGGCAAATAATCGTCGTTCTAAGAATCACCATATCGCCCGACATTCTAAAATGAGGTGGCAGACATTTCGGCCTCGAATAAAGAACGTGTTTGTTCTTATGATGTTCTAGTGCGAAAAAGTTTTTAATTTAACCCGATTTAATTGATCATGCTTCATAAATCAAAAGTTATTCACGTATCATTTCCGAAAAAGTTGCTGTTTGCTATACTGACATCAGTAAACCACATCTCAGTTTACCTGTTGTTTTATCTTTTTTCAATTTTGTTGTTGTTGTTGTTGTTGTTGTTGTTGTTGTTGTTGTTGTTGTTGTTGTTGTTGTTGTTGTTGTTGTTGTGGTTGTTGTTGTTGTTGTTGTTGTTGTTGTTGTTGTTGTTGTTGTTGTTGTTGTTGTTGTTGTTGTTGTTGTTGTTGTTGTTGTTGTTGTTGTTGTTGTTGTTGCTGTTGTTGTTGTTGTTGTTGTTGTTGTTGTTGTTGTTGTTGTTGTTGTTGTTGTTGTTGTTGTTGTTGTTGTTGTTGTTGTTGTTGTTGTTGTTGTTGTTGTTGTTGTTGTTGTTGTTGTTGTTGTGGTTGTTGTTGTTGTTGTTGTTGTTGTTGTTGTTGTTGTTGTTGTTGTTGTTGTTGTTGTTGTTGTTGTTGTTGCTGCTGTTGTTGTTGTTGTTGTTGTTGTTGTTGTTGTTGTTGTTGTAGACGATGGCGATGAATTTCCGTTATACAAATCTTCTTGAAATGATCCTTATCATGTGCAACGACGCATAATCATGTGCATTTAAGCGTGTTTTAATCGAGCTGTATTTTCTGTTCTCTCACTGAAAATAGGATTTTATGGAGAAACTGAGTCAATTGCACGAATCCAGTTATTTCAAAGTTGGCTCAGAGAATTCTGGACAGTCACCTTGGTTAAACTTTGTAGTCCGTTATGAAAAGTTAACCACCTATATTCTTTGTGTTGAACCCATCTTGTAAAAAATAACCTATATCTGTATTCATATAAAATTTCACCTAACAGTATTTCACAGTTTTTTGCGAAAATTTTTTATGACCGAATCCATCGAATGACTCAGACATTTCGTTGAACAAACAACCATTGTTTTTCTAATGAACACTCCCGCCACATCCTCTTGAACGCACTATAAATTCAGCTGTTAAAAATATCACCTTCCAGTTCTTCCACTTTTCTGCAACTGTTCTGTAAAATTTCTGTGAAATGTCCTAATTCTGCATTTCATACCACTCAAATTCATTTCAACAACCGAAAATAGAGCCGAAGCAAGAGCAAATGGCATGTGGCATTGAAGACTCACAATAAATTAGAGAAAAGTTGCAGAAAATTTGCCAACGTCTCCTAAACTAGAACAATCGATGTGTCTGCGCACGTCAAAAAACTAGACCATATAATTCTAGATGACATCAAACACGCTCGCCGTCTTATCAAACCGGCACATCTTTCTATTTTTTCCATTATTTATGCGTTTTAGAAGCTAGACAATTAGACACCTGACTTTCTATTATCGGAATAGAATTTGCACGTAGAGTTCAAATAGTTTTGCTCTACTTTGATTAACGACCACGACCTAGTCGTCCAGCGAAACTCGCTTATTCCAGAACATTTGATATTGCTGTCAGGTACACTCGTTTAGGGATATGAAATTGCTAATAATATAAATATGAATTGAGGTTAGTATTATAAGTTTATATAGGAGTATGAAGGATGTGACCTTGTGTTTTATTACCAATTTGCATTTCCCTCTTATCCGTTAGTGTATCCCAAACAACGGCGGACGAGTCATACCTCCAAAGGGAGGGAAAATTCCTAAGGAGGGGGAATTCGCAGTTTCGAGGCTGGGATTCAGATAATTCCGGGAATTTCAGCCTAATTTAACGCGTTATAATCCCGCTTGCCTGGTGCATGCTTTTCGCTATTCTTCCAAACCGATCTACATAATTTATTTGCCAACCCGTATATCAGTATGCATGTAGCAGCCACCCTCCAATCCCTCCACTAATCTACTTGAATTAATAATTTATGCCCCTCCCACCTGCCCATGTACTTCGAACGCTCTGCCCGAAATTTCGGCTGAGCCGCCTATAAAAACCAGATATCAGATTTTGCACGTACCTTTTTGCCCATGTGCATGTTTGCATTGGCGGACGAGATGGGGAGTGAAAAGTAAAAAGCTCCCCTCTTTAGCGAGTTTGAAAAGTGCATTTTGTTCACGAAGGTGTGAGTCGAATAGCCTCAAAACTGCTCTTTGACGAAATTCCCCTCTCTTCAGAGGTTCGGCTGCTGTGGGTGGGCACTGGCGAACGAGCCGATCCTCCAAAGAGAAGAGAATTTCTTCAAAAAGGGGTAATTTGTAGTTTGAAGCCATTTTACCTACACATTAACGGAACAAATTCTATTTTATGGAACTGCCAAAGAGGGGAATTCCACTTTTCCGATCTTGCCTCGTCCGCCAGTGGCATTCTGCATGCATTCATTATTAACTCAATTCGGGTGGCCGATTTAATTTACGAGACTCGCTACCTTATCATCAATGTATTCATAAATGTTCCCAAAGAGGTTTCAAAAACGCCAGTTTCAGCTGCTTTATTTCAACTGGTAAAACCAAATACCAGTTTTAGATTTAAAGAGGATTGGTGGATTTCATGACTCACGGAATTACAGAGTTCGCTACTGCAGTTGGTGGTGAACCAGTCCTCGACTGCAGCACTAGCGGACGAGAAGGGGTGGGAAAAGTGGAAGTCCCCCCTCTTTGGAGTTTTCAAAAAATAGAACTTGTTCCCTGAAGTGTAGGTGAAATGAATTTAAAAATTACCAATTCCCCCTCTTTGACGAAATTCCCCTCCCTTTGGAGGATTAGCTCGTCCGCCAGTGGTCTGCAGTGAGTGGTGATATGTGGCTCAACCACAACGTCAGCCAACCACATAAAATAAATTTAGTAAATCCTTATTGATATGTAGCTGCGTGCTTGTGTGATTTTTCATGTGACATTTTAACATGTTTTTGATGGTTTAAAAACGTTCCGATATACAGTACATAGTAATGTAGGTGAGTTTGTTTTGTTCAATCAATCTCCTCTTTGCACATATTTTTCATTTAGAGGACCATTCATATCAATGGTTGAATCATTTTTTGCTGCACTTCAATGTTGTTTATATGTTTGCCTTGGAAAGGTATATTTAAGTATAGGCAAATATCAGAGATATAAGCATGGAACATTGTAAGAAACCAGCCAAAGCACTGTAAACCCACCAAATTGATGTTTATAGTAACTTATGTACGTTTATGATTTTAATGACTTCTGACCATTTAAAGTCACTAAAATCGAGTACTTGTTTTTGATTCACTGTTTTCTCACCATCGCCAATAAAACATTTTCTCACAACTTTCCAGTCAATTAACTCACATTAAAAATAGCACACGCCTGCGTCATAAATTTTATTAGTCGCCAATTCCGGGTATGTTCCGTGTGAATTTACAAGCTTTCGAGCTATTATACGAATGTTACAGTTTATTCAGTAGTTTTATTGACCGTTTATACGAAATAATATCAATTTTATGTATAATATGTATGTACGCTGTACACACCCACATAAACCATAAAATACTACATTTAATGATTCATGTCGCACAATTCATTAGGTTTGGAAGCATATAAAACTACATAAAATGAATCATGTGATACTTTTAATTAAGTTTAGTCATAGGAATTCACTAAAACTGTTCACACTTTATACTACGATGGTGTAGAGTATTTGTTTGAAAAGTACGATGAACATGAAAACCGATGTTTTTTTCGACACAATCAGTCATCAGTTAGAAGAACTGCAACTGTGTACTTCGTTGACTGAGTTGGTCTTTTACTAACTTCTTCATTAAGTCTACCATTTTCTAGTAAACATTTTGGTTTACTTACAGTATTTAGTTTCCCCTGACATGTGTGAACTTTTTCACATTTGATGAACCTCATTTTATAACTTCCTTGTATGTTGGACTGTTTGTGAACTTTTTTATTGGGCCGCGTAGATTACGTAATGTGTAGATTTGTGGTGAGTGGTATCGGTGTAGCACCATTGGCTGGTACAACAAAAATAAATACTTAGTCAAGGGTGTAAAGCTGTTTAACGGCTGTTCAGCTCACGTTAACTTTCCCAATGGGATCAACTTCACGTCAGTGATATGTAGTCTCTGCTGCTTATTGAAATTCTCTCCTATCCTAGTATTCTGTTGAGCTTCATATACTGTTCTGTCATATAGTAACTCACATATAAACTTTTTATTAGTCTTAGTCAACCACGATTTTTTCTAACTCGGTATATTGGTTAACAAATTATCTGATCTGCTATCAGTGATCACATACAAACAGGCTGCAGATTTAGATGCTGCACTCCCCTCCAGAGTCGAACCACCGGCAGTTGCACTTGAACTTGACTTGCGTACAAATAGACTTATTAATGGTAGCGAATGTGGGCGGGTCATCAACATATAATGTAACTCATTATTATTGGTTTTAATGTAGCGTACATATTGACGTCACATTTTTATATTACACAGGGTGGGCTGAAATCATGCATTTCCTGAAATCAGCCATGCCACGAAAGTTGGTCATAAAAATTCACGAACTTTTTTGATCAAAACTATGTGACATGAATCGATTCAAAAGTGACATATCATGCAAATTTCATCGAGCTAGCTTACATTATTTATGATAAAGCTACTTCAATCAAGTGCATTTTACTTTCTCACGAAAAATCTGATATGTTAACATTATTTTTCAGTATCTGCGTATAATCAGTTAATCATTGGAAACTTAAATCAAGCGATTCATGCTCAGAGTCGGAAATCACAAAATCGCTGTTCCCGGAGGCTAATCCGTCACTGTGTAATGTATCATGTATCACTCACTATCATGTACACATAAATAGTACAATACACGCGCACTCAACATGCATTGTGTGCAGTAGTGGATAGAGTGATTGAATCCCTTTATCACACAACTACAGTGGCGGACGAGTGTTTTGCCCAAAGGGGGGGGGAATCATTTGTGGACCCCATTTTACCTACACCTTAATGCTCTTCAAAAAAACTCGTTTTACCTACACCTTAATTTTTTTCTATATAAAACAACAATCTATTTACATTTAAAATCTTTTCATTTATACTGTATATCATCTTAGATAGTGTCATGCTTGCTTTTCTGTTGCCCTCATCAACAGACTTGTACAATATCCGCGTGTTAAAGATGTTCATTTGTATTAGAGTAAAAAATGCGTCAATCTAAAAATCAAAGGCGCGTAGCGCCAAAATTCGACTTTTTGAGGTCGATTATTTGTATCAGCAACATGTCTCGAATTGTTCGGAAACCGCGGCGCGAAGCGCGCAAAAAATTTACATTTTCGAGGCTGTTTATTTGTATTGGAAACCGCCTAGAAAGCTCACAGACCAATGGCGCAGAGCGCCGAAACTTTGCGTTTTTAAAATGGTTATTATATATTGGAAACGTACCTATAAAGTTACCGAAACCTACGCTGCAGAGCAACAAAAATTTGCGTTTTAGAGGTTGTTAGTTTGTATTAAAAATGTACCTATATAGTTACCAAAACCTACGTTTCATAGAGGCGAAAATTAGCGTTTTAGATGTTGTTGATTTGTATTGGAAACGTACCTATAAAGTCACCGAAACCTACGGTGCATTGCAGCGAAAAATTTTGGTTTCAGAAGTGGTTGATTTGTATTGGAAACATAGCCGTAAAGTGACCGAAACCTAACCTGCATAGCAGGGAAAATTTGCATTTTAGAGGTTGTTAATTTGTATTGAAAAAGTATCCCATTTTTTAATCCCTCAAATGAACAAATACCTCTTTGGGCGGTTCCTTTATGCAGTTTGTGACCAATGCAATTATAAATAATGATCCATTACGTCATTTCTTTAGCAGAGTACTTTTCCCATGGAAATGCTTTTCTCTAGATTTCTGTTATTCATTTCTTTCGATCTTGACATAACCGTACACAAACTAAGTGTCCACTTTGAATTATAGTGGATTCCACTTTCCACTTAAAAAAACCGTTGAAAAAAATCGCGTCTAATTAAATTATAAGTACTTAATTCAGAATCACCATGGTCGATTTAGTCAGAAAATTTATTTTCAAGCCGATCCGATGAAAATTGAAAGTTTTGCAAAGTTTGCAAACTTCGTTAGTTTTTACGCTGTTGATTAAAAATTAGTGCCAATTATGAAAATACTGTGCATTAACTGAGCTGCAGTGAGACACGAGCCTCTAATGATATGAAAGGGGGCGTCTTCAACTGGCAACAAGGTGGTCAGAGCCGACAAAGGAATACCTGCCAGCGGGGGGAAGGGGGGTTGCGCAATACCCCCTTTTACGTGTGTTAGAACCATGTGACCCTTTCTTCAAAGGGATGCCGCTGTTTCATATATGTGACCTCAGATGAGCGCCGTGACCTCAAGTGAGTAACATCAGACTAACCCCCACATTGTCTTCGTGCACGGTATTTTTGAAAGTTGCACTAATTTTTTAATTAACGGAAATTGAATTAACTAAAATTTCAGTTTCGATTTAACTTTGTAAAACTTTCAATTTTCATCGGATCGGCTTGAAAATAAATGTTCTGACTAAATCGACCATGGCGATTCTGAATTTACTACTTATAATTTAATTAGACGCGATTTTTTTAACGGTTCTTAAAAAAAGTGGAAAGTGGAATCCACTATAATTCAAAGTGGACACTTAGTTTGTGTATGGTTATGTCAAGATCAAAAGAAATGAATAACTGAAATCTAGAGAAAAGTATTTCCATGGGAAAAGTAATCTGCTGAAGAAATGACGTATTGGATCATTATTTATAATTGCATTGGTCCTAAACAGCATAAAGAAATAGCCCAAAGGGGAATTTGTTTATTTGAGAAATTAAGAACGTGGAATTGAAATACGATTTTCAGTGTTGAGGGAACGGGGGATCATGAATATAATGCGGGGAATAGAATGGAAAGTGAAATGGGAAACGTATTTCCCCTTAAACTTGAGTTGTTCAGCGAATAAAAATCATTACGAACCCCCTATGATTCCGTAGAAAAATAAAATATATAAATCGACATATCCGATATCATACTTTTTTGCCAAAGAAGGGCATAAGTGTGAAGTGAATAACGAAAGTGGAATTTATCAAGTTATTAAAAAGTGGAATTTTAGAGGGATTCAAGTTCAAGAAAGTTGAATTGTTAAGTTATTCAAAAAGTGGAATTTTGGAGTGATTGAAGAAAGTGGAATTGGAAGTATTTTATAACTAAAAGTGGAATCTTTCTGTCTGAGCAGGTAAAAAGTGGAATCCTTCTTGTGAAAGCAGCGGTGGAAACTCTAATATCAGCTAGAAAAGTGGAATTGGCCATGAAATGTCATTTTGTATACCAATATTTGTTAAAATTCAGGTATATTTCTGAAAAATTGCTTGTCGGAAGGGAAAAAGGTGGAAATTCAGTTAGAATTTAATCTAAAGTTACCTTGAAATTTGTACTTACACGTGCGAAAAAAGCTCATTTTACCTACACCAAAACGCGAAAATCGCCAAAGGGGGGGGAATTCCACTATTCCCCCCCCTTCTCGTCCGCTACTGCACAACTATTCTATTTAACACGTTTCAAATTTCCTAGGCTCTCGTGAGCTTCCTTATCATCAAAAAGTGAAAATGATGTATTTAAGACTCGAAGAAAAAGACGAAAAGAGTTTTGTTGGTTTAAAATTCGCAAATCCGCTGCCATCATGCGTGCGTCCTATAGCGGACGAGAAGGGGACGGAAAAGTGGAATGCAGTCCCAAAAAGTAAACAAAAATTCTCAAATTGAAGGTAGGATGTACAGATTTTCACCAATTTCCTCCGCTTTGGAGAGATTTCTCTCCCTTTGGAGGTTTGGTTCGTCCGCCAATGCGTGCGTCTATTAGTAGAGTATAACAATAGGAACACTAACATATTGGTCGGGTTGATATGTTGCATGCGTTGTGTGATCACATAGATCGACTCATATACATACATAGTAGCTTTGTTCATGTGTGGGGTGAACGTTGCACACATGCAAATGTCAAGTCATACATGTTCATCAGCTGAACAGACAGACAGACAGATAGACAGATATACATACAGACAGACAGACAGGCAGACAGACAGACAGACAGACAGATAGACAGATAGACAGACAGACAGATTAAATTTTCATCATCATAGTTGCATTACAAGCTGAAAACTGTAACCGGAAATTTTCCGAACTAGAATTGTTTCTCTGGATTTTTGGTCAGACTGATTGGATTGTCTGTCAACATGTCTGACAGACACTCTGTCTCTCCATTTCGGAATTTCAGACATAACCACAGTCGTCATACATACATACGTACCTCTTTTATCCTGTAGATTTCTTCCTTCTCAGTTAACTTAACCATTTCAAATCATGAAGTTCAGGTTGAGTTCAATCACTCCTTTTTCTTTCCATCAATTATTGTTATCAACGATCACTACCAATCATCCGCCATTTCGCCACGCATTCAATCATCAAATTCAATCAATTCATGATTCAATGCAAAATCCCGGAGATTCATGGTCAATTTATTCCACGAAAAAAAAACTTGGCCGAAATCCACATTATTCAATCATCTTTTCATTATTATAAAAAATAACACTTGGATTACGCAATTGCTGGGCGCAATAGAATCACTGGCGGACGAGAAGGGGGAAAGTGAAATTCCCCCTTTCTGGCCTATTGGAAAACTATATTTTGTTCTCTAAGATGTATTTAAATTGCCCAATAACTGCTGATTCCCCCTCTTTGGAGAAATTACCGTCTCTTGGGAGGATTGACTCGTCCGCCAGTTAATAAAATATGATGTTAATGCGCGATAAACACATTTCTTTATCAATAAGTTTCTGGCCGATTAGAAGTTACGCTAGACAAGAAAAAAACTTCCGCATGGCGTCAGTTTTTTTTCTGTCGAAATCTGTTTAAAAAAACTATCACACTTTTCTTTTTTGAATATACCACTTTGGCAGTTTCTACCAATTATATAATGTTTACGACCAAGTAAGAACCACCAACATGTTTTTGTTTTTGTTTAAAATTATGCATGAGTCTGACTGTAGAAGGAATAAACACATTAGCTCTGATTTGACCAATTTGCCCATTTCATCCTAACTTTAGAACACAACCGGTTCTTTTTGTACAAGTCTGAGACAAAACGTTATAATTTCGGTCCACTCTGGTGGTTAATATAATTTCTTTAAATCAATTTTGCATGGTTGTATATGTTCCACATCACGATATTTGGTGAAGAACATGATAGAGATAAACTCCTAGCACTGGCGGACGAGGATGGAACAAAAAGTGGGATTCACCCTCTTTGGCAATTCCATGAAGAAGAATTTGTTTTTCAAGGGTTAGGTAAATGGTCTCAGAACTGCTAACTCCCCCTTCTCCCGAAAGATTCCCCTCCCTTTGGAAGATTGGCTCGTCCGCCAGTATCTCCTACTGCATGCCAACTATATAGTTATCTTTCATTAAACAAAGCCTGAAAGCTTTGGCGGTCATAATTTATTAGGAAACTAATTTAAACGCAATTTTATTTGAAATTTTAGTCAGAGTGTTCAAAACAAGTTTCCTTGTGAAATGAAGTTTCAATTGAAATTCAAATTTAATCCAAAATCATTGTGATTGTCAGGAAGATTTCGTTTTCTATCGTTGATGTTACGTAAATGGATTGATTGTCTGTCATTATGACGTTGTTATCTATTTACTGACATATCTGCGATCATCTTTTTACTGACATCCCGACTGTGTCTGCGTGTGAACGATTGTTACTAATCATCCAGGTAGGAGACATAATATATTCTTCTTGGTTTTGGTTGCGATTACATCTCACC
>OZ038442.1:12571947-12581332 GCA_964036265.1 Daptonema setosum | reverse complement strand
TACTCAGTAATGTTTATCGCATCGACCACAGGAAATAATTCAAAGCTTGAGAGGAACTAAAAAGTTTAGTAAAATATTTGCAATTCACGATGGAGCTATAAAATTTTTACTGATAACGCGAAATGTGACCACAGTGAAATGTGACTAGGTACGTCATCTTGTTTGCTTAAGGAACGTGAAAAAATGACGTTTATGGCAATTGAATTTTTTTCGACGAAATATCGTACAAACAATTACCTGATCTACTAAATTGTACTATGAGATAAGTAGGTTATTTTACAAAAAAACAATACAAACCCAATTGTATCATCTGATCTTTGTTCAACCAACAAATTACCATTGAATCATACATTGTTTAACAGATTTGTAAGCAGATGCCGTCGAATAAATGTGACTGATAATGTGACCGTGTCACGCCGTGTTGAGAAGGAACGAACATTGTAGTGACAGATTGTGGTATCGACACAACAAGGAATGTTGACATGCGAAAGTCGAGTCGTTACATAGAGAAAATGAAAAACTGTTTTCTCACATCGGGCTAAATCACTGACAATGAACATTTTCTCGAGCTGCGAGGTGGATGTCATTAGGATGGAGTGTGAGAAGAAAAACGAAAGTTTTATTTGTGGAACTTTTACTGATACTTTTTTCATTATTGAAGTGATCAATGCATACAATTTCGTAGTAGTTACCAGAAAGGTTAAATAAACGGACGGGCAATGGCAGAAACCCCGGAGCGACGCGTCTCAACTCAGGTTTCGAACCAGGACTACCAGCTTTCGAGGCTGACACCCTACGAACTAGACTAGGCAGGCAATAACATACAAAACACAAAACACATTTGCGTCCACCGCCACTCTGCACCATACGCCATGAGATTCACCTACATAATGAGGCATATCGATGTACATTCATGGAACCCTGATTTTTGTGAAACGAATCGTTCTCAAGCGCATCCATCCAAGCTGAAATAATGGCATGAATCTTCGAAAACACCACCATATTTATAGAAATTGCGTACATGTAGACGTGTAATTTCGCCGTCGTCAGTCGAACGCAGCCAAGCGCGATCATTGAACTTTAGCATGGCCGTGGCACAAAAATACATGAGCCATATCTCGACGTATGTACGACCGTAAGCGGATGAAAAGGGAGGGTATTGGCCGTAAAAGAATTCTCCTTATGAATGTTTGAAATTGAAACTTGTACGTTCATGTGCAGGTTAAAGAGTATGAAGGCTCGAATTCCACTGTTTAGGAGGATTTGACTACTTTGGAACATCAGGGTATCCGCCTCAGTGGCCACGACCAAAGGGCCGGGCCACCAGAAGTGATCGATCGACCACTAAAGACATAAAATTTGTTCCGCCTGGTCATGAGACGACAACAAGAATCGGAAAATAGTTTTTAGCAGACGTTGTACTTGACGGATTGAATTACAACGACTCACTGACTCACATTACACTCGCTCATCGACTCAACTGATCATTTGGTTCAATTCGGCTCACTCATTTCGGTACATTGCCCATAAGCGGTCGAAATCATTACTATCAAAGCGTAATGTTTATTGGTCGACTGTGAACTAGAGCGGGATAAGAAAATAAGTATCATTTAAAAAACTATTAAAAACACTTTTCAACGTAAGTTGAAAATAGAATAAGATTTCTGTGACTTTTACTACATACTGTAGGCAACACATAGATTTTCATGACCATGTCTAGCTTGTTCCGCCACTAGACCATGTACGTGATATTTTCAAAGAGGTTCCGTGGTTCCGCTCCAAGGCCCATACTCAAGTTTTATCGTTCAATGTACCGGTACGCCAGTTATACATGTACTGTACATGCTGCTGGCTGCAGTAATGTAACCGTAAACTGACAGAATTGAGTACGTATCGTACTTTAACGACGCAATGACGTTATGGAACCTCCCTCACTAACGCACTCACTCACTCACTCAGTCACTCAGTCACTCACTCACTCACTCACTCACTCACTCACTCACTCACTCACTCACTCACTCACTCACTCACTCACTCACTCACTCACTCACTCACTCACTCACTCACTCACTCACTCACTCACTCACTCACTCACTCACTCACTCACTCACTCACTCACTCACTCACTCACTCACTCACTCACTCACTCACTCACTCACTCACTCACTCACTCATTCACTCACTCATTCGGGCGCTCATGACAGGTGGTCGTGAGAATGCTTACCGCCCAGCGAGTGTCAAATTACGTGACAACAACGATTTTTCTTTTTAATTTCCCATACACAATTAGACCACGGCATGAATACAAAGGTGCTGGGTGGCCAGAATACCGTATCGAATAGAATATAGACTTACTAGAATGACTGACAAAAATTCTGCTATGAGATGTGACTAGGGATGTATGAGTGGGTGTCGATGATGGACACACGCAAAAATAATGAAAAGCATACAGACATACAATGAAAATAAGGGCCTCAGGCACAACTTGCCCCGCCAGTTCCTCTTTCACGAAGAAGCATGTGTTGGAGAAACGTTTGCCGCATGTGATCAGTAATAATGCACGCAATAACTGACTGAATGACAAGTAGGATATATGGATGCAAGTAATGTATTGGTGATATGGAAAGAAAATATAAAAATAAATGGTAGAAAGGATGAACTTACATTTGACCGACAGACTGACTGACTTAATGACTGATTGACGGACTGACTGACTAAAGGAATGACAGAATGAATGAATCATTCATTGACTGACTGACTGACAAACCAGCTCTCACATGAAACAATGGTCAGCTGTATTGTTTAAAAGCGAAAAAACTACTGTCAACTTGAGCACAAGCCAATGGAACCCAACGAAATCCCAGACATAGGCGGCTTGCAATGGATCATTCATAGTGAGTGAGTGAGTGAGTGAGTGAGCAAGTGAGTGAGCGAGTGAGTGAGTGAGTGAGCGAGTGAGTGAGTGAGTGAGTGAGTGAGTGAGTGAGTGAGTGAGTGAGTGAGTGAGTGAGTGAGTGAGTGAGTGAGTGAGTGAGTGAGTGAGTGAGTGAGTGAGTGAGTGAGTGAGTGAGTGAGTGAGTGAGTGAGTGAGTGAGTGAGTGAGTGAGTGAGTCAGTCAGTCAGTCAGTCAGTGATTGGGTCATTCAGTTGGCCATTCATTCTCAATGAGTGAGTTTTGCTCAGTCAAAAAGGCGACGGTGATACTTTTCATGTCCATGCCAGAGACAACGTGAATGGGCCAAAGTGACTTGAAAGCCAAAGGCTCCAAGTCATGCGGCCTGGTTCAGAAAACGGAAGGGTATTTTAGATAAAGGGGTTAAGGCCCCATTGAACACCCCTGTATACCAAAATGTGCCAGTTTTTGATAGACTGATAGACTAACTAACTGACTAACAGATATTGTCTGTCACAAAAACCACGGATTTTTTTTTTGTTTCGGTTTCATAAACTTGACGGACTGACTGACTGACTGACTGACTGACTGACTGACTGACTGACTGACTGACTGACTGACTGACTGACTCACTGACTCACTGACTGACTCACTGACTCACTGACTGACTCACTGACTGACTCACTGACTCACTGACTCACTGACTCACTGACTCACTGACTGACTGATTGACTGACTGACTGATTGACTGACTGACTGACTGACTGACTGACTGACTGACTGACTGACTGACTGACTGACTGACTGACTGACTGACTGACTGACGAACAGGCTGACTGACAGACAGACTGACTGACTGACTGAATGACAGACTGACGGACTGACAGACTGGTCGAGCAGCCGGCTGGCCGACTGATCGACAAAACATGTTTCTCATTTCCTTATGCGCGAAAAGTCTTTTGTAAAATGAAAATTACATCGAGAAATGGATGATGAAAAAAACTGGAGCGGAAAATAAATGTGTATTGTTGGGCAAAAATGGTTTTGCACAAGTACTTATTGTTCGAATTGTAAACGTGCTCCAGGCTAATATGCGATTTGTAAACACACTGAGGTTTTATTGAGAATTTTGTTTAAATGTCCTCAGGGTTTTTGTCATCGTGAACAAGCTGAGAATATCCTGGTGTGGGTTGTGATGATAGTTTATATGTAGTTGTTGGCGTTAACAACAACAACAACAACAACAACAACAACAACAACAACAACAACAACGACAACATACATACATAAAGTATGTCCTGGGCAACTACGCATAATTTAGTGGGTCTGGGTTGAGCAACGACAACATGAAAATCCGTGACTTCCAACAGGTCATAACTGGATTCATTCATGTTTAGAAAACCAATTGTCAGTTAATCACTTTTTAATGAAACTTATAGTTTTCTAACAGTATTATGTTGTGATTCTCACGGAGTCAACACATTGTCTGACTTATTAACTGATTTGGGGTAACAGAACAGACATCAAATAGACTAAAACTGGTAACATCTATACATGTAGTGGAGTGCACTGAATTTACATACATAAAATAAACATAAACTGAGTGACCGAGTGACGTGATCCAGTTGGATGCAGATGAAATGTAAAATGAACTATGCAGAATTTGTTGATTCAATTTTGGAAAATGGATTTGCTCATTCATGTCACATCGCAAAGAGTCACAGTTTATCTATTCGAACCGGTTGGGAACAAATTTGAGTGCACGTGTATTTTGGGAGCTGACAAATTTTGTCGCTGTGCGTGTGTAAAAAGCTGAAGCGCAAACAAAGTTTGTAACAACCAATCTGTCGGTGAGTGCGTCAGTCTGTCAGTTAGTCAGTCAGTCAGTCAATCAGTCAGTCAGTCAGTCAGTCAGTCAGTCAGTCAGTCAGTCAGTCTGTCAGTCAGTCAGTCAGTCAGTCAGTCAGTCAGTCAATCAGTCAGTCAGTCAGTCAATCAGTCAGTCAGTCAGTCAGTCAGTCAGTCAGTTTAACGACTGTAACCGCAGACCACGGACTGTCACAGCCGAACACGTGCGCCAAACACATACATATTCAATGTACACTCTTTCAATTGAACACACTATTCACGTTTCAATGTGACATTAGGCAAACAGGGTGCGTAAATAAGTAAATGCCGCCGGCAGAGCTTCAGTTGAAAATGTGGTATTCTATATTAGAGTGATGTGAGAATGAGAACTGATAAAATTTCTATGTGAAGTAGGAATGGTGGATTGTTGTGGTTTAGATTTTTTCTAATTGATAGCCAAAATATACAGATTGACTGCTTTAATACAACACTCCGAAAGTAGCAAAATAGAATATGTGGAACACATTTCTTTTGTAACTAGATACACTATTGAGACACTGGTACATATTCATTACGCGTTCATGTTTCACATTGACTATAAATAGGTTGTATGTACATGTACTGGATACTACTGGTTGTTGCCTCGACCCACCATGGTGGTTTGTTAGCAAGTTGCTTGACGACGCCACCGGTTGTGAACATGATATCACATGTTAATTGGCGAACAAATGGCAGGGAAATCTGATTGGGTCGTAGAAGAATGGCATTTGTTTCATGATATGGTACGGTATTTCCGTATCCAGGGTGGTATATCTAGGAGAAAGATAAATATTTGCTTGCATGTCGACATTAAGTGAGAGACGAAGATCTGGGATAGAACGTGTCTGAGACGTGTGAGCGAGCGAGTGAGTGAGTGAGTGAGTGAGTGAGTGAGTGAGTGAGTGAGTGAGTGAGTGAGTGAGTGAGTGAGTGAGTGAGTGCGTGAGGGATTGAATAAACAAAAATACACATACATATGTACTTACATCAAGTTTATATAAATTGTATTAAATTATAGATAGAAAAATAACATACGAAACACGAACAGTGCTTGCAGTTGGAGTGCAGTTGAACAGCATCCCATAATGTCCCAAAATAAGTACATGTCAAGTCGCGCACGTCACAATCAGATACCCGATAACATCAATCTAATCCTGGAGGAAACTATTCCATTACGAAACATGATCATTACCTGTACGACATCTCACTAATGTCACATGTCACAAAGTACATGTCACGTCATGATACAAACGTGTCACGATCGGACACCCGCTTACGCTAATCTGGACGACTGGTTTCATGCGAACTAGGGCTTTTTATTGCAGCCCCCTGGCGGACGAACCAATTCTCCAAAGTAAGGGAATTTTTCAGAAGTGGGGAAATTAGCAGTTTTCGGGTTATTTTACGTGTACCTGGAGAAACAGGAAAAAATTAGATTTTTTTGGAACTGCCAAAGAGAAGGTAGTCCCATTTTTTCGGTCTTCTTCTCGTCCGCCGGTGACTGCAGCCAATCAGGACGGACAAATAACGAACAACAACGGATGGCCTTGAGCCCTATAATGCGGGGATCGGTCAACTGCCGCCACTGCCAACTGCCGCCACAATTATCAAGACAACTGCCGCCACTTTTTTGGAAATTTTCCGGCTGCAGTTGACTCACCTTAAAGTGGCGTCAGTTGTCGTATGCAACTGCAGCCACAAAATTCTGAAAATTTCTGGCTGCAGTTGTCTCGCAAAAAGTGGCGTCAGTTTCCATAGGACAACTGACGCCAAGTTTCGAACGAATCCAACCAAGGAATAAAAGAAGAATAATTCATGTAATCAATGAAGAATGATCCATGCAATCAATGATAAGGTCGCAAACGAGTTCCTTCGAAGTTTTACCATTCTCTTTGAAGTATTACTGTTCGTTAACCCCGCTAATCTATCGTAAGGCTGGCTTGTCCGAGCAGAGCGAGGACAAGCCCGTTAGCACCGGGCGGAGCGCGGAGGTTGGATCCGCTCGAAACTTGGCGTCAGTTGTCCTATGGAAACTGACGTCATTTTCAGCGAGACAACTGCAGCCAAAAAATTCCACAATTTAGTGGCTGCAGTTGACATACGACAACTGACGCCACTTTTGAGTGAGTCAACTGCAGCCACAAATTTCTGGAATTATTGGCGGCAGTTGACTCGAAAATAGTGGCGGCAGTTGGCAGTGGCGGCAGTTGACACACAATCCTATAATGCGTCCTGCTGGCACTACTAAAACACAGAATTATCGAATTTCGCAAGATTTTAACAATTTTTCTGTTTCTAAAATAGTTTCAAAGGAATAATAGAAAAAATGAAAAAATAAGGCTACAACAACACGAAATCGAAATCAACTTATGAAAATTTTGTAAGATTGGTCATTTTCTCAGTTTCTCAGACAGTAAATGGCATTCAGAGGGCTTTCAGAAAATAAGGGAAAGAAATACCGAAATCAAAAATCGGTGAGTTGGAAATATTATTTTATCATTATACAGAACCATTGCAGTTTTGGCGGCCACGTATTATTGTGGTTTTGCAAAATGCGTTTTCGGTGCAAAATTGCACCTGTTTACGCAGATGTCCAGACGCGAAACAAGGAAGGGGTCACTGACTGACATCGTAAAAACCCGAAAAAACGTCGTTGCTAAATAAATTCGACGTGTTTCTTAAATTTTCTATCTGGTAATAAGGAATTCACAGTTTTCCAACGATTTCTAACTCTGAATTTGAGTGTTGTTTTGTATCCATGACATCGTTAAAGAAACCAAATAAATTCTGGAAGATTTCATACTTTTTTCGCGCATCATGAACATTGAGAGTTGATTGACGCCAGGACGATTGGACGGGAAATTCGACGATTTTAAGTGCAACAAGTAAAAATTACGTCGAAGGTCGATTTCTCCCCGCGGTCGGTCAATCGGATGAGAAATCGGCTGACGTGACGAACTCATCAACTTCGTTGGAGGTCGTTTGATTAATTTTTGATTGGTGGATTTTTTGAAAATATAACAAAACATTGAAGAACTGTTATAAGAAAACCATTTTATACATGTCACTAACAATAGAATGAAATATTTTAAGCGCGTGAGGAGGAAGTTTGCTATGGCTGAAAGCTGTTGTGAAGCGAAATACTGACAGACATGTAGGGTAACGAGAATATGTACTTGCCTGGCTGATATCTGAGTTGTGAACAATATAAGTTTCGGCATTTAATATGCCACCCTCGTTCATATCTACGGTGCAAAACATGTCTTCTAAGGGTGTCTGGATGGCTAAAGTTTTATGTGTCCGGATAACAAAATTTTTATAATGTGATATGAAATAGCAATAACTGTAGGTTCATATATGTAATGCCCAGTAACGACTGTCTGTCATACACTATGTATGTACATACATTAAACAGGCTTAGATAATGGATATTTCAGTATAAACACAGTCAGCGATCACAGAAATTCGTCTCATTCAGCTATAGAATTGTCTGTCGTAAATTGTTTGATTATAATATATAAATGTAAATGTACGTATCTGCCCGTAGGGAATTCAATACACATTCTCTAATCCGTTGTAAAAATGAATACGAACCTTAATTACTTGATGGATTGTGTAGGCAGAATACTGTAACAAATACAGTACATATCTATGTAACTGATACACGTGACATGAAATACAAGTACATACCTGTATAAGAAGCTGTATTTAAAGAGTGTTCAGATGGAAAGCATCTTCATAGCCTTTTTAAGAAACATACCTTTTGCAAAACTTGTTCTATCGGAACTGCAAAACAGAACAAAAAAGGTAAGCATTACATCAATCTTTCGGTCATCTGCATAAATTCATTAGATTACTACAAAGACGGATCATGTGATCCAACCAAAGGATACATGCACGTACATAATTCATGCAATAGTAATACTCAGCTGAACAATAGTCGTTCGTTAAGCTTCTGGAGCGTGACTCATAAAATCATATGGATTTTTAGCCATAAAACTATACCATAACATATGAGAGCGTGGCTTGAACTAATCTATTTTAGGACATCAGCTACATGGTATGTAATTCTGAAAATCAATCATGCAGCTTTGTATAAAAATTTAGGTTGTTGTGTAAGCTGCATCAGGTGTACTACTACTACTGTATATCCGTACATGTGTATGTTCAAAAACCATTTGTAAAAGTATGAATTTGCAAGACCAATCAATCATTGTATGTATAGCAATCAATCTAGAGTATACCACCAACCAACATGTGATACAAACCTTGGCATGTGGTTGGCGCTCTATAAGAGCAGATTCAATCCAAGCTTATGTACGCACAACGGAAGAACAACAACAATATTTCTTACAAGATTTTTTATTAAAAGACATAATTCTACATAAACCTATATTACTTATATACATTATATACATACAATATGTATGTCTGTACGCGTACATTGAATGACAGACCACAATATATGCGTCTTACACAACGACAGTCAATCCATCAACGGGCTTGACTGGCACATTCGAGCTGGTCTCATGAAGCCGATGACGGACTGGCTGAGTTGCTGTGCATGACAGTCTGTCAATTTGTTCACGTTGCATTGCACTGTGA
>OZ038442.1:12549447-12566947 GCA_964036265.1 Daptonema setosum | reverse complement strand
GAAATTGGAATAGAAAATATAATCACCAAATACCAGAGTAATGTGCCTCTGGCTATAATACCCTTATGGCACGCTTGTATGTCCGCCCATTGTAAAGTACCATGGATCACTGACGAACGAGCTACATACATACATAACCCTCCAATGGAAGGGGAATGTTGTCAAAGAGGGGGGAAAGACTGTTTTTAGACCATTTCACCTAATCCAATGAAATATAAATTAAATTTTTTGAAACAGCCAAATTGGGGGGAATTTCAATTTTCCCTAGTGCCATACAATCGTGCAGTATGGTCACCCGTATAATTGGTTGTTCCACGCACGGCACCCCATGAAGTGTCCCGTTTCATTGCCGGACAGAGCAAAAACAACACGGAAGTTTTATGGGTTTCCGGGGTTATAAACATTAGTCGGGAAAAAATACGAAACGGTAGGAAAATGAAAGACAGAAAATAGTTAACCAAACTGAAGTGGGACATCGTGTGTCTTTAATATTTTTTCGGCTCGTCCGCCTCTCAGTGGTATGACACGGAACCAAAGCAAAAAGGAAACTTAACTGGGCACCAATCCGGTAAACAACATACATAAGTCGGGTGAATAAATCATTTATGAATAATTTTGTTACAGATCATACCTTTAATCAAATGTTATTGATAACATGTGAGCAGTGGCGGACCAACCGATCCTCCAAAGGGAGGGGAATTGTCCCAAAAAGGGGCAATCAGCAGTTTTAAGGCCGTTTCATCTGCACTTTAATAAATGCATTCTACTTTTTGAAACTGCTAAAAAATGGGAATTCCACTTTTCCGTCCTTTTCTCCTTCATCCCATACTTTTTGAAACTGCCAAAGAGGGTGGAATTTCACTTTCCCGTCCTTCCCTTCCTCATTTGCTACTAGGGAACGTGAGCAAAACAACGAGAATAGTTTTTGCATTAATACCCAATGCGGTAAACAGAAGCCGGGGAACTGTTAATGAAAAATAGGAGCGTGCTTAATAGTAAACAAGGTTGTTTACGCTCACTTTCAATTGAATAGACAAACACCTTCAACTCAATGTCATGCTGCTTTGTATCAAAACAATTAAGTTGTTTACCGTTTCACCAACTGAAAACCACAATGATATACAAAATTCACTGTAAAAAATACACTCGATTTTGATTAAGTGGCTATAATACAAAGGAAAAAAAATACATTAATTTGCAAAATTCACAAGGCTTACCTTATGGCACAGAATTATACCGCAATCGGAATTGAAAGAATGAAGTAAACCGATTATTTCTCGTTAGAAACTTTCAGGTGTAACTTATTGATATATTAAAACGGAATCGTAGGCTCGTAGAACCGTCCAGCAACTCAGAACTAGGCTTTTCGGAAAGTGTTCGAACAAACAATCGAAATTGAATAAGAGTGTTCCATGAAAATACTGTCGAAAATCCCTTCCTGTTTGGAAACAACACCTAAGTAGTCTAGTCATCTGACGAGATCGACCGAACGAATCGAGCCAGCACCATGCATGGTCGGGATGCCATCGTATGGTATGGTACATTGGCGGACGAGAAGGGGAGGGGAAAGTGGAATTCCCCCCTCTTTGGGAGTTCATATAAATTTGCTTTTTTTCTTCAGGGTGTAGTTAAAATTGATTCAAAACTGCCGGTTACCCCTCTTTGACAAACTTCCTCTCCCTTTGGAGGTTCGGCTCGTCCGCCAGTGTATGTTCATGCAACCCTACAGTTCAGGGCACACTTGCGACCATCGAAATGGCGGGTGAGTCGGTCCCAAATAAAGGAAAACTTTAGTATATCAAGTGAGGACTCCGCAGTTTAGAGTAGTTTTTTTAATTTTAATGTTTCATCAATTTTTCACACGGAGTTTACACCAATGCTTGTACGACGTATGTAAGTTACCGCTGTTTCCTACATGCCACAGAGCAACGACATGTTCATGAAAGCAGTTGCTGCGTGCAGAGTAGGTGCATGCATACAACCTGATGTTTCACTATTTGACGCTCATGTTGGGCGGCGAGCACGTGCTTTATTGGGGCGGATCTGAGGATAAAAGGAGGGGGAAATCCCCCCAGGAAAAATATTTGGATATTGCAGACATGAACATGAAATGTTTCACAACGTGCCGACTCGGTATTTTATGTAGATTTTTAGTCTATTTGATGTTTCAATATCCGCTATTTCACTTTGCGCGGGTCACAGCATGTGACTGAGTGAGCGAATAAAAACATGGCCTTTTCAGATGTGCAATTGGTGTCACTTTGTCACGTATAAGACAAATAGCTTTTACAAAAGGATACTTTGAGCGCAAACAAAGTGGTTTTAGTTATATATCAGGTGAATAGAGAATATGAAAACAACAATTTTTGTACCCAATTTTGAGAAATAAAGGAGTGATATGAACGTTAAGTATCGGAATATAAAGCGCTGTGGTGTTGAACATGATTGCTTTACACATTATTTTCTTCCATACCATGCTTTTTAATCACCGAGCCCTGAGGAAAAATTTTAAGAAAAAAACAGGACACTATTGAGGAAAAATAATGAATGCAAAGCGTCGTGGCAGGTCGAGTCCTCGCGCATGTCATGTTATT
The DNA here is from genome assembly GCA_964036265.1 of Daptonema setosum. Taxonomy (NCBI): domain Eukaryota; kingdom Metazoa; phylum Nematoda; class Chromadorea; order Monhysterida; family Xyalidae; genus Daptonema; species Daptonema setosum. Next base: position 12,564,353 of record OZ038442.1, on the reverse strand, counting down.
CTATTATATTTGAATATATTGCGTGAGTCGTGGTGAGTGGAATGAAGGATGAGACTAGATGAGTTGTTGTTGTTGTTGTTGTTGTTGTTGTTGTTGTTGTTGTTGTTGTTGTTGTTGTTGTTGTTGTTGTTGTTGTTGTTGTTGTTGTTGTTGTTGTTGTTGTTGTTGTTGTTGTTGTTGTTGTTGTTGTTGTTGTTATTTTTATCAAGGAGACGTGAACATCAGCTAATAAGTTTGATAAAACAGAACACGGATGCAGCAGGCCTAATGTAAACCGTATTTACCTTCGTCTTTTAATGGAAGACCACCCGAGTAGACTTCATAATAGGGTGGAGGTGTTGATGGAAATCATGGATGCTCACGGAAATAATCATCCACCCTAACAAAACATGCACAACCTTATTTTGACCGGAATACAATGAGAATCGCAAGCGGTCAAGATCTGGTCACTTAGAATATGAGTAACTTGAGTATTAGTATGTATGAGTAACTGAGTATCAGTAACTTGAGAATGTACATTAACTATGAGTATCTATGGGTAACTTAACTTCTAATAATTATGTCTATTTTTCTAGATAAGGACATGATTACAATTGATGCAGTTGTTACCGGAATTGTTATGTCCAGTGGCTGAGATAACGCCGGAATATATATCATGGGAAGTTTTGAGATGGGAAAGTAACATGGAGCAGGTTGTGTATTTTTACGTTGTTTTCAAGCGCAGTTTGCTTAACGAGCGTCTTTATTACTAGTTTACTCACTGCATGGCTATTGTATCCAGAAATAACCAAATATAGCTGGTATCGTAAATAAGATAAATATTGTTATCATGAAAAGTTTCCACTCTGAACGTGCTATAGCAAGTTATGCAAGTACATAAGTAATTTATTAGGAAAGTGTTGTTGCGTCCAATTTTTTGCGGAATAACTATAATTTATCAGTGATCACGTGGATTACCAAGAATACTTCAATATATGAGTCGTTGCCACTAAAAAGCACCCCAGCGAGCCCGATTTCCGAAATTTCCCAAAATCACGGATTTCACTGAAAACCACCCTATATGTGCCAAATTTTACGCTGATTTCAAATATCTTTTTAGATTTTGCTTAGGTGCTCCGTATAACTTGAAAACAAAACTTTTATGACAGCATGTCAAAATTATTTTGAGAAAATGCTTGATTTTACAAAAATAAGAATTGTGAGAGGTGGGAATGACCTACAGCGATGAAATTTTTTCCTGTAAGACCTGAGATGATAACCCAGATGTCATTAAATTTGCAGCTTGAAAAACGACGTCTTCGGCAGTTACTAATTCCGCGAAACATAGGTCGTTAGCTAAAAATTTCCCATAAAGATTTACGTTTCCAGATTTTTTCAAAGAAAATTCACATTATATACGCTCGCTTAACTAAAATCAGATGCAGTTTTTCACGGTGAATCAGGAAATATTGAAGACCTTGCAAGGTAATTCTTCTATCTCTCAGAATTAACCGCCGAAAACTGAAAATCACCGAAAACATCGAGTCCGGTGCATTGGCTGGATCACACGTTGGAACTCCCAACTGACGCTCGTACTCAGTCCTCGCGTATATAGTCAGTTTTTAAAATCCGCGCTTCGTCGCCTGCGTAGCTCAGTGGTTAAAGCGTCAGACTTATAAACCATCAGTCCTAGGTTCAATTCTCATCGAGGTGAAGGAGGTCGGATAATGACATTGTTTTTTGTTATTTTGAAGCGGAATTATATTGTTTTCGGCAGAACGACAAGCCAGTTCCTCTTGCTCGTGTTTCTTTCTATAAACCATTTAAAAATACTAAATAACTAGCGTTTTATAAAATTTTGTCGGGCTGTTTGTGAACGAACTGATTTTCCATTGAATTATCAACGTGAAAACCTAGTTTTTGCGGTTTAATTCCATAAATTACAGCCATTACCTTGCAGGATCTGTTACTAAGCCTAATTCACCGTGAAAAACTGCATCTAATTTTAGTTAAGCCAGCGTATATAATGTTAATTTTCTTTTAAAAAGTCTGGAAACGTAAAACTTTATAGAAAATTTTCAGCTACCGACCTATTTTCGTGGAATAATTAACTGCCGAAAACGTCGTTCTGTAAGCTGCAAATTGCATGCCATTAGGCTTACCATCTCAGGTCTTACAGGAAAAAATTTCATCGCTGTAGGTCAATCCCACCTCTCACATTTCGTATTTTTGTAAAATCAAGCATTTTCTCAAAATAATTTTGACTTGCTGTCATAAAAGTTCTGTTTTCAAGTTATACGGAGCACCCAAGCAAAATCTGAAAAGATATTTGAAATCAGCGTAAATTTTAGCACATATGGAGTTGTTTTCAGCCAAATCCGTGATTTTGGAAATTATCGGAAATCGGGCTCGCTGGGGTGCTTTTTAGTGGCAACGACTCATATACATGGAATATGTAGAATAACTACAGTACTTACTTACTTATCTAATTAATTTTATTGCAAAACATCCACGTACGTACATATATTTATAACTAGGGCAAAAAAAACCACTGCCGACTAATCTATCATAAAAACATCTGTATACCTACATGCAAATGGAATATCCATTTTTATCATGAGGAATATCTACAGTATCTATAGAAATATGTACTTAATTACAGTATCAGGATGATATTGTTTCTATGGAACATTCTACAACTGGTGTTTTCTTGTTTTAGCTCAGCCACCGTAAAATACAGGATCCAATATCGGATCGTATATCCGCACTGGCGGACGAGCCAGTCCTCCAAAGGGAGACAAATTTCGTCGAAGAGGGTGGAATCAGCAGTTCTTAGGTCATTTTGCCTACACCTAAAAGAAAAAAAACATTTTGTTCGCAATGACCAAAGAGGGGTCATTTTCTTTTTCCTCCCCTTCTAGTCCGCCTAGTGTAGAACCGGATTGAGAGCTCGAATTTGAGCGTTGGATTGGGTTGGTCACCTAGCAACGCTAGCGAACGAGAAGGCGTGGGAAAAGTAGGATTACCCCTCCTTTGGCGTTTTCGATACGTATATTATTCCCCAAGGTGTAGATAAAATGGATTGAGAACTGAAACCCCACATTGATGAAATTCCCCTGCCTTTGGATGGTTAGCTCGTCCGTCAGTGCCTATTATAGCAACGTATCGGATCCACTGGCCGACGAGCCAATCTTCCAAAGGGAGGGGAATCTTGTCAAAGAGGGGGTATTGGGAGTTTTAGGTCACTTTACCTACACATTAGGCAACAAACTGCATTTTTTTTTATTGCCAAAGAGGGGGGATTCCACTTTTTTACTCTTCCCTCGTCCGCTAGTGATCGGATGCGAACGTCATCCAGCGCCTGGTTACCTGGTGCCATACTCTATTTATTTATCACCACATAACCGGATTTTCACTGCTGGTCGGAAACTAGATCGAGTTGAATTCCGATTACGGTGTATTAATCTTTTTCAGCTGACTCGAGTTACTGTAGAGCTTTATTTCCTAAATTACCTACTGTGTTTTTGGATGAGGTGAAAAAAGTGGGATAAAAATGGCATTAACATTTTATACTTTGTGTGTGTTTTTTATATATGCTCTTCTTGAATCAACTATGTATTTGGTTTGATTGGTATCTGTTATAGCAACAACAACAACAACAACAACAACAACAACAACAACAACAACAACAACAACAACAACAACAACAACAACAACAACAACAACAACAACAACAACAACAACCGATTTCTCCCGCAAATCAACAATTCGTACATCTGCTTATCTCTATCCGTCCTCACTGTCTGTCCTCGGGGACCCAATACATCCTCAAAAGACCAATTCATCACTGATAGGCGCTGAATCGGTAGAAAAAATAAAGGACAAGTCCCTCGAGGCGTACCAGTACCGTGCCCACCTGTCATGGACGTTGATTAATGTGCCGACTACCGAATGACGTTAAATAAGAGTATACTGGTTATAATGAATTAAATAACTAGGAACGGACAAATATATTTAATAAAAAAGTATGTTTAAGTAACTAGGAACTGAATATGTAAATGATTACACAAAATAACAATCGTTACACAAAATATGTAATAGGAAACTAAAAAGTTGGCCGGAATGTGTTTGACAGGTAATCCAGGAAGTTCAGCTATTTTAGAACCAGTGTTACAGTACGTAACTGAGTTATGGTGAACAGATTTGTTACAGTCATGAAACGAACCTGGTGGTTTTGACATGGGGACTTAGTGGTCATGAAGCCTGTCACATACATATGTAAGTATGTATCCTATACATTTATTCATGATGCTGGTGCAATATATAAAGTATAATTCGAGATTCTAGTGCTGTCAGTATTTTACATTTATACATTTCAGCTTGAAAATAATGATGGTCCAACTCAACGGTACTCAACTGGTCAGCATGCTATAACGCAGGCTATCAGCATCATCTTCTTTAACGTTCAACAGACGGCGATGTTTCACAGAAAAAATTTAATGAATGTTACTCAATAAGTTACTGGAAAGTTCTTGTGTTTCCTCATACTGGGAACTCAAACTGTAAAAGATCGTTCACATCCCCCATCGCAATCCAGAAATTCGGGATCTTACTTTTCAGACATTTGAGAAAACGAATTTGTCCTCGTTTTCATCTAGCTGAAATTCAACACTGCAAGTTTCTGTTTACGTGTCAGAACAAATTTGCACCAAGTAGAAACTATCCGGAACTGCAATTTACACTCGAAGCATCACTTGAAATGCCACATAGGGAACTTCCCAAAAAAAGAAACGTAAAAACCAAACTAATAATGCAAGATACATCCATTGGAACATTGCCGGGAACGGGTTTTTAGGCGTACAAAAAACCGAGAGTTATAAACGAGAAGCCATTATTTCGGGCCGAACGTCCACTGGGAGGGAGGGGTGAGCCACTGGCGGAAAAGCCAAACAAATGGAGAGGATTTGTTCCAAAGAGTGGAAAATTACAATTTTTGAGCTATTTTCCTGTACCTCCTGAAGATTTGAACTGCCAAAGAGAGAGAAATCCACCTTTTAGTTCCTCCCTCGTTCGCTAGTGGGGGAGGAGGGTATTGATGCCAAAGCGTGTCCAACTTGGCACAACAAACTAATCGAATACACTGGTCCTTACATAGTCACGTCCCGGAAGTTGTTCATCACAAAAAAGTAACGGAATTTCGCAGATTGATTATTTTTAGTGGGTCCAGCGGGTCAGAACATCGTGTTCGGGTAAACCACTAAATTCATTCAGTAATGAATTGTATCATATAACATTCGAAGTTACGGTGATTTTCTCAATAAAGTTATGATGAACCGCAGTTGAAAGGATGGTATGGCTTAAGGCAAAAAATAAATATATGTGTTACATAGTTATACCTTACAGAAAAGAGCTCCACACAACCGATGATCTCTGGGCAATGAAAATGCTAACACATAGAACCGTTTTTGTTCACCGAAAATATAACTGAAACCGAAGTTTTGAAACTAAATTCTTAATTAGGTTGTGAAAAGTTCAGTCAGATGGATGCAGTTATCAAATGGCATATGATGTATCCCATGGCACCCTGGCACGTGGCTCATCTGCTACTTGGCAATGTGGCACAAAAACACAGTCGTCCGTCACTCGTCGACACCCTCGAGAATCGTCAAAGTATCAGATCAGATCATTTCACGTTCTCGTGCTCTATCCCCTCCCCACCTTTTTTCTGACCACAATCTTGCACATTTCACGTTCAGGTTGCGAATATCAGATGGCAGGAAATAAACTGGTTTTCCTAGCATTTTTGAAGATGGAATCATGTAAAAAATACCAATGGCAGATTAACATGGAACAGAAAACGTTTCAACTACTGTGTATCGATCTGCGTGTTACACCACCAGCGGACGAAAAGGTGAAAAAACTTGGAAAACGTTTCGTGATAGATGAAATGTCCTCTAAACCGCCGATTCCCCATATTTGGAGGAATTCCCCTCCATTCGGAACATTGGCTCGTCCGCCAGTGTGTTCTACCGAAAACGGGAGATAAAGGGAATAGCGAATTTCTATTCAAAACTGTTCTCATCTCACGTTTCATCCTCCTGTTATGTAATCTAAATATTCGACATGCTATCAAAATAGCCATTCCAACTGGTCCATCCTAGTCCAAAGGGCGCATATTCATCAAATATGCAGATGTGTTTTGTCGTTTCGGTTTGTCTGACGGCCTGACAGGGGAGTACCCCCCTTTCCGCACCCCGCACCCTCGCACCCCCGCCCGGGTTCGCAGCGCGTCTACTAGAATAGTTGATTTTTTCTGGTCGAAAATGAATGACCATTGGCGCACCATTTTGTGTAGAAAGAATGAGTTTAGTTGATGTGGATGAAAAATATGTGTCAATGGGAAAACAATATGTGTCAATGGGATTTCGGTGATTTATGTTGTTTATTAGTTTATCATTGCAGATGAAAATATCGTCAAATTCACTGAAATGAATTTTGAAGAAGATCATAAGCATATCCCTGTTGATCGAGGACTGTTATGTGGGCCCGGCCCAAAAAAATCCAAACCAAAAAAAATCCATGCCAAAAAAAATCCATACCAAAAAAAATCCACCCAAAAAAAATCCATACCAAAAAAAATCCACCCAAAAAAATCCATACCAAAAAAAATCCATCTACATTTTGCTATACCAGAAAAAATCCATCTACATTTTTGCTATACCAAAAAAAATCCATGATGATTTTTGCTTTACCAAATTACGTGTATTCGCTGTACCAAAAGCAATGAAGGTGTAAATGAGCAGCGTATTTACAGTATGTACATACTTATACGTTAACTCATCAGAAATATAATTTTCTGAAGGTTGAGGGGTTATTTTTTTTCGAAAATTCAATAACCTGTTGTCATAGGTAATCCAAACCATATTAACCCTAAAATCTATGATAATTATCGTTTTTCACATGTCCGGTGGCAAAAACCGCCGATGCGCCAGCCGTGGTACGCGTGGGGTTTCACTGACGGATGAGCCGAATCTCCAAAGGGAGGGGAATCTCTTCAAAGAGGGAGATCGTCAAAAAATAGGCCGTTTTATCTACATTTTAGGGAACAAACTCTAGTTTAAAAAACGTCAAAGATGGTTGAATTCAACTTTTCCCACCCCTTCTCGTCCGCTGGTGTACGTATGTATATTGATCTTAAACTTGAAACAAAGAGCCATCGGTCCACATATTTTTTTTATAAAACGATAGTTTTCAACTGATAGATTTCGTTGCTTAAATATACTTTGTTTCCGTAAACATAATAAGTGAGTTAATCTTTGTTGATACGATGGTTGAGAACTGTCTTTATGCTTCCTCAAGGTCAAACGCTTCAGAACGCCTAACCGTCCTTATTATGCAACCGTTCTTAACGAGGATCTAACATGGAAAATGAGTAAAAACAATACGGCGATGCCTGATAGAAGTCCCATATCAATCAACGTTATAAGTCACATTATCTTCCTTTGATTGATATGGGACTTCTGACTTATAACGTTGCAAACACTGAAGATTCATGCACTGGACATGTATAATTAGAGACACCAATGATCTTTGATATAAAGGGGACTTATACCTTTCGGAATCACTGTTATAAGATCAAACAAAAAATACGTTCTAAGCTAATGTGCGGAGTGGATGACATGAATTTTTCATAGACATTAGGACAATATTGATCATAATTTATACTTCATAAACTTTTCATCAATGCACATTTATTTTATCAGTTTCATTATAGCGAGAAATAGCCAGTTATTTTTATTTGTCATCCGCTACAAGTATAAAATTATATGTACGTAATGTACATACTGTAAATACGTGTTACGTTCTAAATTGACTCATACCTGATCATGGTCATATTACACGTTCACGCACAAATTACAATGGATTTTTTTTGGTATGGATTTGTTTTGGGTGGATTTTTTTTGGTATGGATTTGTTTTGGGTGGATTTTTTTTGGTATGGATTTTTTTTGGTATAGGCAAATCAGGGATTTTTTTTGGTTTGGATTTTTTTTGGTACACCATCCTGTTATGTTGTTGAAGGTATTTACATTGGATTATCTGACTGGAGGATTGAATGTGATGAATGAATGAAAAAATGAATGAATGGAATAAACAGCTGATTAAACGCAAATGATTGTCCAAGCCAGCTGAGCACACGTAAGAAAAACGTTTTACACAATACACGGCCCAGATTATTCTTAAATCAGAACACGTGGAATAAACCATAGCTGACTGACTGACTGACTGACTGACTGACTGACTGACTGACTTGACTGACTGACTGACTGACTGACTGACTGTCAAGCTAAAAAGCAAAAATTGTGGTTTAACAGCTAGTACAATAAAAGGAGTTAGTTGGTAACTGGTACAGCCCATCATTTGGCCACATCCGGTCGAAACTAAAAAATTTAATATGGTTACAGATCAACTACTGTTGATGACAACTGACACTGATTAACCCCTTGACTGACTGACTGCCTGATTGACAGACTGACTTAACTGACTGTTTGACTAACTGACTGATTGACTGACTTACTGACTGACTGACTAACTGACTAACTGACTGACTGACTGACTGACTAACATACTAACTGAAGTACCAAGTGTATTTTTGGTTACTTGGGAAGACATATGTAATAATGGCCGTAACTGGCACAACCAATCACTTATATTATTTTGTGATCACTACAACCGTCATACAAGACCATTTATAAAGCGCCATTAGATTATTTCCGCAGTGCCCCTATTGGTACTTGGTTTTCCTTGGAAAAGCCCAGAAGGGATTATTTCTGACAGATCAAATGACTTAGTTCCGTCCGTGAAGCAGGTTATCTTGTAAAAAAATTTCCCTTGTAAATACATAAAATTGTTTCATTCATGTTTTTTGAAATTATTTGGTGGAAATTTAGGAATGCAAAACTCATAATGGTTCGAAAGGAACAGTTTCTCAAACTATAAACTATAATACTCACATTTTGACCATAACTGTTGTTCATGCATGTGAAGTACACAACTGACTTGCTGACCAATACAGTATACAAACATGGCAGAATATCTGGATTTGCTACTATTTCTGGCTAGAGCACTGAATTTGACATACCGTAATGTACATATAACCAAGCTACATATCTAGAACAGGTATGTATTCATAATGTTCATAAAATAATTAAAATGAAATATTTCAGACTTGCGTGATGAAGGTAACTACTGCATTATTTACTTCAAGAGCATGATCTACTGTTCGATGTAAGTTTCGTTGTATGAAACACCATCATCGTCATTATATACTCCACCAAGCCAAAAACACTTTTCAGAGAAATCACAGAGTCAGAAATATGAAAAAAGTGCGAAAATGATTTTTTGATAGTTTCTTCAAACTTATTACACGTAGTGGACGAAAACTGCAGATTCCTCTATTCTTAATTCTCCCTTTGGAAGAGTTACTCGTGCGCCAACATCCAAATGTCGGCGATACCATCCAAAATACCATCGAATATGTACCATAATACCATAATACCATAATACCATCGAATACCATATTATGTACCATAATACTACCGATACGAACGTTCAACAGGCACGTTGTCTAAAACTAGATTTCCCTGGAGATCCATGAAAGTGTTCCCAGTTTCATCAGGGAAGCGGCGTCACTGATGGGAAACGCGCAGTTGAATGAAAACATCTGTTGTTGTTGTTGTTGTTGTTGTTGTTGTTGTTGTTGTTGTTGTTGTTGTTGTTGTTGTTGTTGTTGTTGTTGTTGTTGTTGTTGTTGTTGTTGTTGTTGTTGTTGTTGTTGTTGTTGTTGTTGTTGTTTTCTTTGTAGTGTAACAAAATGAACATTCAAGATAGTATTGTAACCAGGTTTATGAAGAAACCCCCAGCTCAGTTCTATCGTCTTATAAAACTAACCAAGGTGCATGAATCAATAAGATGAATAATATATGAGGTATGACTGACTGAATCCAGATAATCGTGCATAATCTGGCCATTAATAAGCACTTGCGTCAATGCTAGCTGAAGCCCGTATATATAAATAAGGTTCATACATGTTTACTCAGAATCAAATGACAGTAGGTTTAACGTAACAGCGATAAACTCTTCTGACCTAATACATAAGGGTAAAACTTGATGACAGTAAGGGATAAAATGTTTCAGTATGTAAGTAAATGCCAATGTCTTGTTCTACAATATTGATGTAGATAATCTGAAGGCTATACTCGATGATTGATGATAAGCAGAATCTTTCAACAATCTGGAAAACACGGTTCTTCAGTGCTCTCAAATGACTCATTAAATAAAAATTACTTAACTCGCACAATTTACACTCACAAATAACACTTGGTGATGTATTTTTCCCAATTTGCGTTTAACCAGAACTGCTCACCATAAAACAGAACATAAAAATAATACATTTTACCGAACCACGCCGTTTCCGAAACATCCGTTCAGTTGGCGCTGAAACGAAACGATGCAACATGGGGATAAAAATATCGCACGGTTTGGCGGAATCAATTTTATTTCTCAGAGTATTATAGCTTGTTTATTGTTTCTTGTTACTAAAATTGAATTCTGTAAAACGTTTTGCTCCATTTGTATGTAGTGTGACAACTGTTGAAAATTCTTTAAAAACTTCTAGCAAGCGGGCCTGAGGTTATTTTGAACATAAAAAGGTCCACATGAGAAATTCAGATTGTCAAGAAAATCTGAATAAGCTATAACTTCGGAACGACTTCGGAATTATACTCAAACTAGAACACTCATAGAAAAGATGCTTTAAAGAGTAGTCGTCAAACAGTGAGCAAACTTCAAACTCAAAGGAAACAGCTTATTGGATGCAAAAATGAACTGATGTAAAATTCGAAAACGAAAAACGTACTATCGACCGAGATATTTTTGAAGTCGAAATGGAAAAGTAAAATTCGACGACCCTACGCTCCGTGGTGTGTGTGCGTGTTTGTTTGGCCCGTTTGTTGGGTGGGTTTTAGCCTGTTGAAAAAATTATGCAAATATCACCGGCCGAACCTAACTAAATTATAAAAAAATATTTTTGATATCTTTTTTCACTTGTCGTAAGGGAAGAAAATTCATTTTTGATATTGTATCTCCGATTTGAAGGATAAATGCCAGATGATTTTGAAGCTCATCCGCTAGTTTTCTGGTCAAGTGTGCTTTCAGCTTGTCTGTGTGCCGCAACGTGAATAACGCAGATTTTGCGCTGACAAAAACCATTAACCATTGAAAATTTAAAATATACTGCAAAAACTACAACTATGCTTTCCATTTCAGAAATCAGTAAATTCTAGTCGTATTATTTTGACAAAGGTTAGTTGGAGTTTCTGAAATTTTAACCGAAACAGGGTATTCTTTTACCATCTTGTTCAAAGGTTATGGAGAACTTTGAAAAATGCGGCAAAGCACGCTTTTCAAAACCCGAGAAGTGAACTTTCTCTGTTGTCTTGAAGTATGGCAATAATGTTTTATTTTTGGTTCGACTTCGTCAGCTTTTAGAAAAGGTGAGGAAGACAAATTTTACAAAATAAAATTCGTCTTCATACACGAGTTCCTAGATTTTTTTACTTTCTTGCGTGTTTCACAGACAGTTTTGGGACAGCCGGAATCGAGATTCAAGTACGCAGAATAGAGTGAGAATGATGAGAATACTAAGTGTGTGAGATTGATCCACTTTGAATTAACAGGAATCAGCAGAGAAGCGAGAACTGAAAAACATGTCATCTTCTTTTGGAGAAAAATGTGCCTTTTGACATTGAATGTGGTTGGCCATCAATCAGTTGTAACGAGTGCGCGTAAAAACATTAGTCGTCGAGTCGAAGGACGGATCACTGTAAACTTTTTCGGGCTACTTACATAATTTCTTTTGCATTGAAACGATCTCATAAAATTCAGGTACATTTCTTGCAAAAAGACCTGCTAGTAAAATAGGTATATTTTTCAAGTTTTTGCTCGTCCGCAACGTTTTGTTTCAGTGAGATTCACTTTGTTTACGAGTTTTTACGGCGAAGCCAACGCCCAATGCCAGACCGCGTGGTATATAACATAACGTAACATAACAGATTACGTGGTCATTTGCGGCAAACATTTGTTTGTTGTTTCGTACACAGCTGGGATAATGTACAAAACTGTTGACCGATTGAATTATGTATGTTGGGTTGTTTTTATTTAGTTGGCGGAATTGACTTTCTTTTTTAAAGTTAGGCTGTTATGCGGCTCTATTCCACGCTTTGTCAGATCAGTTTAGTGAAGAAAACGTAAAAAGTTACGCAAATCACAATAACCATTATCAAAAAACAATTAACATGTATTTTGTTAGATTAAACGTACATTTGTGCTGAATAAATGAATGAAGAACCAAATAAATGAACGAATAATTGAATGATTGGATGAATGAATAAATTGAATATGAGAAACAACATCTGGCCGACAATCGAAAACGCCCGTTATCACGCGCTATGGGGCGTACTGACTGCTGTTTGGCAAAGATTCCATTTTGTGAACGGCTTTGCGATCATATGATAGCCGAAAAAATAAAGCATAATAAATCCCAAATGAATATTCTATGAGTAAATGTATGACCTGAAGAACAAGCCATGTTAATAAACAACATAATGTAACTGAATATACAAAACTATGTTTGAATATTATAAACAAAATCGTGGACGAAATCCTTGGGTCCGAAATGTTATTGATCACGATGGATTAGAACTCCAATTTAAAATAAATTATGCTACAGATGATATATTTTTTGGGCTGTTTTCAAGTTATTCGTCGCATGAATTTCTAATGAATTGTTTCTAATACAAAATGAACTAACGGAAACGTGACGCGAACACAGCATTCTCCATAGCTGTGTTCAGTACATCTGATCCTGATCTCGTGCTCACTGACATGATCTGGCTCGTATCCAAATCTGATGTTATATAGTTTTTCATATTGGCGAGCAAGTGAATCCCTCCCAGGGGGATAATCTCCGCAACGATGAATTAATCGGTAGACATGAAGTTATTTTATCTACATTCCAATGAAGTTGCGCTTTGGGAACAAAGATAAGTTGTAGTATTTCCATCCTTTCTTGTTGGGTAGTGGTGTCGCTGATCACATGGTTGAAATGGATATGGAAGACGTGCATACGATTCATGATGATTCATCAAATGATAGCTGAAACAAAAAATTAAAACAACTACTGGTGCACCATGAAATGTAATGGGAAACCTGGAGAATGCAGATACAGAAACACTTAACGATTGAAGGTTCATACTGTATGTATCTGAACTGAACCACTTAATTTTGTTATCTAATTGGGAAATGGGGCTATACCCCACGTATCGATTAACCGGAACCTTACTGTCGGCTATTCTATAACTCTGTTTCTCTCTAGTTTTGTGGATTTTTGATGCTCATCAAGGCACACCAATGTCATCTAAGAATGATGTGATCGTAGTGAATGGCGTGGGTAAGACTCTGAAATGTCAGTGAGAAAAGAACCTATAAAATTGCCAGACACCCTACTCAATACTTGAACATTTTTCTACTTTCGTAACTTTTTTATCACTAGTCTTCAACACCCTAACCTCAACACCACTCTCTCGCACACTGATCCTACCTCAACACTGAATCTGAAATCCAGCTAAACCTTTGACCTTTCCTGGAATTTACTCACCGTATCCCTTGATCCGATTCTCAAAAAAAATTACAAGCGACTTACACTACTAATTTTACTATTATCTGACAAAACATCTACGTAAGTAACCCACTGATTATCAATCTATTGTAAAAATGACGGACACGATGGAGACGACGACCACAAGCAAGCCATTCAGCCAAAGGCAAATGGTAAGTTGTGTTTGACATCAAAAGTAGTCAATCAAGTTTTGAAAAATGATTCTCGTGAATTAATGAACAAACGAAGACCAACGATAAAAACAGTGAGATAATCAAGTGAGAATATGGGTGAGTGAGTGAGTGAGTGAGTGAGTGAGTGAGTGAGTGAGTGAGTGAGTGAGTGAGTGAGTGAGTGAGTGAGTGAGTGAGTGAGTGAGTGAGTGAGTGAGTGAGTGAGTGAGTGAGTGAGTGAGTGAGTGAGTGAGTGAGTGAGTGAGTGAGTGAGTGAGTGAGTGAGTGAGTGAGTGAGTGAGTGAGTGAGTGAGTGAGTGAGTGAGTGAGTGAGTGAGTGAGTGAGTGAGTGAGTGAGTGAGTGAGTGAGTGAGTGAGTGAGTGAGTGAGTGAGTGAGTGAGTGAGTGAGTGAGTGAGTGAGTGAGTGAGTGAGTGAGTGAGTGAGTGAGTGAGTGAGTGAGTGAGTGAGTGAGTGAGTGAGTGAGTGAGTGAGTGAGTGAGTGAGTGAGTGAGTGAGTGAGTGAGTGATGAGAGTGAGTGAGTGAGTGAGTGAGTGAGTGAGTGAGTGAGTGAGTGAGTGAGTGAGTGAGTGAGTGAGTGAGTGAGTGAGTGAGTGAGTGAGTGAGTGAGTGAGTGAGTGAGTGAGTGAGTGAGTGAGTGAGTGAGAGTGAGTGAGTGAGTGAGTGAGTGAGTGAGTGAGTGAGTGATTGAGTGACTGAGTGACTGAGTGATTGAGTGAGTGAGTGAGTGAGTGAGTGAGTGAGTGAGTGAGTGAGTGAGTGAGTGAGTGAGTGAGTGAGTGAGTGAGTGAGTGAGATTCTTTTTCCAGATTTCTATACCCTTTGAGTTTCACCGGTTTCATAGTGGTTATCTACGGTTTATCGACATTCAAAGACAACGCCGTGGTCAAAGACATTTGTGAAAACATGAAAGACACGATCATATGCCGAAAATGCGGCGAAGTAAGCTGTAGTTTTACTGTTAGTTGCCCACTCATAACTACTAACTCACGCACTCACTCACTAACTAACTAACTT
>OZ038442.1:12544429-12549247 GCA_964036265.1 Daptonema setosum | reverse complement strand
AAAACTGCCGATTCCCCCTTCTTCGACGAGTTTCCATTGCCAATCCACCGGCGGACGAGGCAATCCGCCGAAGGTCAAGGAAGTTTAGATAGAGTAATTCGAAGTTTGAAGAGAATTTCACTTACGCCCCAAATATTTTTTTTACCCGCGAAAGAGGAGTTGGGTTTTCACTATTTCGTTCTTCCCTCGTCCGCTAGTGAGTCAATCAGGCAGGTCATGATGATGGTGTGCCCTACCATGGAGCGCTAGCGGACGATAATGGAAGGGAAAAGTGGAATTCCCCCTCTTTGGCAGTTTCAAAAAGTAGAGTTTGTTCTTTACAGTATAGGTAAAATAGCCAAACTTCGGCTGATTCCCCCTTCTTTGGAAAGATTCCCCTCCCTTTGGTGATTTTGGTCGTCCGCCAGTGCCATGGAGGGCCCTTCTGCTGGATGAGCCAGTTACCGGACATCACATTATAAACCACTTCCATAAGGACTTGGCACTTACGATAGATTTATGACTCTCAGGTTGAACATACATACATCTGATAATTTGGAGATTACAAGCTCAGGGACTAACTCGCGATAAAACTTTTGACAATGAATAAAAAATCGATTCGTTTGCTGAACTCTTTGTTTTGATTTGTAAGTTTGAATGCCATGATTCAAAAACGATTTACTGAATACATACAGAATGTACTGTACTTATGTACGAATGAACCACGGTTTCATATAATAGTCTTTTTCATTTTAAAAAATGAGGAGGGTGGGCTCGCTTGACAGTGTGTGAAATCATATGTACGTACATAGAATAAATTCGCTACCTTAGGCTGACTCATAAAAACATACATAGTTATACAAAACTTTGAAATTGAATTATGTATAAACAAACTTTATTCTAACTTTTTGTAAATTAGCAAACACTGATTACCGTCTCTGAGAACCACAGACTCAAAGTGCCATAACCAAATCCATGTGCCCACACAAAACTCATGTATGCCATCTTAGAAAGCGCGGGGCTAAAAATTTCCTCCCAAAATGCCAAGCCAACTAATCGATTCGGCATCCGGACAACTATAGTGGGGGCAGTAGTGGACGAGAAGGGGAGAGAAAAGTGAAGTTCCCCCTCATTGGTGGTTTCAAAAACGAGAGTTTGTTCTTCAAGGTTTGGGTAAATTGGCCTAATTTCTGTCCGTCCCTCTCTTTGGAAACACCTAAGGTGGCGATGGGGAGAGGGGGCTAAATGGAATCCGTGTGAAGGGGAACATTAGAAGAGGACATGGGAAAGTGATACCATTTCATCAAATTTTGTTGGTTTTTGTTTTTTAGATGTAAAGAAATGGCTTTAAACCTGTCAGTTTCATTTCATCGGAGAAAACCACATGCCCTTTGTAATATTTGCCTACCGTCAGCCGAGGTGGGAGGTTGTGGGGCATGGGAAAGGGTGTAGGATTAGGGTGGGTTAAACCTGAGAATTAGGGTTGACAAATTACAAATTACATTTCATAAGTAAACCTTTAATTTGAATTTGAGGTAACTTCCTGTCTCCGCGAAAAAAACCAAAACAGATGTTACAATGTTTGGGTGTTTTGTTCATTCGCCACCATCAGGTGGTGGTACGTGGTATTTGCTACCACTAGCGAAATATGAAAGCAAGGAAAATTGGAAACTTCCACTCTTTGAGAGTTCCAAGAACTTGTTCCTTAAGATAAAGGTAAAATGGCGATTTTCCTGCCAATTCCCCTTCTCTTAAAAGATTCCCCTCCCTTTGGAGGTTCGGCTCGTCCGCTTGTAGTAGTTAGTATAGTACCATAACGGAGGGCAAAATGGCATCCGTTATTGGTTGATTCTCAGGCCGCGTTCAAAGTCGTCTTGAGAAAAAAAAAATTCTGAAACATTCTACCAATCAAAAGTTTCAGAAATTTTTTGGAAACTAACGAAAGTTTTCCACAATAATTTTTGAGACTTTCTCAAGACGACTCTGAACGCGCCCTTACTGTGTATATAGCAGCGGATGGTAATTTCTATTGTGGGGTTATATATCATTTTACAAACCGAAGAACCTGAAGGGTTCGACATCTGGGTTATTGAACAGTTTAATTAACACTTTTTCGTTGATTACCGAATTCGGGTTCGCTTATTTTCCAATAGATGTTTTCATAGGTATGCATGTACAGCAACATCTGTATGCCGTATAACATAGTCAGTTGGCCATGACTATATCGAGCTTTCTTGAGTGTGTAGGTGGCATAATTTATGGTGTTCGTGAGTTTTGTGCAACGTCCTTATTATAATTCCAAGTCTATTTATATAAGAGAGTCTCATTTGATCATATTAAAAATATTTAAAAATTCACTCTTTGCAGTTGCTCTGCATGCATTACCTCAACCGTTACCTGTTCATTTTGGGGCCAAGCAGTGAAACTCAACATTATATTATATTTTTTTATTTTCCAAGGGTTTACACGACTTTTCATTATTTCAACGTAATACAAAATTTAATAATTCATCTGACATCACTCATATATCGTTATAAACATAGGAACAGAAATATAATGTTCTCATAAATGCACGAATTAGTACACAATGGTACGTTTCTATGTAATCTACAGTTTCGCATAAAGAAATGATCCGTCAAAATGTTGAACATAAAGGTTGTGTCAGTTAAAATATCACAGCGAATTGCATTGCTATTGTATAAAAACACAACATTGTGGAAAAACACAGTTTCTTAATCACAGCAAATAAAATTAACCTATAGCTCTGAATCAGAGCAATAACCTAAGGCTCAGTATCAAAGCTTCAACTTTCATGTTTTCCAAACAAACGAGGATTGGGGAAACAACCCTAGCTATGTACGTAGCTATCATTTAATCAAGCGTAAGAAGTGGGAGCTATGGTGGCGAAGGAGTACATACGTAGGTAGGGACGGGGACAAATCCTCTCTTAGGGAAATCACAGGTTTTGTTTATTTTCTAATTAACTGAAAATGAGCATTAGGACAAAGTTATAAAGTTTTTCAATGATCTCTACACGTAATTTTGGGTCTGAGTAAGAACGAAGCGTCAAATTTGGTCGAAAAAAGCAAAACAGTAAATGAGTAATGAGTATGGATTCGATGTCTGACAGGGCTTTGGTTCATTTTTTCCTTTGAACGTCTAGCAATCCAGTGCAACCCAAACAATAACTCTTCTAGGCAACTTTTCATTTTACCGTTATTAACTTTTCGAAAACCTTTTATTCTTTGAATGCGTGAAACTTGGAAACATGTGTACAGACTGTAATGTTAGTATCGATAAAATAATGGCATTTTTTTGGGTAGGAGAACTTACATTTTTTACAAATCTATACAAGGTAATTCTATCCTAGGTAAATCCATACATGGTAATTCTATCATTGGTAAATCCATACATGGTAATTCTATCATAGGTAAATCTATACATGGTAATTCTATCCTAGGTAAATCCATACATGGTAATTCTATCCAAGGTAAATCTATACAAAGTAATTCTATCCAAGGTAGATCTATACATGGTAATACTATCCAAGGTAAATCCCAAAGTAATTCTATCCAAGGTAAATCTATCCAAGGTAAATCTATACAAGGTAGTTCTATCAAGGGATGTTTTATTCAAGGAAAATCTAATCAAGGGAAATTTTATTTGAGGAAAATGCATCCAAGGGAAAAAATCAGTAGCAACAGTCAACAGTGACCATTCTCACAAAAATCGCAAGTAAATTAGTTACCTCATTTTGTCAGTTTAATAACAAAGTCAAATGTGATGATTGTCTTAAATCTAGGAATGATGAATGGAAAAATATGGAATCAGTTATGAATAAAATTATTATTCTGTCTGTCCGTCAGTCAGTCTGGTATTTATTTACCTGGAACCTCGACTCAAACGCCGCAATTACACTGACTGCGGTTATACACACGGACTCATTTGTTATATACTGTACATAGTTATGTCCCATGTCAGGCATGTTGCCCATCATGTTTGTCGTAACAAAGGTCTGAAACAACGCTCACTCACTCACTCACTCACCAACTCACTCATTCACTCACCCACTGAAAATCGAATTACTTTGGATAGAATTTCCTCGTATAGATTTACCTTGGATAGAATTATCATGTATAGATCTACCTTGGATAGAACTTCCTCGTATAGATTTACCATGGATAGAATTTCCTCGTATAGATTTACTTTGGATAGATTTGCCATGTATAGATATACCTTGGATAGAATTACCATGTATAGATTTACCTTGGATAGAATTACCATATATATAGGGTGTCCCACATAACTTGCAGCATTTTGATCAACCACCAAATTTTTTGTTGTGATGTTATCATAATGAGTATTATATCAGCAGATAGCATATAGTCTGATGTTTTGTTTTCCGTATATTGGAGGTTCATACCTATCACACAGCTTCAGATATGGCCCTTTACGTGAAAGTAGTCAAAATCGAAAAAAAATATTCTTGTTTGAGTTTTGCATTTTTTTCATGATTTTTCATTGTAAATATTTGTTAAAATAACTTATAAAGATCTGAAATAACTAAAACAAACAATCAAAAGATATTTTGCATCGATCCACAAACTTTCGAAAACTTTTTTCAAAAAAAGTGCACATGACCGTATCGGTCACGTTTCACGATTGCCGTTCAGTTGGGATGAGTCGCTGTGCGAAATGCGCCGAGATTGGTGAAACCAAGTATTATAAACTGTAACTTTATGCTTCTGATTTATTTTAGTATCTGTAAATTTCCGTTATTTCATTGATACGTTGTAATTTTGTGCATTCAAAGTCAGTTAAAAACAAAAATAAAGTTGA
>OZ038442.1:12534429-12541929 GCA_964036265.1 Daptonema setosum | reverse complement strand
TGATGATGATATTGTTGTAGTTTTTCTTGTTGGAGTTTGTGTCGAAATTGTGGTTGTCTTTGCCGTGGCTGTGGTTATTGTTGTCGTTGTTGTGGTGGTGGTGGATGATGATGAAACTGTTGTAGTTTTTCTTGTTGGAGTTTGTGTTGAAATTGTTGTTGTCTTTGCCGTGACTGTTGTTGTTGTTGTTGTTATTGTTGTTGTTGTTGTTGTTGTTGTTGTTGTTGTTGTTGTTGTTGTTGTTGTTGTTGTTGTTGTTGTTGTTGTTGTTGTTGTTGTTGTTGTTGTTGTTGTTGTTGTTGTTGTTGGAGATGTAGTGTAAAGGGGCGTCTCACAGTGTTTCCCAGTATAGTAGGCGGTACAAATGCATATTTCGTCATCTGTGTTGGCTTGATGTAGGCACTTGATCACACCGCAGTCTACGTCCTCATACATCGGCGGGCACACACACTTCGATGGATCTAACGGATCGATCGAACCGCCGTTTTTGCATGCTGGAATGTGTAGATTTTATTGGTAATAATCCAGCCAATAATCGGAAAAGTATCAGCAATGTTTTGTTATTCATAACCAGTAAAAAAATTAGTTCAAACCAACTAATCGGATCGCAAATGTTTGTCTTCATACGTTGAAACGGATTTCCGTTGGCGTCACGTCCGACAAACTGTAAATATATGTATACTGTAATTACGCCCGACAAAACTGCCCGATCATACTAAGTCTAAGCCTAAGCCTAGTCCAGATCATACTACGCCTAAGCCTAAGCCTAAGCCTAAGCCCGACCATACTAACCACGAACCCGATGGCACCGTTGCACTGGAAGTACTTGCCGGTCACGTACTCGTAAGCACAGAATCGTCGATTTCGTCGCAGCGCCACCTGATGCCAGTTCCATACGACCGGTTGCCATTTATTGGGCACATAGCTGTGGATGGTGTCCAGTTGGCCTTGACCACCCGGAAATGTGGGCTCCACGATCAACCAATTGTCGGCGTCTGAATTCAACCGGATTGGGCAGGTTTTTGGCAAAAGATATGCGTAAACATTGAAAGAGAGCTTTAAGATACAAGCTATGAGGCACTGGCGGACGAGAAGGGGTGGGAAAAGTGAAAGTCACCCTCTTTGGCGTTTTCGAACAGTATTTTTCGGAGGGTTAGCTGGTCCCCTGTGCTATTAAATGCATGATACTCGAATGTAGTTGAAGAGGCTATGACTCATGTCCCGTAAACAAAGCTGGAGGGTTCGAGTCATTCATAATGATTAAAGTCAACCAACTGTTGGCAAAGCCGGGCTCACGTGGTACATCACTGGTGTTGAACGTTGTAAAGCCGTAATACGCGTCCATCATGCTTTCGGCACGCACCTGCGGGATTCAGTATGATATGCATGATCCATCAACACATTATTCCTTCTTTTCACTCTCTTGTCTTCTAAATAAAATTAAAAAATCTCATTCAAATTCTTATCACTCTAGGATTTTTTCATTTCATTCTTCTTCTATTCATATGTTAACTACATACATATGCTACGGCTAAGTTGTTAACCATTTAGTGTTCCCTCTTCATTTCGTCTAATTTACGGAATGAAATACATACATACATTCATGTGGGGCAGGTGTCATCCGCCAGTTTTCAAACCAGGAATCACCGGTTCCCTAAGCTAGCACCATATCCATTACACTAGGCAGGTGAGTTAATCAAATAACATATTGATGATGATTTGTCATTGGATTGAACCTGAATCCAGCAAGTGAGTGTCACTCCGTCATTGACCTGATGCAGTCGAGTCGACGACGACAGAGTGCGCGCCAGGCTTGACGTCTTCACTGACACTTTCCAGGCGCCAGTGAATGACCCAATAACTGAAAGACTCACTATAGACATGTCTCACAAGTATCATATCATTCAGTCAAACCCTCTAATTTATGGATTCATTTTGCATCGGTCACTGGGTTACAAACATTTTGCTCAAACAAATTATAAAAAAATTTCTTGGCCAGCTGGCTGGTCCGATGAAGTTTAATTTGAGTAAAACGTGATATAGAGAATGCATATCTGGAATGGAAAACGAAAGAGTCCCAACCCGCGCCACGATCGAATCTGTAGATCACCAGTCGCTCCACATCGTTAACGATAATGAAGTTGGGTGATTGTTGTCGACCTGAATTTATGTGCTATTCAATATTTAAAAAGTTCAATGGCCTTGATTTTGTTTGGTATCCGTAAAATAATGGGAGTGAAACAAAACATTCGAAAGCCGAGTACACAGATTGGCACGATGGAACAATGACATCATGAAAATATTGAATCTTGTATTGTCACGATGTTGTCACGTACAAAAATGTACAGAAATTGTGAATCGTTTCCTCTTGTGAAACGTAAACGAAAAACATAAGAGAAGCTTAATATACCCTTGCCACCAACCATCGGGACCAGTGACGACAACTAGTGGTTCGTCGCCACCAACGGCCACCGTGAAACTGCCGACATCCATGTCGATGGGAAAGTCGAGTGTTTTGGTGGTGCTACAGGAGCTGGACTCGAGCTGCGTGACCAATGATGAACGCCAGCTGATCGGAATGAAGGTTTCGATGAACTGCGTATAAATTGTGTTCAAAATGGGCAGGTAAAACGTTCAACAAACTGACGAGCAATAACAGATTTATCGAAACGACGCTTGAGGTTCAATCATCAACAGTAATGTTATCAAATCTAAATTATCACCTTTTCGACGGGCAACTCATCGTCAGAGCTCTTCCGAGTGACGAAAACGTGGCCGAGCGTGAAGTCGACGATCTGACTGATGACGGGTGAGATGCTGCAGAGGGGCATTTCTTAGCTTGGTCAGGGTTTCTTGTTATCATAAAATAATTTTTATTGCCCCGTAACCACAAATTTAAAAAGGGTTAGGCGGAACATTCGTATGTTATCAGAAGGCCATGTGACAAAAACTTTGCTCTCTCAAAAATTTTAACGGACGTCAAGAGCAGATTTGAATTCAGCTGAGCACCTTGAGATCTAATTTATTTTTTACCACATTAACATGTGACATCCCTAAAATCAATCGCATAGAAAGCAAATCGGACCAACTTGACTTCTACCTTGCCCTTCAAGACAAGGCCGCTGGAATCGGCCGTCGAGTTGGTTTTTACTGTTTGTTGGCCACAGTTAGGTGGTATGGCGTCTCCGATTATGTAGAACACCTGGAAGAAAAACCAAGTTAAAAACAAACACAAACACAATCGTATTTAGTGTCTTGTTTTATGAAGAAAACGACCTGTGCATGAAGACGTAATAGTCTTTCGGCCATATTATCGGTGCTGGGTGGAGTCAGATGAGGCATCGGGTCATCCGTAAAAATGTAGATCATGCTGTTGGGTGGGAGACCCCGAATGTTGAGCACAAATGCGAGCGCCTGACAATACAAAACATGTGCCTCAAAGATGGCCTATGGGAAACCGTCAATTCAGTTGTTTTAACTTTGATAGATTTACTTTGATACTTTGATTTCAAGCGATTCCTCAGGCTAAAACAATCTTTATGACTGTATTTCTCAACAAAGCTGAAACTGTTCTTATGGGTAAACATGTCTGGCGGTAAAACAGAAGAAGCGTAATCTAAAGTAGTATCTAAAACTAAGGAGGACACAAATAAAGTTAACCTCAAATGCGTAACTCTGGCATTCCCCGGCCTCGGACAATCTTGGTAGATTCTGGACGGCATGCTCAAACTCATTGGCATTGTTTGTATCAACCACGAACCGAAAGCCTGGTCCTGAAACAGTCAGTTCAACTTTATTTCGGTTAAATAAAGAAGGTGATTTAACAGCGTTAATTTAACCAAGTAATAGTTTTCTTGTAATAAAATCACGAACGTGTGGATCCGAAGCTCATGAGAATGAAGCGGTTGATGCCGTCCGACTGCCGAATCTGCGACACCAACTTCGCTACTGATTTCTGAAGTAGTGATAATTATTAAAGATGTATTGAAGAAGTTGATAGTTAGATAAGATATTATTAAAAATTTATGTTCTTTCAACACACCTTGTTAGCCTCCAACTCATAGTAAGTGTCAATGGTATTCTGGATAATGAAGACCAGAGCACGATCGAGCGATGGTGGTATTGGATTGATGTTGAACGCTTCGCACGTTATCACTAAAACAGACGTGAAATGTAGTTGAGTCCCGATGAACTGAAGAACGAATTTTTCGCAAAACTCAGAAAAGTCATATTTTGCAAAACTCATGTGGTGAGGGATCACTTATGTCAAATGCCAGTAAAGAAAACGCACGAACTCTCGTCCATTCTCCTCGGTATGCTGTAAGGCAGCTGCTTGAAGTGGTTGATGCTGCCGAACGCAGGGCTGCCAGAACCTAGAATATAACGCCACTATACGGTTTGCCGGCCTATTAAGCGTTGTCTAACTCTTTCCCAACTGAAAAATTGCCAACCAGTGCTTGAAAGCGCGCTCAACACGAAGAGTAAAGTGAGAATTTTGAGCCACCTGGCTGGTCGCATGTTGACTAGATGTTGACGAAACATTGACGATTTATAGTTATGGATATCTGAGTACTGCAGTATTACTGATGTCCAAAAATATGAACGAATAAAATCCAATTCCCGGAAGTGCTGTATTGACAGCGTGAATAACGAGACTCCTTGGTTTCACAGAACTGCTGAATTGATCAATGAGTAATTCGGTTTTATTGAATCGTTGCAATGGACATCGGTTGTATGTCATTGCTTGAGGCATGCATCGTCAGGTGTTCAGTTTAAATAAAAATGTAGGGCGTTGGCAGTAGATCAGGTGTACGTAGACGTCATTTGTGAGTCAATCAGTAAATGATTATTTTTCGGATCATATAAGTTACGCGGAATTTCGGTGCGTAATCCGTATGAAACCCAGGAGAATCTTGAGAGTCTTGCAGTCAACCTTGAAAAGGAAGAGTTATGATATATCAAAACAAGTTTCTGATGGGACAAATTTCTGATGATAAATACTTGCAATCCGATTAAAACTGTGCTTCGACAGTGCGCTGAGTCACTATAAGGTGTTGTCGCGAATTGACTTGGGTGGCAAATGTTTTTGTTTGTGGGTTGTTCTCTTTCTGTAATTTAATGATAAGAAACGTGTTAAAATACATTTGCTGAATAACAACGGCGATTGAAGCACTTTCACAGGAAGCTTCTTTTAATTTTGTTCTCAGATACTGAAAAGAAATTTGCCTGGCCGGAATAGAATGTGGTCAGTGAGGAAGTTGGTAATTCACGATTGATGCTCAAAAATTATGTTTCATTTATTTTCCATGTAATTAAACAGACAAATACTATTGCTAACTCTGGCTCAGAACATTTTACTACGATTCTAACTTTGCATAATTGTGAACAGCAAACATAAAACCATTGAATTTTTCTACGTGGACCATCATTGTTATGTTGGTTGAAAACTAACAAGCAACAGAAGAATGAGAAAGGGCTCTCATCAAAGCTTATCAGTAGCCACTCACAGGCCCTGTACTCGTCTGTTCACGTTAACGCCAAAGAAAAAAACAAGTAATCATATCAAATTGGTGTGATTCTTACGTTCCTATTCATATTGGACGACGGCTTATAATATGAGTTTATCTATAACAACGTGTAAGTACTTATGTAGTAATTTTTAGTTTACATGTGTCTTAGTCACAAAGCAACTCAGAATGATAATTTGCCTCAAACTGTTTTAAAAATTTATAACCAGTTTGCGCCCTACGGTGACTCTATGGGTGGTATATGTAAAACTTCGTTGACCGCACCACTGTTGTTGAACCACCAAAAGTGTTATCGAATTCTCGTAATGTACCACATGTTTTTGCTTCGCCGGGAAGGTAGCTTTTTTCAACTTGCGCTCTGTGGTTAAACTGTTTTAGTTTTATGTTCGTAGGTTATTGTGGGAAGAAAAATTCTCACGTTTTAATGGAAATTAAATATAAAACTGAAGAAAAAATCACAGCAATTTCTTTTGAGTTATTTGCTATCGTTTGACCCACCAAGGCGAAACAATAAAATGTATCAAATTACCAACAACTGATAATAACAAGTTCATTGCACCATATGTTGGGAATATTTTTTGAATATAAAACAAAGGTAAATGATGTAAATTAGAAAAGGTTACATGTTTTGATTTAGTTAGCTCAAAAGTGATCACATCATTCCCGCACTGTATTGTTTCGTTGATGCAAAAGTCTGATAAAGATCTCTCTGATACAGCTCAGACTTTAGTTCCATTTGTACATTTGGAAGATCCTGCAATGGGCATAGGCGGGTAATCATTTGAAACGTCCGGAATGAACAGTTTGGTCGTCACATTGCTTCGCGCCCAAGCCAACCCAAAAACTAAAGCCTAAGCCTAACCTGAAACCAAAGTTTTCTTCCCCACCAAATTGCTTAAATGGTAAAATAAGAGCTTGTGACTAAGCCTAGGCCCATTTCAAGGTTATTGAATCCGACTGAGCTTGTGTGCAAATCGTTCTAGCATGTGTCAGACAGCCATGCGGACCAATCTGGTTCAGAACAACCAGTCTGCTGCCCATTGCAACAAGAAATTAATAAAATCAATGTCCCAACAACTTGGCGATATCCGGCGGCATGACATCTGATATCTCGGTAGTAGCGTGATCCAGATTCACCGAATCTGCCGACTTGACATGAACATGCAAAGCAATGAGGATGACCGTAAAGTAAACGACGGCGAACACCAGAAACGCTACCGGAAACAGTACCCGACTGAGGCGGTCGATGTTGCGGGCTCGATCCGTGTAAATCTCGCTCTTTGTACGAACGTGAAATTCAGAGCATTCCTCTGCGGCAGTGTCCGGTCGGGATAAGTGAATTGACGCGCATGAGACGAGTCGTTTAAAAAGAAGCTTGCGCGACTTTGTGGTTGATGGCTTTCGTCGAATATGAGATTCATATGTGTTGTCCTCCGTCTGCGATTTTGCGTGAGGTCGGGATGAGTCTTTTGGTCTCAAGTGATCGGCCGTATATTCACTCTGTTGAAAGGCAGACACGCTGCGAATCTGATCTGGGGACGGTTTTGTACCACCGTTTTTTACGCCGTTTTGTAAGTTGGGTAAGTTTGGTGGAGCTCCAGACCACGAACGGGTGTCGTTGGGCAGATGGCCGTTCGGCTCGATGTCGGATAGACCGTAATCGTTTTCCACGGCTGATATGGAAGGCAGACGATGACTGACTGAGGAATGAACCGATTTTGAGAAAGCAGGTCGTTTATGTGAAGCACGCTGAACTAGCGATGAACTGGTGGCGTGAATCTGAATCATGATAAAACACTAAGGTTTGCTAATTGAAGCAAATCGTTTCCTAAAGGGTTATCATACTTATCTGTGACTGTCATCCAAAAATCGACGAGGATGAACATTTTAAGAAAATAAACAAATAGATAAGTAAACCGTACCTGCATATCTGAATGATGATGATCCACATTAATCACTGACTTTTTAGTAG
>OZ038442.1:12514429-12529429 GCA_964036265.1 Daptonema setosum | reverse complement strand
TGATTACTGAAGCCTACAGGGCACACAATACCATATCAGAATGGTGTTTTCTCAGTGGCCAGAGAGATTGAGTGAACTGACGGGCAATAAATGGCAGAAATACCAGAGCAAGGCGTCAGGATCTGAGTTTCTAATCAGGATTCGAAGCCAAGCCATGATTACCAGGTTTCGAGGCTGGCGCCCTACGCACTAGACTAGACAGGCAACAAAACATTAGGATAGTTAATAAAAAGATTGATGGTTACTACAAGTGTCTGTTACATAGCTGGAGTTTCAACTATGTAAAAATAACATTAGTGGAACGCAAGCCATTTCATGACCATTTTCTAAATAATATAACCATTGAATTGTGAACACGAATGGTTTGCGAGATTGAAAGTTTCATGTTTTATATGATAGGCACAAATGTTTCAAAGAAACGTCTTCTCAATTACACTGATGAGGTGACTCTCATGGGAGCAAAATGAAGGTGATAAAAAAAGAAAACAAGAAACTCCTGCCAGTCGATAGTACATTGGCGAACGAGTCAAACTTCCAAACGGGAGGGGGAGTTTCTTCAAACGAAGGGAAATCGGCAATTTGAGGCAATGTTATAATGGAATGACAAACGGAAGTAAAATAGAATGGGATGACTAGACAATTCACGAAAGGGAAGGGAAGTTTTCTAAAAAAGGGTAAATAACTATTTTACCCATACCTCGAGGGACAAATTCTACTTTTTAAAACTTCCGAGGAGTAGATTTCCACTTTTCCGTTCTTCACTGGTCCGCCAGTGAATTCGTACTCACTTGAAAATCACTGTTACCTAATCAACCCCGACTGTGGAGAGTGTCAACAACTTCTTTAACTTGAAGTACCCGTATGTACGCTACAAAAAATTTCGTTGTACACTTCAGAAAAGTGAAAACTTACTGACAAGAACACATTTTATCCGGGCGTTCTTTATTCAGCGCAGATATTTTCTGGATTTTCATGTACGATTCGATTAATTTTTCAAAATTTCACAGAAACAGTAGGTGATATCTGGTGCTTCTTTGGTAAGTTATGTACGCCTGCTTCACTAGCGGACGAGAAGGGGAGGGAAACGTGGAATTCCACCTTTTTAATGGTTTCAAAAAGTGGAGTTTTTGGTTGAAGGAGTATGTTAAATTTTCTGATTCCTGCCAATTACCCCTCTCCCCGTCTTTGGAGAGATTACCCTTCCTTTGGAGGTTTGGCTCGTCCGCCACTGCACCTGCTGTACAAACACTGAATCTGCCATGCATTTTTCATGCGCAAGTTGTATTTTCGGACTATTATTTCGGATGATTCATCAATCATTGCCGGTGCTAAAATATGGCCCAAAACGTTAGTACCATTGGTGGACGAGCTAATCCTCCAAAGGGAGGGGAATGTTGTCAAAGAGGGGGGATTGGCAGTTTTCAGGCCATTATACCTACACCGTGGGAAACAATACTTTTTGAAAACGCCAAAGAGGGGGATTTCCACTTTTCTCGCCCCTTCTCGTCCGCTAAGGGTTGGCTGTGAATTGGGCCTGTACAGTATTTATACGGTTTATAAAATGCATGAAAAGTAACTCTCAAAAAACGTTCTCTATTTGAGTATCTCGTTTTTGATAATAAGAAACTTGGTTCAAACAGTATAATCTGTAAAAAACGAAAAAAAGCAATTACTAAATAACAAAACACTAACTACAGGCATGTCCAACATGTCCATCATTCATTTGGTCCGTCTAGGCGAGTAGGCGGTTGACCGAAACTAATTAAAAACTGAATCCGCTGTTATCGAAAAATCCTATCACTTGCGGGTGAGCAAACAGTCTGAAAAGGTAGAGATACATGGCACCACTTGCGGACGAGCTAATCCTCCAAAGGGAGATAAATTTTGCCGAAGAGGGGGAATTGGAAGTTTTCAGGCCATTATACCTACACCTTAGGGAACGAATTCTACGTATTGAAATCGCCAAAGAGGGGGGAATTCCACTTTTCCCTCCCCTTCTCGTCTGCCAGTGCATGGCACAAATATGAACAAATAACTCTACCCTACCTATAACCGTTTTTACATTAGCAGACAATATTACGAAGGAAAATGGAATTTTCCCGTCTTTGTGTATTTTATTTCTAAAAGTGTTGGTAAAAAAGCTTCAAATCGGACACTTCCAACGCATTTGTATTATTCCCCTTTCTTTGAAAGAATTTCTAGACTTTTGTCAACTAAATTCAAGAAATTTTTCTTATCCCAAAAACTGTTCAACTGAGCAGCCATTATTAAAATATACAGGGCAAAAAATGTGTTGGTAAATAATTATGGCATTAACCTTTTCATCGACTATGATTAATTGATGTTAAGTTAACTCGTCTTTTTCGATTTGTCATTATTCATAAGTCGCACTAGCGGACGAGAAAAGGTGAGAAAAGTGGAACTCCCCCTCTTTGGCATTTTTGAAAATCATAATTTAATCTCTAAGGTGAAGGTAAAAGGGCCTAACTTCAGCCAATTCCCCACTTTGACGAAATTCCGGACAACCTCTGGAGGTTTCGCTCGTCCGCCAGTATAAGTCAGCTGCGTATAACAAAAAAATACGTGTTTACCAGGGGACAGATGTTTTTATGGAAAATAAGGCCCAATGCTCACTCTAATTTTTGTTTTTGATCCATCATTCTGTATTGTTTGGACTGTCGAAATTGATGGAGCACCCTACTGCTGAATGTCACTTTGGAATTACATACGCGGGAATACGGTGGGAAATAAAAAATTACTACATTTCAAAACGCGTTTTCTAATTTCTTTCAAGTATTTTAATACTTTTATGTGGTTTCCTTTACAATTATTTAACTTAAACGTGCTTTTTTAATTGCGGTATGAAATGGAAAAGTTTTACATTGTCAACTTTTCTTTTACATTGGCAAACATAATGCTGTATTCTTGCTCGTTGTTTTTTGCTTTTGTCATGTTATTGATGTCCGTAGAAAAAAAACGAAAAATAATTAATATTATGCGCTCACTTTGCATGAACTCTGACATATTTGACCAATAATATTTTTACAGTACGAACAATTCGGTTGCCTACTTGTGTAAACTGGTGTTGATACAACCTGATTTGATGAACGATGCTGTTATAAAAAAAAACACAACTTTACGACAAAAATCATATGGTAGTCAGGAAAATATCTGTGAAAAAACGTATGCGAGTTGTGAATAGATATTTAATTCAACTTATGTACCTGTAAACAAAGGGTAGATAATTATAGAATCACGTTACCGAATTATCTAAGAGTTTATATTCAGTTTCCAACGTAAATGTTTCACATTTATTACACGAGCAAGCGCGCACTTTATTCACGGTTCATAACGCTGCAATATCGCCTTCAAGACAAGGCCGCTGGAATCGGCCGTCGAGTTGGTTTTTACTGTTTGTTGGCCACAGTTAGGTGGTATGGCGTCTCCGATTATGTAGAACACCTGGAAGAAAAACCAAGTTAAAAACAAACACAAACACAATCGTATTTAGTGTCTTGTTTTATGAAGAAAACGACCTGTGCATGAAGACGTAATAGTCTTTCGGCCATATTATCGGTGCTGGGTGGAGTCAGATGAGGCATCGGGTCATCCGTAAAAATGTAGATCATGCTGTTGGGTGGGAGACCCCGAATGTTGAGCACAAATGCGAGCGCCTGACAATACAAAACATGTGCCTCAAAGATGGCCTATGGGAAACCGTCAATTCAGTTGTTTTAACTTTGATAGATTTACTTTGATACTTTGATTTCAAGCGATTCCTCAGGCTAAAACAATCTTTATGACTGTATTTCTCAACAAAGCTGAAACTGTTCTTATGGGTAAACATGTCTGGCGGTAAAACAGAAGAAGCGTAATCTAAAGTAGTATCTAAAACTAAGGAGGACACAAATAAAGTTAACCTCAAATGCGTAACTCTGGCATTCCCCGGCCTCGGACAATCTTGGTAGATTCTGGACGGCATGCTCAAACTCATTGGCATTGTTTGTATCAACCACGAACCGAAAGCCTGGTCCTGAAACAGTCAGTTCAACTTTATTTCGGTTAAATAAAGAAGGTGATTTAACAGCGTTAATTTAACCAAGTAATAGTTTTCTTGTAATAAAATCACGAACGTGTGGATCCGAAGCTCATGAGAATGAAGCGGTTGATGCCGTCCGACTGCCGAATCTGCGACACCAACTTCGCTACTGATTTCTGAAGTAGTGATAATTATTAAAGATGTATTGAAGAAGTTGATAGTTAGATAAGATATTATTAAAAATTTATGTTCTTTCAACACACCTTGTTAGCCTCCAACTCATAGTAAGTGTCAATGGTATTCTGGATAATGAAGACCAGAGCACGATCGAGCGATGGTGGTATTGGATTGATGTTGAACGCTTCGCACGTTATCACTAAAACAGACGTGAAATGTAGTTGAGTCCCGATGAACTGAAGAACGAATTTTTCGCAAAACTCAGAAAAGTCATATTTTGCAAAACTCATGTGGTGAGGGATCACTTATGTCAAATGCCAGTAAAGAAAACGCACGAACTCTCGTCCATTCTCCTCGGTATGCTGTAAGGCAGCTGCTTGAAGTGGTTGATGCTGCCGAACGCAGGGCTGCCAGAACCTAGAATATAACGCCACTATACGGTTTGCCGGCCTATTAAGCGTTGTCTAACTCTTTCCCAACTGAAAAATTGCCAACCAGTGCTTGAAAGCGCGCTCAACACGAAGAGTAAAGTGAGAATTTTGAGCCACCTGGCTGGTCGCATGTTGACTAGATGTTGACGAAACATTGACGATTTATAGTTATGGATATCTGAGTACTGCAGTATTACTGATGTCCAAAAATATGAACGAATAAAATCCAATTCCCGGAAGTGCTGTATTGACAGCGTGAATAACGAGACTCCTTGGTTTCACAGAACTGCTGAATTGATCAATGAGTAATTCGGTTTTATTGAATCGTTGCAATGGACATCGGTTGTATGTCATTGCTTGAGGCATGCATCGTCAGGTGTTCAGTTTAAATAAAAATGTAGGGCGTTGGCAGTAGATCAGGTGTACGTAGACGTCATTTGTGAGTCAATCAGTAAATGATTATTTTTCGGATCATATAAGTTACGCGGAATTTCGGTGCGTAATCCGTATGAAACCCAGGAGAATCTTGAGAGTCTTGCAGTCAACCTTGAAAAGGAAGAGTTATGATATATCAAAACAAGTTTCTGATGGGACAAATTTCTGATGATAAATACTTGCAATCCGATTAAAACTGTGCTTCGACAGTGCGCTGAGTCACTATAAGGTGTTGTCGCGAATTGACTTGGGTGGCAAATGTTTTTGTTTGTGGGTTGTTCTCTTTCTGTAATTTAATGATAAGAAACGTGTTAAAATACATTTGCTGAATAACAACGGCGATTGAAGCACTTTCACAGGAAGCTTCTTTTAATTTTGTTCTCAGATACTGAAAAGAAATTTGCCTGGCCGGAATAGAATGTGGTCAGTGAGGAAGTTGGTAATTCACGATTGATGCTCAAAAATTATGTTTCATTTATTTTCCATGTAATTAAACAGACAAATACTATTGCTAACTCTGGCTCAGAACATTTTACTACGATTCTAACTTTGCATAATTGTGAACAGCAAACATAAAACCATTGAATTTTTCTACGTGGACCATCATTGTTATGTTGGTTGAAAACTAACAAGCAACAGAAGAATGAGAAAGGGCTCTCATCAAAGCTTATCAGTAGCCACTCACAGGCCCTGTACTCGTCTGTTCACGTTAACGCCAAAGAAAAAAACAAGTAATCATATCAAATTGGTGTGATTCTTACGTTCCTATTCATATTGGACGACGGCTTATAATATGAGTTTATCTATAACAACGTGTAAGTACTTATGTAGTAATTTTTAGTTTACATGTGTCTTAGTCACAAAGCAACTCAGAATGATAATTTGCCTCAAACTGTTTTAAAAATTTATAACCAGTTTGCGCCCTACGGTGACTCTATGGGTGGTATATGTAAAACTTCGTTGACCGCACCACTGTTGTTGAACCACCAAAAGTGTTATCGAATTCTCGTAATGTACCACATGTTTTTGCTTCGCCGGGAAGGTAGCTTTTTTCAACTTGCGCTCTGTGGTTAAACTGTTTTAGTTTTATGTTCGTAGGTTATTGTGGGAAGAAAAATTCTCACGTTTTAATGGAAATTAAATATAAAACTGAAGAAAAAATCACAGCAATTTCTTTTGAGTTATTTGCTATCGTTTGACCCACCAAGGCGAAACAATAAAATGTATCAAATTACCAACAACTGATAATAACAAGTTCATTGCACCATATGTTGGGAATATTTTTTGAATATAAAACAAAGGTAAATGATGTAAATTAGAAAAGGTTACATGTTTTGATTTAGTTAGCTCAAAAGTGATCACATCATTCCCGCACTGTATTGTTTCGTTGATGCAAAAGTCTGATAAAGATCTCTCTGATACAGCTCAGACTTTAGTTCCATTTGTACATTTGGAAGATCCTGCAATGGGCATAGGCGGGTAATCATTTGAAACGTCCGGAATGAACAGTTTGGTCGTCACATTGCTTCGCGCCCAAGCCAACCCAAAAACTAAAGCCTAAGCCTAACCTGAAACCAAAGTTTTCTTCCCCACCAAATTGCTTAAATGGTAAAATAAGAGCTTGTGACTAAGCCTAGGCCCATTTCAAGGTTATTGAATCCGACTGAGCTTGTGTGCAAATCGTTCTAGCATGTGTCAGACAGCCATGCGGACCAATCTGGTTCAGAACAACCAGTCTGCTGCCCATTGCAACAAGAAATTAATAAAATCAATGTCCCAACAACTTGGCGATATCCGGCGGCATGACATCTGATATCTCGGTAGTAGCGTGATCCAGATTCACCGAATCTGCCGACTTGACATGAACATGCAAAGCAATGAGGATGACCGTAAAGTAAACGACGGCGAACACCAGAAACGCTACCGGAAACAGTACCCGACTGAGGCGGTCGATGTTGCGGGCTCGATCCGTGTAAATCTCGCTCTTTGTACGAACGTGAAATTCAGAGCATTCCTCTGCGGCAGTGTCCGGTCGGGATAAGTGAATTGACGCGCATGAGACGAGTCGTCTAAAAAGAAGCTTGCGCGACTTTGTGGTTGATGGCTTTCGTCGAATATGAGATTCATATGTGTTGTCCTCCGTCTGCGATTTTGCGTGAGGTCGGGATGAGTCTTTTGGTCTCAAGTGATCGGCCGTATATTCACTCTGTTGAAAGGCAGACACGCTGCGAATCTGATCTGGGGACGGTTTTGTACCACCGTTTTTTACGCCGTTTTGTAAGTTGGGTAAGTTTGGTGGAGCTCCAGACCACGAACGGGTGTCGTTGGGCAGATGGCCGTTCGGCTCGATGTCGGATAGACCGTAATCGTTTTCCACGGCTGATATGGAAGGCAGACGATGACTGACTGAGGAATGAACCGATTTTGAGAAAGCAGGTCGTTTATGTGAAGCACGCTGAACTAGCGATGAACTGGTGGCGTGAATCTGAATCATGATAAAACACTAAGGTTTGCTAATTGAAGCAAATCGTTTCCTAAAGGGTTATCATACTTATCTGTGACTGTCATCCAAAAATCGACGAGGATGAACATTTTAAGAAAATAAACAAATAGATAAGTAAACCGTACCTGCATATCTGAATGATGATGATCCACATTAATCACTGACTTTTTAGTAGGACACCCTTCATGTTTCTTGGCTGCAGAAATAAGATCATTGGCTCTCGTGATGCAGACATTGACGGCAGCGAACTCGAACAACGAACCGACGGTGAATAGAAGACACGTAATTAACCAGACCTCGAGTGAAGTGATGTAGCCAACTGACTGCGTTTCGTTGACCACCTATGATTGAGTCAGTGAGTGAGTGATTGCATTGAAATGTGAATGTGAAACACAAACCATTGTCAACATGGTCAGTACGGTAGTAACAGAAATGGCAGCCCTTGCCGGGACAGCATATCGATCAATCCAGTACGAAACAAAGGATACACCGACGAGACAAATCGATGGGATGATCACGGTAATAATGCTGAGTGAAGCCCGACGTGAGAGGTGCAAGTGAATGGCCAGACACGATACTTTGCTCTCTGATAATGGTTTGTTGAAAAACATTCTCACTCACTCACTCACTCACTCACTCACTCACTCACTCACTCACTCACTCACTCACTCACTCACTCACTCACTCACTCACTCACTCACTCACTCACTCACTCACTCACTCACTCACTCACTCACTCACTCACTCACTCACTCACTCACTCACTCACTCACTCACTTACTCACTCACTCACTCACTCACTCACTCACTCACTCACTCACTCACTCACTCACTCACTCACTCACTCACTCACTCACTCACTCACTCACTCACTCACTCACTCACTCACTCACTCACTCAATCACTCACTCACTCACTCACTCACTCACTCACTCACTCACTCACTCACTCACTCACTCACTCACTTACTCACTCACTCACTCACTAACTCACTTACTCACTCACTTACCAATATCACATTGGGCCGCTTGTGGTGGATCCATGTTGAACCCGCGCAGCCCGACGTTTTTCAGCAGTGTAACCGCATTTCCAGGCACAAAACGCAGCGTAACGTTGCGATGCCGGTCCACTGGTATGGTATGAAACAGTGTTCAGTGTCAAGGTGAGGGAGAAGTTACACAAGTAAATGTGATTTCTAGTAAATTTTTATAACTTTTTAAACTAAAACGCTTTGTTTTTTTATTTATTTTTTACACAACTCACGATTAGTAAAATACACGCTGCAGTAGTGGTCGTCGAATGGAAAGAAGGTCACATCAAACACGCACGTTGGTTTGTGCTGCATTCTGCAACGGAAAAATACGAATTTTTTTTATAATTTAATAACCTAGATCAAGAAAAATATAATTTATGGGTATCTTGCTAACTTAATAAGACAAATACAGGGTGGTTCAAAAAATGACAACACTTTGAAGCTGAATAACTCTCGGCACAAAGATCAGATTCGATTGAAATTTTCGGGTATTATTATCAACATACTAACTTGAATAAATATATGAAACGCCACCACGTATTAATGTTTGCAAAAATGCGTGTGGGTCAAAAACCGAGCGAATCATACATGAACAATTAGGACATGGTTTACCCGTGACTTGTGAAACAATAAACTCCTTTATTTTAGCCTGTATTCAATCAAGAGTGTTTTTTTACTTATTCTGAAGCATTTGTAGTTTAAATTTTTTGAATTTATTTTTCATTCGATAAAATCTTGTTTCAGAGGTGAAAACTGCGTGTATCTCCTTCTGTCATTGAAAAAGCATTTAGTTAGCTAATTTAAAACGAAAAATAAAAACCAATTGAACAAAATGCTAAAAAACTAACGATAAAATTTAATTAAACGGAGAATTTTTACCAACGGCTTGTAAAATCTAATGTTTCCTTTATTACGTGCACATCATCCCTTGAATATGCATGCACAATTAAGCGGTTTTTTGCGCATTTTTGCGAACATTAAGGCGTGGTGGCCGCTGTGATTTTTCGATCACCTTGGTTTTATAAATTTTTCTAAGTTAGTATGTTGATGATAATACCTGAAAATTTCAATCAAATCAGATATCTGTGCCGAGAATTATTCAGCTTCATTTTTTGGACCACCCTGTAGTTTTGAAAACAAATAAAGCAATTTACCTTAAGGCGTTCTTTAATTGAATTTCAGGTAATGAGGCATTTGATGACAAAAATGACTTTGTAATCTATCTTAAAATGCGAGACCTACAAACTTTTTACAACAAAAAAATTAGTAGCATGCAATGTTACGACAAATATTCCTTGGTATATGTACATATTGTATTTTTTTTTCCTGATAGAGGCCAACCTTGCCATAATGGTGACCCTCCCATCAGTGTGCTGATTATAAATCAGGTACCGCGACTGGGTGAGCACGTCGAAATTGGCCATCTTGTCATCGACCACGATCACCTTCGGACTGGTCAGATGGTATCTGGAATTTGGGCTTCGGTGATTCAGAATTCAAGTGTATGGAATGGCGTAAAGTGAACTGTCAGGTAAAAGTCAAGGAAAATGGCGTAATTTTTGCCATTTCTCCCTCTTTGGAGAAATTCCGCTCCCTTTGCCACAAACTTGATGACATCGGCCGGACCCGGGTTGACCAGGTAGATGTCCCTGCCACGATCCTTGACACGAAAGTGAAAGGTTTCCGACATTTCCATGTACAACATCTGCAGTATGAAAAGGGATTATTATTTATAAATTTTTTTGTTTTTGGTTTCATCAGGAAGGAAGATCTACAAATGTAATGTACTTTGGCGGAAGAAGATAAACTATGAAGACAGTTGGCAGAAAACAAAGAGTCCCGTTAGTATCAGGCACATCCAAGAATTTTTTCATTCACAATAGATTTTTTTCACCATTTTACCGCTCACTCACATGATCACTGTGTATCGTTGCACCGATTTCCTGCAACCATTCGTTAATAATGACTGGCAGCAACTGTTTCAGCAGTATTCTTTACCGTCTCATGCAAACTTTAATAATTAGTTAGATTGGTGAGAAATACCACTTTGTTTACTTCAACTAACTTGTAAGCGTTTTTCAAAGAATAAATCCCATATTTCAACCAATTACTGTATTTCTAATGAAATTTATTAAGGCCACTGTGGTCACACCAACATCAACGAACTCCTTTGATTGTTCAATGTACTTGATGTCAATCGAAAGGTAGATTATGTTGGGCTCGATGTCTACCTGCTGCACTGTCTTTGTTTCTAAAAAAATCCATTTTGTCATTTTCCATTTTCTCAGTGAGTGAGTGAATGATTGAGTGAGTGAGTGAGTAAATTAGTGAGTGAGTGAGTGAGTGAGTGAGTGAGTGAGTGAGTGAGTGAGTGAGTGAGTGAGTGAGTGAGTGAGTGAGTGAGTGAGTGAGTGAGTGAGTGAGTGAGTGAGTGAGTGAGTGAGTGAGTGAGTGAGTGAGTGAGTGAGTGAGTGAGTGAGTGAGTGAGTGAGTGAGTGAGTGAGTGAGTGAGTGAGTGAGTGAGTGAGTGAGTGAGTGAGTGAGTGAGTGAGTGAGTGAGTGAGTGAGTGAGTGAGTGAGTGAGTGAGTGAGTGAGTGAGTGAGTGAGTGAGTGAGTGAGTGAGTGAGTGAGTGAGTGAGTGAGTGAGTGAGTGAGTGAGTGAGTGAGTGAGTGAGTGAGTGAGTGAGTGAGTGAGTGAGTGAGTGAGTGAGTGAGTGAGTGAGTGGGTGAGTGAGTGAGTGAGTGAGTGAGTGAGTAAGTGAGTGAGTGAGTGAGTGAGTGAGTGAGGGAGTGAGTGAGTGAGTGAGTGAGTGAGTGAGTGAGTGAGTGAGTGAGTGAGTGAGTGAGTGATTCCTCTAAAACAACTCTATTCCAACGAAACTAACCATCCTCCGCGCCCGCCACATCATAACACCAGCTGAAAAAAACTCTTTGAATTTTCATTATAAAAATTGAATTTTTAATTTCCATGAAACTTTTTCTCTTAGAAAGTTCACCTGATAAAAATTATCAGCACTGCAGACACCAGCTGACCGCTGTAGAGATGCAGACGAGATCTAATATTTCTGCTCATTTTGAGGCGAACAATCTGAAACTGGACGTCCATTCTTGTTCTGCATTCATCCTCCTCAAGGCCTGGAAACTAGTCTAAAATGACATTACTCTAGAAACACTACTGGATTAAATTTGCATAAAATATTTCATCATATGAAAGCAAGCTTATTTCAGATTCTGGCTTGGGCTGATGATTAGTATGTGGCCTGTCTAGTCTAGTGCGTAGGGCGCCGGCCTCGAAAACCGGCGGTCCTAAGTTCGAAACCTGACTTGAGACACAGATCCTGACGCGTTGCTCTGGGGTTTCTGCCATTGCCCGTCAGTTTATTCAACTCTCTGGCCACTACGAAAACACCATTCTGATATGGTATTAGTGTGCCTTATGGCTTCAGTTAATGGAGAAGTCAAAGTAAAAAAAAAGAAAAAAGTATGTAGGTCCAGTGCATAACGGTTTTCATGTTATGGATTAGGCATCGTCCCAGGCGTGTGTTTTGCACCATAATAAATGTTCAATCACGATAAGGTTTTTTCGCAATACCCAGATGAAATCAAGAATAAAAATAGTAATAATCACTTTCGTAAACAATAGAATTGAACCGCGAAACATCGAATTAGCGCTTGCACTTGTGCATAAAAAACAGTAATGCACAATACGGTACAAACGTCAAAACACTATACAGTTCGATACGAATCAATAGCGGACGAGAAGGGGAGAAAAAGTGGAATTCCCCATCTTTGGTGATTAAAAAAATATATAGTTTGTTCCTCGTTTGTTTAGGTAAAATGGCCTAATTTCTGCCAGTTCCCTCCTCTTTGGAGAGCTTCCCCTCCCTTTGAAGGTCAGACTCGTCCGCCAGTGGCTGGAATTGAATGTTGGACGCACTTGTCAATTAATTAAGCATTGAGTATGATTCCCAGCCAGACTAATGGTCAAATTATATAATCCACCACTGTTATTTCAGAGTAATTTTGTTTTGACAATAATGGATTCAGGACGAGATGATAATCAATTCATTAATCTTTTTGTTGAATCATGAAGATTTGTAAGATTTTTACTGGGACTCTTTGATTACTGAAGCCTACAGGGCACACAATACCATATCAGAATGGTGTTTTCTCAGTGGCCAGAGAGATTGAGTGAACTGACGGGCAATAAATGGCAGAAATACCAGAGCAAGGCGTCAGGATCTGAGTTTCTAATCAGGATTCGAAGCCAAGCCATGATTACCAGGTTTCGAGGCTGGCGCCCTACGCACTAGACTAGACAGGCAACAAAACATTAGGATAGTTAATAAAAAGATTGATGGTTACTACAAGTGTCTGTTACATAGCTGGAGTTTCAACTATGTAAAAATAACATTAGTGGAACGCAAGCCATTTCATGACCATTTTCTAAATAATATAACCATTGAATTGTGAACACGAATGGTTTGCGAGATTGAAAGTTTCATGTTTTATATGATAGGCACAAATGTTTCAAAGAAACGTCTTCTCAATTACACTGATGAGGTGACTCTCATGGGAGCAAAATGAAGGTGATAAAAAAAGAAAACAAGAAACTCCTGCCAGTCGATAGTACATTGGCGAACGAGTCAAACTTCCAAACGGGAGGGGGAGTTTCTTCAAACGAAGGGAAATCGGCAATTTGAGGCAATGTTATAATGGAATGACAAACGGAAGTAAAATAGAATGGGATGACTAGACAATTCACGAAAGGGAAGGGAAGTTTTCTAAAAAAGGGTAAATAACTATTTTACCCATACCTCGAGGGACAAATTCTACTTTTTAAAACTTCCGAGGAGTAGATTTCCACTTTTCCGTTCTTCACTGGTCCGCCAGTGAATTCGTACTCACTTGAAAATCACTGTTACCTAATCAACCCCGACTGTGGAGAGTGTCAACAACTTCTTTAACTTGAAGTACCCGTATGTACGCTACAAAAAATTTCGTTGTACACTTCAGAAAAGTGAAAACTTACTGACAAGAACACATTTTATCCGGGCGTTCTTTATTCAGCGCAGATATTTTCTGGATTTTCATGTACGATTCGATTAATTTTTCAAAATTTCACAGAAACAGTAGGTGATATCTGGTGCTTCTTTGGTAAGTTATGTACGCCTGCTTCACTAGCGGACGAGAAGGGGAGGGAAACGTGGAATTCCACCTTTTTAATGGTTTCAAAAAGTGGAGTTTTTGGTTGAAGGAGTATGTTAAATTTTCTGATTCCTGCCAATTACCCCTCTCCCCGTCTTTGGAGAGATTACCCTTCCTTTGGAGGTTTGGCTCGTCCGCCACTGCACCTGCTGTACAAACACTGAATCTGCCATGCATTTTTCATGCGCAAGTTGTATTTTCGGACTATTATTTCGGATGATTCATCAATCATTGCCGGTGCTAAAATATGGCCCAAAACGTTAGTACCATTGGTGGACGAGCTAATCCTCCAAAGGGAGGGGAATGTTGTCAAAGAGGGGGGATTGGCAGTTTTCAGGCCATTATACCTACACCGTGGGAAACAATACTTTTTGAAAACGCCAAAGAGGGGGATTTCCACTTTTCTCGCCCCTTCTCGTCCGCTAAGGGTTGGCTGTGAATTGGGCCTGTACAGTATTTATACGGTTTATAAAATGCATGAAAAGTAACTCTCAAAAAACGTTCTCTATTTGAGTATCTCGTTTTTGATAATAAGAAACTTGGTTCAAACAGTATAATCTGTAAAAAACGAAAAAAAGCAATTACTAAATAACAAAACACTAACTACAGGCATGTCCAACATGTCCATCATTCATTTGGTCCGTCTAGGCGAGTAGGCGGTTGACCGAAACTAATTAAAAACTGAATCCGCTGTTATCGAAAAATCCTATCACTTGCGGGTGAGCAAACAGTCTGAAAAGGTAGAGATACATGGCACCACTTGCGGACGAGCTAATCCTCCAAAGGGAGATAAATTTTGCCGAAGAGGGGGAATTGGAAGTTTTCAGGCCATTATACCTACACCTTAGGGAACGAATTCTACGTATTGAAATCGCCAAAGAGGGGGGAATTCCACTTTTCCCTCCCCTTCTCGTCTGCCAGTGCATGGCACAAATATGAACAAATAACTCTACCCTACCTATAACCGTTTTTACATTAGCAGACAATATTACGAAGGAAAATGGAATTTTCCCGTCTTTGTGTATTTTATTTCTAAAAGTGTTGGTAAAAAAGCTTCAAATCGGACACTTCCAACGCATTTGTATTATTCCCCTTTCTTTGAAAGAATTTCTAGACTTTTGTCAACTAAATTCAAGAAATTTTTCTTATCCCAAAAACTGTTCAACTGAGCAG
>OZ038442.1:12499429-12504429 GCA_964036265.1 Daptonema setosum | reverse complement strand
GAAATAATTCCCCTCCCTTTGAAGGATTGAGTCGTCCGCCAGTGGTTCGGGATACCCAGCTTACCACCGAGTTTAAATCAACCGCTCATTGACAGAACCCGCCTTAAAATGATATATATAAAACATTATAAATTAATTGAAAGGAAATACCGTTTGGAAAATCATTCCCCGACCGATAAATCACACTGTCTGGTGGTTATTTTCGTGAAATGATCATCGATCATCGTCAGGTTTTTTACTGAAACAGCGAACAGGGTTAGCCGCAAAGATTATTCACACATTCCACTTAGACGAGCCTTGCGTCTACGACTCGACTACGACTTGAAGTTTTATTTGAAAACTTACATGGTTGAAAGAATGCAAAGGGTATATGTATATCGGACTTTTGAAATACACGGATTACATATCTACGTTAAGAAACGCGTAATCTAAAACTTTTGATTTGATGAGAATATGATTTGAAATAAATAAGCCTCTTGTCCAGTCTTGATTCATCCATGGATAGTACGGTAAATCCATTCCAAATCATGAAATCCACACTTCATGAACGGAACAGTTCTGTCCGATTCGGCTTAATGTATCACGGCACTTACTGTATACTGTACATCATGAATTTCGTATTTATAAGTACGATCGACTTGCGTTTCACCGACTTCGGCAACATATTCAAACAGATTCTTGGCACAGTTACATAATCGTCGGCCCACTGGCGAACCTTCAAAGGGAGGGGAACTTCGTCAAAGAGAGGGAATTGACAGTTCTGACTGAGGACATTTACCCATACCTTAGGGAACAAACTGCACCTTCTAAACTCGCCAAAAAATGAAAATTTCCACTTGTCCATCCCCTTCTCGTCAGCCAGAGCATCCGACATGGACCGCCGGGTCAGTGAAGATCTCAGAATATATTGTTCCTCCGAGTCAAGTCGTTTCACGGTCGACATACTTTTTGGTATACGGTGGCTGCTGGTTCCATTGACCGAGTCGGGCCGACTTATCAATGAACCAGCGGCACTCGATGGTTGGCGGCTAGACGCCATTTGGACCAAACCCGATTGTACAACGACCAATCCGGCAATTCCACCAGGATAAACCCGATTTGATCGAAATATGACCTTTCGGACAAATGACCAAAACTGGTTTTGTGAATCCCGAATTCGAATTTTTTATTGGCAGCCATTTTGGGCATGGTTTGCCACAGAGATGTAATGGCTTAACAGGGACACACCGATACACCCCATTGCAGATTGAAAATCAAGGGACGGCCGCTAGGCCGTTCCCTTAATATGGTTCGATTAAGATAAGCTTTTTTGCGAGTATCTCGATCTAGCCTCATCGTATCAACTTCTAGTCTGTTTCATCGGTTTTCTCGTGCGATTCTACATCTTTTTGGCTATTTTAAACCCGGTAGAGATGATTTTTCATTTATCAGGTCCGAAAATGATGAAAATGCGATTTTCCGTTTTTTTTTCCTCATCAAAAACGCTGTATGGGAACTGGGTAAGACCTGTAACGCTGAAAATCGGTACATAGGTCAATTTCAGGCCCAGAACACGATTTCCTGAGTGTCACGGAGATCGGATTAATATTTGCACCATTTTTATGGGATTTTATGAAAAAAATGTCAAAAATCGCAGGCAAAATGGAGAAAGAATTGTAGTATGAGCGATAGGATGGACCGATCGAACTGAAATTTCAACAGAATTTGTATTACACATGGCATAGTCTGTTACACTATTCAATTTAACATTCTACTAAAAAACACTAAAAAGCGCAGCGGGTTTGTAAGGAAAAAATTTTGGGAAAATTTTCACAAATCCTCTTTTACTCTTGTTGAGGTAATAGCATCGTCATGAAAAAATGCCTATCATACGCGGAATCAACTTTCAGTATGACCTCTCTTCGACACATTTTTCGATAAAATCATTCAACTTTGCAAAAAAGTAAAAAAAACGGATATAGAAAATGTCTACGTTTTTGACGATTTTTGCTCCTCCGAAAATCTGATTATCTCAAGATTTGAACCCTTGAGACCCATTGTATTAATTGAATGTCTAGACTGCTTGAAGTTTTATCGAGCACAGAAAAGATGATTATCTGCGTTTTATAAAAAAAAAATTATGAGCCGCCAAAAGTGGTGAAAATTCGAATTCACTTAATAAACGCTGTTTATGCTACATTGGATTCCAAAATTTTTATTCATACAGAAATATGAAACACTTGATTTCAACAGGAGGTCTAGAGAGAATACAGTTCTAATAAGCTATTTTTCTAAAACTTGATCAGTACTTTTAAATAAATTTTTATGATCCGTCAAAAAGTACTGGTATAAAGAAAACCGGGTCAAAAATTTTTTTCGAATGAATTTTTTTTCTTTGTTTGTAGACATGTACCAATATTATC
Source organism: Daptonema setosum (assembly GCA_964036265.1). Lineage (NCBI taxonomy): Eukaryota > Metazoa > Nematoda > Chromadorea > Monhysterida > Xyalidae > Daptonema > Daptonema setosum. Next base: position 12,502,027 of record OZ038442.1, on the reverse strand, counting down.
AAAACACCCGAAAACAGTATTATAAGTAATTTGGAAGTGAGGAAAAAAATTTCAAGAGTCAAATGGCACATAGCGTCAGCTGTTTTAGAACAGCTCGGCGCTAACCTAATTGTAGTCAAGTTCTAAAGTTGTTTTTACCCTAGATAAATTTATGATTTGAAACAAGGTTTGATGACATAAATCATTTTGTATACCATTTTATTTCAACGTAGTCACGTGGATAAGGGGTTTGCATGTTAAACGGGTGGTACTGGGTTCAATACCCCTAAAAATCAAAAACAAAGAAAGTGTTAAATTGTTTTATTTCTGAAATTATATACTTCTCCCAAACTACAAATGTCTAAGTTTGATAACATAAAACAACTTTTAACTACCTATAATACTAATTCAGGGGCTTTTTTACATATTATGTAATGACTCCTTCTACAATAAAAAAAATGATTTTTTCCCCAAATAATTAGAAAATATATATTGAAGTAAATCTTCATCTTAAACGTTCATGAATCTTTTGAAATTCTGTCAACTCATAAAGCTTTTTGTGATATTTTCACATAATCTACATGTGATTTGTTCACACATGAAAAAGTTATAGACAAGCAACTAAAAATGCCCTGAAGGCATGGAAGAAACGAATATGGTTCGATCCTGGTAAGTCCAATCGTGAAAAAGTATGAGACAAGAAAGTTTCATTCTCTTATTTCAAATAGTCTGATCGTGAAAAAGCAGGAAACAAGATTTGCGATGAATCACGAAAAAAGTTTGTACTTCATTAAATCAAGAATCTAACCAAATTACACGAAACATATTTGGGACTTTTGGGTGAAAAAGAAATCATCTCTATTTCGTCTAGCTCGTTGTGAGCATGGATAATTTTCTTCTATATGTGTGACGAGTTTGCCGCGACCTTTTTATATCTTTTTTCATCAAGAAAATCATATATAATTTTTTAAGAAATGTAAAAAAACTGAATTTCAGCATTTTCACTCAAAAGATAAATCTTATTATTAATGATTACCACGCCACTCGTGAAAAGTCCCAGATATGTTTCGTGTAATTTGGTTAGATTCTTGATTTAATGAAGTACAAACTTTTTTCGTGATTCATCGCAAATCTTGTTTCCTGCTTTTTCACGATCAGACTATTTGAAATAAGAGAATGAAACTTTCTTGTCTCATACTTTTTCACGATTGGACTTACCAGGATCGAACCATATTCGTTTCTTCCATGCCTTCAGGGCATTTTTAGTTGCTTGTGTACCAATAAGTACAGTCTTACATAGGTCAGCTTGTTCACTCTTTTTTTAAATCAAAACTGATCAAACTTTGAACGATCATACTACCGGTAGAAGTTAAGTAACAAGTTAATGCCAAGAGTTTCAGTATAATTTTAGTTATATTTTCGACTTACTTACGTTTTTTTGTCTTTCCAATTGTGATTGTAAAGAATTTGTGTTATGTGCAACAAGCGTTGTAATGGTATCTTGAGTGTGGAATGCATGATAAACTCCAAGTTATGTAGGCATTTCGAACTGATCATCATCAGAGCTTGGTATCAGTGTTGGCGCCCTAATATAAAAACACTGGCAATATGGATCTCTAGGGTATTTCGAAACGTTTGGACACCCTGCCCCGTTCTCCCACCAGTAATTTTTTATTTGCAGTAGCGGAAAAGATGAATGGGTGAATAAATTCTGAATTGTTTCAGTGAACTGATTTGTAATTCATCGTTAGATTGGTAGAGTGACCGGGCCATTCAACGTAACTTGAGCGAAATTCTTGTTTGGCTAGATATCGAACTACCATATCCACAAAAACGTTAAGATCTTTATTTGTTTGTTTGTTGGTTTGTTTTGTGCTGTCAATCTCCAACGTATGATGCCTTAACTTTTGGTTCCGGGTTGGCCTTGAAGATGAATCGGGATAATGGTTATCGGGAGAAAAATGATTTCGTTCTGGCATCGCCTCTCCACATGAGAATCACATAGGTTTATACTTACAGAACGTTATTACATGTAAGTTAAGTTATAGATTATATGAGTTTTTTCATCATTTCAACAATCTGATTAAAATCAGACCCGATGAAGAATACGTTGGTGATCACTCACCAATGATTGTACATCGTGGTACTGAATTTTTCATAAAGAACTAGACGTTGACAACTGTCGAAAAAGAAGAATATCAGAATCCGGATTACCTAGAATAGGATAAAATCAGAATTTATTTTGAATATTTGATTAGCGGAGTTCATCTTTCATGACAACAATCACTCATCTTGGGGAAATTTCTACCATACATGACATGGTATCTTTGTCAGTCGCCACTTTGATACTCAATATAGAAAACCCAGCCAATCGTATAAAGTCAGACATACCAACATTGTGTTAAGTGTTTCTATTCCTGCTCACATCCGATCACTCGTCACTTGATACAACTCGGTCCATTGGCGGACAAGCCAGACCTCCGCAGAGACGGGGATTTCACCAAAGAGAGGGGGAATCGGCAGTGTTGATAACGTTTTACCGGCACTTTAAGGAACAATAAAAAGAATTTTACCGCCAAATAGGGGGGAATTCCACTTTTCCCTCCCCTTCTCGTCCGC
>OZ038442.1:12461929-12494429 GCA_964036265.1 Daptonema setosum | reverse complement strand
GTGGTTTACTCATTATTGTATTTTATTCACATATATTTTATCATTCTAATTTTATTCATTTGCATGTAATCATATACCATCATATTTCTGTGAAGATCGTTGTTGCACAAGTTTTTCTTCAGTAACTTACGTTGTTGATAAAATAAACGTTTGTTTAAAAAAATATTAAATGATAGTTTAATTCATTTGAACTCATGTATCACACGAGCTGTTTGTAAACGTGGTCGTTGCCCTTCTGTTGCCCACTTGATTACCCGACCACTGGCACATCTGTACCACGCTGATTGTGCCAATTAGGATAGTACCTCTAGCGGATGAGAAAAGGTGGAAAAAAGTGGAACTCTCCCTCATGTGGCGTTTTCTATAAGTAAAATGTGTTTCCTTATGTAGGGAAAACAGCCTGAAAACCGCCAATTAACCCTCTTTGAAGAATTTCCACTCCCTCTGGAGGTTTGACTCGTCCGCCAGTGGTTAGTACAATAACAGTGTACAGATCTTTGCGTTACGCTTATATCTTTCTCGCGATACAGGTTCGTTAACAGATGAAATTGTGTGAGAAAATAGGGAATATTAGAATAAAAGCCATGGTATAGTACCAGACAGTCCATTTATATTAATCCAATTTACATAGATAAAATACGAGCGATTGATCTGTTATCAGAAACATTATGAATCTTGATTTGCTAAGCTCATTTCTTGAATTACTAAGTGCCATAGAAACTTGAATGATGAAATGTGACCAAGAACATTTTTATGGGTCCATACGCAGTAGCACTGTTTTCCCATGAAAAACACATCACGTTGTTAGATTTTAGAGGTTTAGTTATGCTATCTGTTTGTCATGTCAGATTTCAGGTCATATGTACATACTGTATACTGTTTTATCAACTGCAATCTCTGTGACATTTTAATTGCACTTTTTTACTGCATGCATTGACCGCTAGAAAGATCGGTAACCTGTATGTGACTAGACTACCTGTATGTACTTGATTGATTTATGTACAGTGCAGTGCAGTCCGTTTGTTTTGTAGCAAATAGAAACTTTCCCGTCGTAATTCATTCTGCCACGAAATCCAGCCACGGAATTGAAATGAGACTCCCGAGATTACAGTAATTCATTCCACATCAGCAACTCAACAGTTCGTGAATGTGAAAAGTTTTCTTCAACTTCATATACTGTATTAATAGGGTGATCCAGTTCATCCATTCATCCAATCTACTCAACGAACTCGTATAATCCATTCCACCACGAAAGCCCGGCAGATTCAAAATCTCATTCCCCCCCCCCCCCTGTCGCATCGGGTTGGACGGGCGTGTTTTCGGGCTGATAAAGTGTTTTCGATTGGTCAGTGTCGGTGTCAGCTTATTTATTGCGGTCGCCATTGTACACTAGCCAACGAGAAGTGGGTGGGAAAGCGGGATTCCCCTTTCTTTTGGGTTTTCAAGAAGTAGAATTTGTTCTCTAATGTGTAGGTGAAATGGTCTGAAAACTGCCAATTCCACCCTCTTTGAGAAAATTCCCCTCCCCTTGGAGTGTTAGCTCGTCCGCCATTGTCATTGTACACTATCCAATCGTAACATGTGTGCCGGTGCCTTGAGTGCTGCAGATTGGGTGCACTTGTTGGATCAAAAGTTTTTGACATCAGAACTTATCTGAAACTTATATTAATATTATTTATTATCAAATGTAGCAAAGGTGGGGGATATCAGTGAGGGGGAACAAACAAAGTAGAATGGCTCAGCGCATCTGACAAAATCTTCAGCAGCATGATTTGTATTCTGAATTAATCCATTGTATCACGCATTACAATTGTGCTCGCATGTATGGCATTCTTTAAAAGTTAGTTGAACACCACCTGAGCAAAACTGTGATTTTTTCGTGAAATTTATGAGTTTTCGTCGTATTCCACTGCAAATTGTGTGTTCTGTTAGAACCTGGTACATAGTTCCATCCAATCATTTCAGAGTATCTCACACATCCACCACAACACCAGGCGATAAATCATATTCTCGAATGTTTTCACTTCGATCTGTATTACAAAACAAATGCACTTACCACCGCAACACATAATCTGACCCTTGTTATGAAGTTCGGATGTTGTAACATGCATTGTGAAACCCGATATTTTCCCAAAATAACATTCTGACATTGGAATGTACATACGTTTAGTTTGGTCAAGGTATCCTATATGAAAACTTGTTCGTATGAACCTGTTAAGCACACCGATGCAATTGATTATAAACGCAATATATTTATTGTGAAAAGAAAACTCTCGAAAATTTTATTGTGCGCCAGAAATTGATTTGAATTCAAATTTCCCGCCAAAAACTTTTGAGTAACAAGAAACCTTGAACAGGTTGTACTGTACATACACTGAGTGGCTCGAGGTGCAACTCGGATACCATGTGGTGGCACAAAAAGCATGTATACCATTTGTTTGTGCCATGTACCATCTCAGTCAAGCGAATCATGCTCGTCCGGCATACTAAATACTGGCAAGACAAAACTTGTACACCTCCAAAATATTTGTTATATCTCGGATTGTTTGATGTTGCTTTTGTTATAGATAGTTTGTTGAAAATATATTATTCCGCCGAAATTTAGAGAATTTGCATTTGAATCTAGAGTTTAATCCGAGATAAGTTTGTGACGCGGTAGTTAGAGAAACTTTGAGAAAAATACCAGCTTGGTACTCAATGATTTGAAGTCCAATTTGAAATATTCTGGATCAGCTGATTATTGATTTGTATTTATTTCATCTTGTCTGAGCATTGCAGCTTTTTTGACTCACTAGTAAATTTCTCTGTGTTTCCATCGACCGAGAAAAGCTCTCATACAAACATCGATGACGTTTTCACAAATCAGATCGCTATTCTATACGATTCTCTAGTACGATAATATAATCAAAGCCAAAATTGTTATGGAGTATGAGTTACATGGTTTTCTAGTACAGATACAAAAGTGTCAAATCAGGATGCGCATGTCCTCAGGGAACTTCATGTGTAGTTTGTGGTATATTATGTTTTGTATGTCAGATTTTCGAAAATTGGTTGAGAACTAGTAAGTCATATTTAGGCGGTGGGTCCGCGTGGTATTGTATAGACCGTATACCGCTGAGTTGAGTGTTATTGATCATGCATTCCCAATTGAATAAGAGAATGAAATCTAATACCAAAACGTGTCATTTTTCTCGATGCCTTTTACGATCTTTCTACTCAAGTTTATAGTCATAGGACAATTACATTAACTCATGAACGAAAAAGAATCCTGAAAAAGGATGATTTTGAAAATTAACCTCAAAATCGAATGAGGAGGGTATGCGCGAGTATTTTTTGGGTACGTGGTATGGTTTCAGTCCACGCCACGTCTTATACTTGATACCCTCTTACTTGGTACCATTCAGCCAGTGTGTCAACACAAAATAAATCAAATTCCATGCCTCCCATCCGAGCACATCCGACTTCACATAATAGGCCACCACATAATCGGCGCATAATTTAGCGACTAGTAAAAGAAGACATACATTCATCGTGTGTGATGAACTTAGTTAGTAAAAACGGTTTTGCTGATATATAACGTTAAATGGAAAACGAGTGCCATTAAACTATACACTTCTTAGGGAACTCAATGAACCATTCTAGAACAGCATTTTATGCAAATAATGTCGGTGTCGGTGATCTCGTAGCTCAATGGTTAGATAATCGGTACGGTAAACCATACATGCCAGGTTCGAATCCTGACACACTAATTAGCCAACCAGTATTGGTTAGACCTCGGCAGAAGACACCCACGTCGCCTCACCGTGGCCCGATATCGATGACATCGCTAAACTTGCGGATCGTGTGGCACATGGTTTTGGCACATCTACATAACACGGGCATAACATGGTCGTTTATGGTCGGGTATGTACCACCACGACCAAGAAACCATGGACCCCATCTCCGGTACCCCCTGCCCCCCTTACCCCCACCAGCGTATCCGAAACAGGAGGGGACGAGTCCCCCCATGAGTACTGGACGCAACAGAAGCGGCCGCTGCAGCACAGCTTTTCTTTGGTTCTCACAGTCGGTGAGTTCTTGCATTTCATATGATACAAGCGTTGGGGGGGGGGGAGAGTGGGGGGGGAGGGGGCATTGAATGCAAGCTGGACCAAACCACCAGTCACGACTGCCCGATACTGGCAGACAAGAAGGGAAGGGAAAAAAGGATTATCTTTGGTGGTTTCAGAAAGTGGATTCTGCTATTCAATGTAAACGGTTATAAATATATTGATTCCCCTCTGGGACGAAATTTCCCCTGCCTTTGGAAGGTTGGTTCGTCCGCCACCGCTGCCGATCGAGTGTCTGTTTCTATCACTAGCGAACGGGAAGGGGAGGAAAAAGTGAAATTCCCACTTCTTCGGCGATTTCAAAAAAGTTATGTTTGTTCCCTAAGATCTAGGTAAACCGGCCTGAAAACTGTCAGTTCCCCTCTCTTTGGTAAGATTCCCCTCCTTCTGGAGGTTTGACTCTTCCGCCAGTGGTTTCTTTGCCAGTATATATGCATGTGCTCGAGTGCGCGCATTTGAGTTTTGGCTGTTGGTTGGGTTGGGTAGTGTAACTGGCCACTGGCACATCATAAACCGATGCCAAACCCGCGATACCACCACCCGGCGTAGTCTCGGGCTCCAACCAACTTGCAGCCCCAAGGGGTCGTGGCGCCGTCCCCCCCCCCCTCTTTCCCCCCTCTCACCCATCGTCGCGGCACATATGCCATATGCGGGCGCTAATCGTAAGTGCCATATGATACTGTAATGCTGTTGATTCAATTGTTGCCCTGGTCCAACTGATGTGGAGGGTCCATCTATGCCGGCCCGGAGGCCACTAGCGGACGAAAAGTGGAATTCCCCCTCACCATGGCTTTTTCTAAAAGGAGAGTTTTTTCCTTGAGATTTGGATGAAATGGCTTATATTCTGTCGATTGTCCTCTTTTTGGAAAGATTCCCTCCTCTTTGGAGGTTTGGCTCGTCCGCCAACGTCTGACGGAACCAGGCCATTCGGGGTAACCAAGGTGCCAATTGCAACGGTGCCACCAAAAAATATCGTTTGCTACTGATACCTGTTGCATCGTGCAGTATTTTTCCTGGATTCGAAATTTTGTGCTACTGGAGTTTGACTGAGCTACCGCATTTCGTATGTTATCTGCCTATTGATTTCATTTTGTCTAGCCGTCTACTGTCTACTGTCTACTGCTCATCTTGATTAACCATATAGCAGATTAATCCAGGGTTCAATCCGTTGGTTCCAACTTTGCATCCGTACCATAGTGTATCCAATGGCGAATAGAGCTATCAAGTTGAACAACCAGCTCGAAGCTTATGGACCGAAGCTAATGGTGCTTGGTACTTTACGATGGTTTCAAAAGTTTACTAGAAAACTAACACTGTTTATCATCAATTGAATCACGATACAAATAAACATACATGTACTGTATGTATGTACAATCTGAACACAAGTGCGTTGAGTTTCATAGCAATGACTTGACTGCGCTCATTCTGTTGTATCGCTTCGTGTGTTCGTGTACAAAACGAGCGAACGAGCAAGAGAGAGAAAAGCTTTGGATTGCGTAGCAAAATATTTTCCCGGTGAAAACCCTCCAATATACCTCATAGGGAAAAATTAAAAAAAAACTGCCGTTTTTCGGATTTTCTTCAAAGAACGTCTTTGTCCTTTGAGACAACTTGACGGTTCCGCCATGGGTCAGTGTGTACGGAATGAGCGAGCGAGAAAGAGAGATTTTGCGATTTTAAGAAGTGCAGTTTGTTCTCTTAGGTGTAGGTAACACGGCCTTAAAAAGGGAGATTCCCCTCTTAGGCAAAATTCCTTTTTGGAGGTTGCCAGTGGCCATGGTTGAGTAAACGGAACGAACTCTGGCAGCCTACAATGGCACAATGACATGCCACGAAACACTAGCGAACCAGAAGGGGTGGGAAAAGTGGAATTCCCCCCTCTTTGGCATTTTCAAAAATGATAATTTGTTCCCTAAGGTGTAGGTAAAATAGCCTGAATACTGCCGATTCCCCCCTCTTTGACGAAACTCCCCTCCCTTTGGAGGATTAGCTCGTCCGCCAGTGCCAAGAAAGTGAACGACGAAGAGTTTTATTCGATGCCGCTCGCCCCAGTGGCCCAATTTGGTCAGACCAACAGACGCTGAAAAACAACGAGAATCGCTGGTTGAACCGTTCAATACATTTTAAGTCAATATATTGATCAGATAATTGGTTTAAGCAGAGTAAATTGGTTGATTCTCTTTGATTTGGGTGAGTTTCCCTCCCATTTCATTGTTGGTAATAAAAGACAGACGGCTAGTTTTGTATCTTCCACTAGACTCAACTTTAGACGGGAGTGTTTTGTTCTACTTTGGCGTTCATGTCTAACTGAATGTGTGTTTTAGAGACGGATTGCGTGAAAATCGCGATCGTTATGTATAATTCAAGATATTTAAATTTATTTCACTAATTCTCCAGCTTTGCCGTTTTATCAAACATACATCTTCCAATTATTCCACTATTCTATACATCCTCCAATTGTTCATCAGATTATTGACTAGAGGCCAAGACAAACTGGCCATTCAAAGCCTACACAGTCAAGAAAATTACAGAGACGTGTGGCTTTCTTTTATAGTCGGGGAATAATGCCGTGCTTCATTCACCTGCATTCAAAACTACTTTTACCATGAATTGATTATCTTTGAAAGGATTGTATGTAGTGGCGTGATGTCCCATAATCTCGATAACCCGGATAATGGTAGGTATTATTCGTTAAATCAATGGCGGACGAGCAACCGACGGATTCGCTACAGAGCGAATTCCCTCTTAAAATCCCAAACTCTGAAGATTTTCTGTTTTGGAAATCTCCAATGTTTGAAACCATTGGAGAGTTCCCGAAAAACTAAGAACTCCTCGAGTCGCTCTTTCTTCCGTTGGCTAATGGCGGACCTGTTGTATGACCTTTTGTATACGATGCTTTTACGTCCCACTATTGAATTGTTCAGGTTTGTTGACATCACTATATTGATTGACCAGATATAAAAGCAATAGTGCCTTACAACAAAGTGTCCAATTTGTTGAACCTAACGAAATAATCTCACATTTCTTGAACTTTACAACAAAGTGTCCAATTTGTTGAACCTAATGAAATAATCTCACATTTCTTGAACTTTTTATAAATATAACCTCGTATTCCTGTACCATGTGTTACAACAATACCCTGAACTTTCCTTTAAAATGAGAGTTTCTATTTTGGTAACATGCGAGCTGTTTTTATCCGTGTTTGGTCTCTGGCCACGTTTGGATCAAGGCTGCTAGCGGACGAGAGAGGAACGGAAAGTGGAATTCCCCTTCTTTGGCCTTACACAAAGTAAAACTACTGTAGTTCCTTAAGGTGTGACTTGGCTTCAATACCGCTCTTTCCCCTTATATGAAGAAATTCCCCTTTCTATGGAGGATGGGCTGGTGTTTGGCACAACGACGGACATGTGCCATTGACGAATCTGAGAGTCTGGTCCCGATACCGCTTGGGTTACATTACACAAAATTAGACGAACTTTTTCATTTATTAAGTATGAAAGTGGTGATTTTGAATTGTGACGGTGTGGTTAAAAAAATTTTATTTTGGTAGGAAAGACAACTTATTCCATGTTACTGAGTTAATGTTTCAGTGTTTTGGCTTTTCAGGGAGTTTAGATTTCAGTTTCATTATGGTTGTTTCATTATGGTTGTTTCATCATATTGTTGGCTGTAAAATTCAACCTGATGTGATGTGACTCCTCATTGTGTCACTGATTTGCCTCTATTTGAAATATTAAATAGTTTGTTTAAACTAATCTTAAAAGATGAATCAATGTATCAATTTCGTATCGAACATTTTTGGAAGGTTAATTTACGAAAATTCAGAGAGAATACAATTTGTTGGATCGATGAAAGTGGGCTCCAACCAAGTGGACCACCCAATTTATATCGATTTTCACGTGCCCGTATAAATCACGGGAAAGTGTGAACATATATTTTGAGTTTGAAACAAGCCATGACTCGTTGAATGGGGTGTACTGTGTTTGTTTATGTCTTGTTACTAACAAAGGTCCGTTTTGAAAACACGAAAACACATTCCTTATTGCTAAGTCAGTTGTAGTATTACTGTAGCGACCCGAATGGTTAACACCACTTGTTCAAAGTGTCTCCATCAACAATTGTACTTAATCAACCATAATGCCTCAAATTCTGCACAATTACTATCAAAATGGGATCATCAGCATATAACATGTCCCGAAATCTGTAATACCAGCTTTCGATAGCAAAAACTAAAGAGTTCAAGTGCGCTCGATAAAGCCCGTACATATTGCCAGCAAAAAATTGCCCAAAACATTGATAATGAAACATTGCTAGTCTCTACTCAACTCGATCATCATAGTTTAACACAGTATAGCATGGGGTGACGATGACTGATGTGCGTGTTAACGACTGATGTCTGATGTTCCATTATCAGACGTTTTGGGCAATATTTTTGTTTGACGAAACAACATACGGCTTCACAATCTCTTGAGTTCGGCAATGTATTTAGCAAACAAATTGTGATAAAAATTACATGGAAGACTATTCGGTTCTCAATGGTTCCTCACCAGGTAAATTAAGAAGTTAGATCTATCATGCGTTCGAAATCTCGTTCATCGTGAAACTAGAACCTGTACAGCAGTGAAGTGGCAGCCCAAAAATTAGCATGCGTGATGGGGCCATTTGTTGGGTTCATGCTTGATTGGCCAATGTCGACTGTGTGGGTGCCACTTTGACTTATGATTTCAACTGGAACTGGAAAACTCCGTCAAAGCTGGTTATAGTTAGGTTTTTGTGAATGTAGGTAATTATAGAATATATATAGACACACTACGGAATGATGCGGAGTTTCAGTTATCCGAAATTTATGCTGATACGTAATTTACGGTGCCGGATCATGTAAGTTAGCAGGCTATGATTACTGGTGTTGATTCAAAGTAGTTGGCTAATGATGGGTTTTACATATTTTCAGATGAATTTTCTACTAATCATATGTTTTGCAGTTTCTGCTAACATGTCAGATATGAAGTTTGGTAAAGTTTCCGCTCCGACTCCGATAGTGCAGTTTCCTCCGTATGTTTGATAGGATTAGTGTAGTATCTAAACTCTAATGATAGTATACTGTATTACCATCTAAAATTCTAAAATACATATTCTTTATGCTCACATGTAAATCTGTCAAAAAACACTCCACTTTACTCTCATTTTATCAAGTCGAACGTTATATGTATGTGCTCGCAACTGGCATACCGGAAAATACCAGTATATAAAATACTGACCACTATATCACCGTATCACTGTTTCTATCCTTGCCCATATACACTTTTTTATGTGTACTTCGGTACAGTTGTCTATACTTCTGTCGCGGATGGTATTGGCGCTATTAACTTATAATAGTGAACCCTCGAACAGAACACCTTCCTGCCAAATCATACATTACATTCGGGCCAGAAATAGCTGGTTTGTTCTTGCCCAAAAACCCAGAATTGTTGCCTTTTGCCTGACCTCTGCCACTGATATGCCAGGCGTCCATGGTCATGATTCAAGTCGGTTGTATACATTTTGGGTGCCCCAACTTCAGATTTTGCATCCTGATCTGACCGCATGGTGATGATAGTGGCAAAGCTGCTAGTAAAAAATAAAGTGGTTTTCGTAATATTTTGAAACAATTTTTTTATTTTTTGACAAATTCTCGAAAAAATAGTTTTGTAATTAGATAGAATATGTAAAATAATCTCGAAATCGTGAACATAGTTGGTACGTATAAGTTCAAGCGGGGGGATGAATGTTCACCAAAGAGGGGGGGGGGGGGGGTTGCCGTTTCGAACCTATTTTCTATACATCTTAAGGAATAAGAATAAGCTGCACTTTTAGCACCATAGAGGTTGAATTGCCCTTCTCGTCCGCAAGTGGCCAGTGCCTATGTATGTTTGATGGTGTGTCTGTACCCGGGCCATATCTCACTGCACCAACCGACTAGTGCCGGGTCTCCAACCAAAACTAGAAACTGATATTTCATCGTTTTTTATGTGCCCCATATCTTGCCTTTATATGTACATATATTTCTTTGTTTCATATTTGTTCAGGGGGCAACCTGTAACGGCAAACGATTTCATGCTGATTGCTGGTCCTTGGGCATTCACTTATGGGTACTGATGGGGCTATTCAGAACGACTTGTTTTGTGAACGTTACTTGTTATTCTTGAAAAAATTACAGCATAAAAAACTTAAAAATCTGTTCAACTTTTCTTATACATGTAATAGTGACATCTTTTTCAGAATCGGGGACATATAGGTGATAAAGTAACATCATCTATTCATCTATTTCAGAAAGCCTAAATCTCAAAACGACAACAGTTTCAACTGTTCAGCACAAGTTGCTGCATCTACAAAATAAACCTCATTCATTTCCAACAATCTGCCAACATCCCAATCTCCTCTCATCATACTCCGAAATTCACTTACTGTATCAGTCAGTGAAAAAATTAAGCATCGCCTGAAGTATCAGCCTATTTTTGGTTGCGGCGTCAACGACATCGGCTCACGATTCTGTCCACATCAACGAAGGTCATCGGGGAATTATATACCAGCGGCCGATGGTGTCTGGCCTTGGGGTACTCGTCCAACTCGCAGAGCAAGTAACGCAGCTCACAGTTAGTAAAGCGGGGAACTAAAAAAACTTAATTTATTTCATTTTATTATTTTAATTTTATATTCAAGAAATTTCTTAACAATAGAGCGTCGTATCATGGTCAAAAAACGGTTCACTGAGTTTCTGAAGAAGGAAACTAACCTCGTTTAGAAAGTCGTAGCTTTTAGAAAATACCCTCGTCCGCTGCCGAGTGGCCCACCGACGTGTATGTCGCTTTTTGGTCGTCAAGACCATATGGGCCAGTTATACGTATAGTTTTGGAACTCCCAGTAGAGAACATGAATGGAGCGGATATGTAGGGATGGGCGTGGTATTGTTTTTCTGTCACAGATAATTAATTAATTGGTTTTGAAGGGTATAGCATATTTTTTGTAATAAGTAACATTTGTTATCTAAAGTCATCTGAGCAGCTGGTTAGATTTTTTGAGATCAATAAAAAAATTATTGGACTACCTACCATACGTCACCAGAAAACAATATACTATTGGTGAAACTTTTTTCTAAAAAGTAAATGATAAATAGAAAGGATAAATGAATATGTTAATTAATATTGGAATAACTAAAAATAAAATAAAAATGCGATCACATGAATATATGAATTACTAGGACGACTGCAGTCGTAACACGATGTCAGCTGCGTCAACGAGATGGTGAATCTGTATATCGTAAAGGCCATCATCCACTACATCTGGATGGCCGGCATACTGCTTAGCGTGGTGCATGAGTACCGAGGTGAGTAACTGAGTGAGTGAGTGAGTGAGTGAGTGAGTGAGTGAGTGAGTGAGTGAGTGAGTGAGTGAGTGAGTGAGTGAGTGAGTGAGTGAGTGAGTGAGTGAGTGAGTGAGTGAGTGAGTGAGTGAGTGAGTGAGTGAGTGAGTGAGTGAGTGAGTGAGCAAAGAAAACTGAGTTGCTAGGTCACTCGCCAACGGACGGAACGTCCAGCGGAGATCCATCAGGAGTTAATGGGCCATTCAACAAGCATTCATCTTCAAAACGCGCTACTGAGCCAGTTGGCATCAACTCCGATCGGACTAAACACGATCCACACCATCACTCACCGAAGGTTAGTTGTATAGGTTTTTGACCTCACTCACTCACTCACTCACTCACTCACTCACTCACTCACTCACTCACTCACTCACTCACTCACTCACTCACTCACTCACTCACTCACTGTTTCACTGCAGCATCATCCATCACACCCACACGACGATGTGTACTCACCGATGGTGGATGCATTTTCAACCGAATTCGACAAACATCTCAATGAACGAGCGCATGCTGAACATCCCAGTTAGTTTCCCATTGAAAACTATTGAAATAGAAGTAAAAAGCTTATAAAAATTGATTAAGTGGTGTTTCGACCACAAATTAAGAAAGTTAGACTTCCCTTTGAAATACGGCAGTTTACCTGCAAAAATACAAAAGGACACCTGAAACGAGACGCGAATTTATTGTTTAAATCTAGCTGAACTGAACAACATGACAGTTCTGATAGAGTAGTGACATAAAAATAGGTTATATGAAGCTACATTATATAAGGGTATATTACATAAAGACGATTATATTTTAGGCCTGTAGATTACATAAATTTAGTTTGTGTTGTGTGATGACTGAAGCTTGCTTTACGTAATGTTTCACGCCAGGTGTCACACACGTCCACCACCACCACCATCACCACTTTGATCCCGCTGATGAGTATTATGATGAACCACCGATCAGACGGTCTACTCACAAAGACTCTGAGGGTGACAGAAACCGTCATTCGAGACAGGTTAGCATTCAGATACAAAACAGCCCAAGTGCTATTTAATAGCTCACAGCCTAGTCATAGTTACTAAATACACTTTTTTTCTGCTTGGGATTGAGATTAAGGGTTTTTGTCAGTGGAACTTGTTGAGGTTTAGCATTACATTCCCCGAAGAGGTCCGAACTTTTTTCACATTTCAGCTAACAACAGCATCCCAGTGTTTTTATTTCTTTAAACTGGGGTTCACGATAACTTCTCTTGGGCGATTCCTAACTTATTATTTTAACGGGGTTCGCATCTCTGTTCCATTTAATAAATTAGGCCTACGCCATGAGTGGCTCCGGCGGCAAAGGAAGCGACTCCGGGGGACAACAGCAGAAAGCGATGGTCAGATAAAATATGTGGTTACTTTTTGAACCCCAATCATTTAGAGTGGTGAGTTGTGTGGAAGAGCCAGTATATTATCTTGCACTTCTCAGTTTGGTGAGCTCATCATTTTATGGTTATTATATAAGTTCTGGGAACACAATAAAATTTTCAGCACGTACAGGGAACATGGAACACTCGACCCCCTGGCTTCAAACTGTAACATCTGAGTTCTGAACTAATTTCTGCTCGCACACGCACGAGTTCTTATAATTTATTCTAGCCAATCCCTTATAAACTGTATTGATACCTTTGTAGGTTACAAATAGCCTAACACCAGCTTTCACCAGAGACAAGTGGATCATTTATATATCTTATGTTATTATATATTTTCATCTTATAGTATTCTAGTACATAGAGTTCCAAGTTTCCCAATGGTATTTCGAGAATTCACAAAGTAGCCCTTTCCAGTAGACTGTTTCCCCCGTTCTAGATCGCCGTCAACGGAATGCTCGACCCGGGCATGTCCAGCCAACCATCAGGTCTCGGATCGTCACCCGGCGGTGGCCTCGGCGACACGGCACTCGGTCAACGGGTACTTCGGCAGGCTTTCGATTTTTCTACCGCAGATGCCTCTAGAAGCTTTCAGCCCGATTCGTCAATGGTTCTTCACCTCACCATATCTTCTCCACCTGTTTTTCACCTGCCTGCATGCATTTGGATCAACCTGGATTGGTGAAATCCGTGTTCATATAAACAGGGGATTTGTATAGATGTATGGAAGTGTGAGCGGGCGGTCCTTAGCGGTGGCTTGATACCGATAAAAATAATATCGAGAAATTTAGTATCCCATAATGGTTTACCTAACGGAGTTCTTCCAAATGGGATTTGTTCGGCTTACCTTGGTTGCTGAACCGCAATGCGAGAGTGACAAACATTTTTGGGCTGTGATCGGTAAAAGGTTAACGAAGCTAACCGAATATTTGTATTATTGCAATGTTGGATGGAAGCTTGAGCTGAAGTTTACATGAGCTCTTAAATCAGTTGAGAAAAAGACAGATGTATTAAAAAAATTCTCAGATATAGATTTCCTTGTCTACTGTATGTGCTTTCATTTCATAATAGGTTGGGTCTAGTTAGAACGCTCGTTTTTGGGTATATCTTTGAACTACACGGTTTATCTGGTTATCGGAGTTTGATGTTCCAAGTTGAGATGCACACTTACACACTGTTTAAATATTTTATTGTCTTCATTTTCAGGCGAACGGAAAGGTAAAACGACTACTGACTCTATATTGTTCGACAATTCTCACAATGAAACTTCTGGCTCAAATGTACATATATAGTACATCTCAATAGCATTTCAGCCTTACTTGTTGTACTGTGTTATGTACCTACCATTACTTAAAATACTATAGCTCTAAACATCTACAAAACAGCTGCTTAACACAAATAATATTTGATTTACACTTTCCTCTGCATTTCACTCAAATTCAGCTCACCACAGCGTCCTTCATTATTGAATAAACACTGTTTATGCCTGATCACGTTGTATTTAGGTAGAAGTTCTGTTTCGATTTGCATTTCAGTTGCTTTTGCGCTTTTTCTCCGTTACTTTCCAATTGCATTATCGTTCTTGATATCTGCATGTGCATGTCGCTTTGTAATTTCAGCCCTTCGTTATAATTCTTCACATGCATGCTTAATAAAAAATTCAATGATATGTGGCAAACTTATCTTTGCATGTGCACGAATGCCATCACTCTGTCCATAAATGCATGTGAATCAATGACGATGAAATCAATCGATGACCATTTGTATATCTGTCGTTAAACCATTGGAACGGAACTATAGCATGGCACTCAGTTTTGATGGTTTCAGCGATTGGATATGATTTGGCGCTAACATTAGCCATTGTCAACATCAACGGTTTTTCACACATTCAAATAAATTCTTCGAATATGATTTGAAGGTTTCCATGGTCTAACATGATAACCGTTGGTCTTGCCGGCTGTTTTCCGGGCTTAGGATAGACATTAATGTGAAAACCCTGTTTTTAACAAAGTGGATTCTCTTTGTCACCAAAAAGCTGTTAGTTTAAGTTGGTTTCTACGAACAAATGTGCAGTTCATTCTCTATTTTAGTTTAGTTAGTCGAATGGTTCTTCTGACTGGCTCATCTCTTTTAGGGTGAATCCACATCCATGTATGGTGCAAAGGCGGCGATGAAAACATATGTTAAGACTAGAACCAGAGAGCAACTCATCCAGCAAGCTATTGACAACCCAGATTCTTGCGCCAACGATTCATTCATAATTGGCGCTCTGTTGGAAGGCTATAATAAAAATCGAGTAAGTTATTTAAGATACGTTCCACAGTACAAACGAGCTTTATGGAGTATGTACGGACCACGCCAAAAAAATCGATGTTCTTCAAATCAGCTCGTATGTGGTCAAATTATACTCCAATATGCCCTAAACAATGTAGAATGGTTGATTCGCCCATTTATTGTTTCCTATGTGAGTTATGACCTTCAAAAATGAGCCAGGTCAAGACAAAAATGCGAATTTTTTGTTTTTGAACTTTTTGACCCTGTACTAGTGACTCGAACCTATTCCTGTTGTCGGATGTACATAGAAGTCTTTTTATACGTTCATATAACATAATTATGTTAACTGTTTGCAAGATTTTTGCAGACAGAAAAAAATATCTGGACGAATTGCACGTCAGATGAATAGTAAAAAAACTAAAATTGAACAAATTTCGTAATTTTTTCTCCAAAAAACCCCGCATTACTAAAAAAAATTTAGTTATTTTGCTGTCTATATGAAGGATCTACTCAATCATGAAGAAAAATGGAGAAAAAAATTGACCCCGCGCATCCAAATTTCGGGAAAACCGTTTATTTGAAAAAATCTCAAATTTTTCTCTGTAAATTTTTTCTTAATTTCGTTTGTGTTATGAGTCAGAGTAACTTAGTAATCGATTTACAAGTTGAAACTACTCATTTAACTTAGTAAAACATTAGAAATAACCTTTTGTTGCGGAAAAATTAACAAATAATCAATTCTCAGCGAAATCTTTTGACAGTGTTCCGAGGTACATACCTTTCTGTAATTACAGACCACTATAAAAAGTTGTGCTCAGGTGAGAAGTGTTTCTATCGTGTACATTTACTCTATGAAACCTAATCATCGGAAAATAATTGTTTATTTGGTTGAGTAGTTGGTATTTACACTTGTATTTATAAAGAAAAAGTCCGCAAACCCTTCAAATTCTTTCTATAAAAGATACTATTCATGAATTTACCGATCAATTCACAGTTACTTTATGAAGCGCTGTCGCTTGTCATACACGGCTTAATTATAATGACACTTGATTTAATTTCAAATAAGTCAGCTTGGTCCTTGAATTCGGCTGCCAATAAAAAATTTAAACTTTAGAAACATTCGATTGCAGATTTTGAACAAACAACGAGTGTATGACGTAATATCAAGTGTATCTCTAAATATATACTTTATTAGAATTTAAACCAAGAAGTATATGCTTTTTTGAAGTCAACGACAAAATAATCTAGAAATAAAAATCAAATCGGTCTAATTGCATGGCCTGCAATATCCATAGCGATTTACGTTCTACTGTAATCAAGGTGATGAATGTGAAAATGAATTTTTGATCAATCGAAGTTTCAGTTTGTAGTAGAATAATTACATGATCGATTTGATTTTTATGGGTAAATCCGTGTAAGAAAAAGATAATCACTGCCCCTGGTTTCCTCAGAACATGCATGGTCCTAATATGCCGAATCCAATGCGAACTGTTTGTTGATATCGTTCCGAAATTCAAGAGAGACCAGCATCATTGGATAATTTCTGTTGTTGTATTTTCCTCGTAATACATAACGATCCGTCTCGTATTGGAGATGTCAGTTAACGCGAGTGCTGTTCGACTCGATGCCTCGATTCTCAATTCGTATAACATTAGTTGGTTGGCCCTGTATCAATCTGTATGTGTTGTTTTGTGTTGTGTCTGAAAAGTTTTTCTTCAATTTTGCAAAAGTACCGTCATTTACTCTTTGTGATATCTTTTTGAAGCCAAATGTAACAGACGAAATTCCAGCCTGTTGATGATGATATTTACACCCCATTGTTACCGGTCGCCTAGCTGAGGTTTCGAGAAGACTTGAGTCTGGAGTGACGAACCTTCTCCTGGTGTGAGCAGGACAAAAACTGACCCGTCTTTTATCTATGTGGTTCACTAATGTTGTGAATTGAGGGCCCACCAACTAATGTTATACGAATTGAGAATCAAGGCATCGAGTCGAACAGCACTTGCGTTAACTGACATCTCCAATACGAGACGGATCGTTATGTATTACGAGGAAAATACAACAACAGAAATTATCCAATGATGCTGGTCTCTCTTGAATTTCGGAACGATATCAACAAACGGTTCGCATTGGATTCGGCATATTAGGACCATGCATGTTCTGAGGAAACCAGGGGCAGTGATTATCTTTTTCTTACACGGATTTACCCATAAAAATCAAATCGATCATGTAATTATTCTACTACAAACTGAAACTTCGATTGATCAAAAATTCATTTTCACATTCGTCACCTTGATTACAGTAGAACGTAAATCGCTATGGATATTGCAGGCCATGCAATTAGACCGATTTGATTTTTATTTCTAGATTATTTTGTCGTTGACTTCAAAAAAGCATATACTTCTTGGTTTAAATTCTAATAAAGTATATATATAGAGATACACTTGATATTACGTCATACACTCGTTGTTTGTTCAAAATCTGCAATCGAATGTTTCTAAAGTTTAAATTTTTTATTGGCAGCCGAATTCAAGGACCAAGCTGACTTATTTGAAATTAAATCAAGTGTCATTATAATTAAGGCGTGTATGACAAGCGACAGCGCTTCATAAAGTAACTGTGAATTGATCGGTAAATTCATGAATAGTATCTTTTATAAAAAGAATTTGAAGGGTTTGCGGACTTTTTCTTTATAAATACAAGTGTAAAACTCAACCAAATAAACAATTATTTTCCGATGATTAGGTTTCATAGAGTAAATGAACACGATAGAAACACTTCTACCCTGAGCACAACTTTTTATAGTGGTCTGTAATTACAGAAAGGTATGTACCTCGGAACACTGTCAAATGATTTCGCTGAGAATTGATTATTTGTTAATTTTTCCGCAACAAAAGGTTATTTATAATGTTTTACTGAGTTAAATGAGTAGTTTCAACTTGTAAATCGATTACTAAGTTACTCTGACTCATAACACAAACGAAATTAAGAAAAAAATTACAGAGAAAAATTTGAGATTTTTTCAAATAAACGGTTTTTCCGAAATTTGGATGCGCGGGGTCAATTTTTTTCTTAATTTTTCTTCATGATTGAGTAGATCCTTCATATAGACAGCAAAATAACTTAAAATTTTTTAGTAATGCGGGGTTTTTTGGGAAAAAAATTACGAAATTTGTTAAATTTTATTTTCTTTACTATTCATCTGACGTGCAATTCGTCCAGATATTTTTTTCTGTCTGCAAAATTCTTGCAAACAGTTAACATAATTATGTTATATGAACGTATAAAAAGACTTCTATGTACATCCGACAACAGGAATAGGTTCGAGTCACTAGTACAGGGTCAAAAAGTTCAAAAACAAAAAATTCGCGTTTTTGCCTTGACCTGGCTCATTTTTGAAGGTCATAACTCACATAGGAAACAATAAATGGGCGAATCAACCATTCTACATTATTTAGGGCATATTGGAGTATAAGTTGACCACATATGAGCTGATTTGAAGAACATCGATTTTTAGGCGTGGTCCGGCCATACTCGAAAACGCTACGGAACGTATCTTAATACAAAAATATTCATTTACTTCTATTGAATTATTATTAATTTTAATATCAATTATCAATTCAGGTACCAGGCGGTGGTGCCGATGTGGAAGTCGAAGTCTGGGTGCAGGAAGTAACTACCATATCCGATACTACACAGGATTTCCAGGTTCTTGCACCTTGATTTTGTAGGTTCTCATTAATTTGTGTATCTATATATATATATATATATATATATGAAAAACTGATTGATTCTGTTATCATTATTAATCATCATTCAGATGGACATCTACATCACGGAAATGTGGATGGACCCATCACTGGCCTACGATTTTCTGAGTCCTTGTAAACTCAACGTTTCCGTGAACAGTGATCTACTGAAAAACTTGTGGACACCGAACTCATGTTTTGTCAACTCTAAGTCGGCCAACATACACAACAGTCCGTTTCAGAACTTCTTCATCATGATCTATCCGAACGGAACCATCTGGACAAACTATAGACTGACTATTACAGGTAAAGCCAGTATACAAAAGTAAACTCTGTTTACATTCCATAAACGTGTATAGTTATAATATACCCACCTGGCTTGTGTGATCATGGAGAAAAGTCTAATTAAAATAAACATTTATTGCAGGTCCCTGCATCACACACTTGGAACAGTTTCCATTTGACCACGTGGACTGCTCACTTACGTTCAACTCGTTCAACTATAACACCGCTGATGTGACCATGCGCTGGTCGAGCGTGGGCGTGGCATCGATGAAGGAGATTGTGTTGGCTGACTTTGAAATGAAGGGTATCGCGAAGAATCGTGTGACCGTGGTGAGTTTGGAATAAACCATCTTTGACCCAATAATTACCACAACTAATTTAGTCAAAACACGAACCATCTGCGGGAAGAAATTATAAAATACAAAAATGCACTTTTGCTTCAGGATTATCCGGCTGGTCAATGGCACGAGCTGATCATGACGTTTCGCTTTCGTCGACGCTACGGATGGTACATATTACAAGCTTACCTGCCGACATTCCTCTCAATATTCATTTGTTAGTGGTTTAATTTATGGTTTATGATTGGAAGAAGAAGGTGTTTTTCTATTATTCAACTACAGCTTGGATTGCGTTTTGCTTGGGCACGAAAGCGGTGCCCGCCCGCACTATGCTCGGAGTCAACAGCCTGCTCGCGATGACGTTTCAATTTGGTGAGAATGTTTTTATGTACTTCAGACTAACATTTGATTTTACGCTTAAACATGTTCATAGGCAACGTAATTCGCGGTTTACCACGAGTGTCATATGTGAAAGCGATCGATGTTTGGATGGTTTCCTGCATGACATTTGTGTTTTCTTCGCTTATGGAGTTGGCAGCAATCGGATATCTGAGCCGAGAGGACGATTTACCACCAGCCCCTGCTGGAATCAGTACGTTTTTAGACGAATGACCTTTTTCTTTTAAGTTTTCTTGTCGATAGAATATGGTTAAAAACTTACATCAATAATCAGATTCTGTTATCAAATGTCTTCGAAAAACTGCTGTTTCAGGCGAAGCTAATCTGTCCGATAAAATGCCTACTCGGTACAGCAACTGGCGTAACCATCCTATCACACCCAGTCACGTTTTGATGAGCAAACACACCATGACCTCAATGAACGATACTGCATATCATGAACGGGTCAGAGGCGTTCGTTTAATTCCGGCACAGTCTAGAACGCGTTCCGAGTCCCCGATTCGCATCAATCATGTTGAACAGGTTTGATTCGTGAATACCGGTAATTAGTGGAAACTAAATTAAAAAAAAATTACAGGTTTTTCCTACTCCGGTTCCCATAGTCAACAATAAACCTGTCGTTAAACCTCATCCACTAATGGCTAACAACGTGACCACACCAAGCAGTATAAAGTCTCAACCACAATTTCAACAACAACAACAACCAGTCGTCTCTCAAAATCTCGGGAATTTCGCCGATACCAATAGTGCACGAATGCCTCTGCGCACCCTGATTGACCATCCTCCGCCTAATTACAATACGATCAACGCTCAAACAGTCCAGCAACCGCAGCAACAGTCTAATCAGGGTCATTCTGACGTGCAAATGATGCTCTGGCTGACCAGAGACAACGATTATGGTTATCGACCGCCCAGTATGGCGCTTCAGTATGCTCAGACTATAGGCAGTTAGTTTAGTTGCCGTGCTCATGCCGTATTGCTGCCTTATATTTATATAGTGCAGTTACATTTAGTTTTGTATGCCATAGTGTAAACACGCTCCAACTTTCAGGTAATACCATGCTCGACCACAACAGCGCATTGGTTGACGGTAGTACTGTAGAGGGTGTCAACAATCAGATGGCGCAGTTCGATGGTTTTCTCGGTCATTCAACAACGCCGAACTGGTCAAACGGTCAACAAGCATTCGGACAACGTGGTCTGTCGTCTATGGATCCTGCAACGGCGCATAAAAACATCAACAATGTTGCGCATGACCACAAACAATTCGACAAGTCTGAAAACGATTTGGCACAACTGAAAGCCATCGAAGAGTTCAAAATTCGCCAGGCACACCGCAAATGGCGCAAAGACTGGCTAGCCTTAAAGATCGACACCATGTCACAGCTTTTGTTCCCGCTGCTGTTCATATTGTTTAATGTGTTTTACTGGTACTACTACATGGACTACATGACGGGCAAGGCTATCAAGACATTGGTGAGCGACAATGAAGACAGCCTGCACCCAGTCAGCCACTCCGACGCCGATGATGAGCACTTTTGAATCAGTAAGCATGTCTTTGTTAACGTGGCACGTCCTTTGTCCCGTAGATTTAATGTTGATAATGTGTTTAGCGTCAAGAGTGCTCATTTAGTTCCGTTGAAGCGTGTGACTACCTATGTAATTCTTCTGATTACTAAGACAACTGATGCTCTGTCTGGCAAGCTTTCATAACCTGGTGGTCCGAGTTTGCAGTGAGGCTTTTATTCGAAATTCGAGCTAGTTCAATGTACGCACCAAAAGAAAAAGACAGTAAATCTGTGCGACCACCCTGTTTTCGGTCGGTCAGAACTTCTCAAGCTCTGACCATCTCTTTTGTTCGATAACCTCTTATTGCTTTCCATTCTATATATTATTAGTTTTTGCTGTCCTACGTAAATATTTTTGTTATATTCTTGAAATTACTTTATGAATATGATTTCATTAGTTAAAATTTTAATGAATTGATTGAATACATCGAAGTGGCAGCATTGCGCATTATAATCACACTGAAAATTGGTCCTATCTGATGATTTCTAACAGGAAGTTAATAGCATTAGAGTTAAAACTGCATTAATGGGATTAGTTTATGTTAATTTTGTTGCTCCTAAGTTTGTTTTGTTAGATTATTAATAGTGTAATTTTTTTATCACGTGTTTATACTTTACTGCCTTGCTGTGTTGATTTGTGAAACGCCAAATTGCATGAAATCATCTGCCAGTTTAGAGGTGAACGAGAATACTTGAAGAACTTGTATCAATTTTATATCCGCATATTCTTCCAATTACATAGAAATTTGTTTTAAGTAGACAGACAAAAGTTAGGAAAAATTTTTTAATTAAAGATATACTCTGATATTCGTTGATTCTGCTTTTGTACCTTCGTTACACGCACTGATTTTACTTATCAAACTTTGTTCCATATTCATCACACCAATCAAGTCACCACTATGGTTTACGACTAAACTACTTGTTTGTTTACTATAAGTTCTGTCCATCCATTTTTTATCCCCAGGACTGTCACTCGATCTTGAAAACTCTCGCCGCTAATTGCTAGCATGTTTCAATTAAGACATAAGCTCATCAGATTACGCTCGCATCCCAGTTAATGTTTCTACCGTTAACTGGCTGTTATGTACTTTTGGGTCATTTCATTATAAACGGTTTTTTTCAAAGAACAACACAACTCAACCTCACCTTAATTTTCAGTTGCACACACAATGATCACGCGATGGCACTACTTGCGATTGTACCGCATAATTCAGCTATAAATTCACTAATTGGTGCAACGCTTATATTACTGCTATAATACAATCATACATATATGCTTTATTGAACGTGTGCCACTGTGGGTTAATCACTGATCACAATACGATGATTTGGCGTTCCACGGCTGCGGTATCCAACTATCCCTACCTCTGATTTCCTGCTGAGCACGAACCCCTGGCACATTACCCCAAAGCAAATCGACACAATGATCACCCCATCCAACCAACGAACCATTGCTTGAGCCAACAGCCGCAAACACCAACCACCCCCGCCTATCCACCCTCTTAAGCCGGACGGTCGGAGAGTCAGCATCACACGCGAGCATCAGCAACCCAAAATTTAGCTCGCTGGTAAAACGCTCGACAGCAGTGGTCATCGGGGAATATTACCCACCACCACCAGTGTGCCCAGCGTCCGAGTCTTCTGCTGCTGTTGAGCATGCACAAAGTTGGTGCTCGTTGGCTGTTTAGCGTTTCACTTTTTCTGTTTCGAGTGGTTTTTGGTGCATGTTGTACATAGGGTTATATTACATCTGAATATCCGACAAACAATATGGATTAAACAATATCTGTCATTTGAATTGATTCTCTTATAGCTGTGTAAACGCACCATCTCAGATAAAAGATAACGGGTGTAACAAACGTTTTTTGCGAGTGCATAATAGATAGTTATGCGTGGCGAGTCCGTGTACAGCGAACAAACCCAATAACGTTCTCGGCTGCTGAACATGGAAAAAGTGGTGTGAGACTCAATGCCAGCTAATTGCTCAGACGCATGAGTTGTCCCGTGTCGACTTACAAACTTTTTGCACAAGATAACTCAGACTAAGTGAGTTACGTCAGAAGTTTTTTTGCCGAACTTTGCAATGTAATACAAAGATATAAGGAATGACATGATATAGGAAAAAGGCTAACAAATGCATTTTTTGTACTCTAACAACAATGAACATAACACTCATAATCTTTCAGCTGAAAACGTATGTGGTATATAGTACATAGTATTTTGAGCATTGTGTTAATAACGGTCGTTCAAATGAGAGTATTTCTGAAACATATGGACTCAATTTTAACTTGCAGTCCTGACAGGACCACCGTCGTTGGCGAGTGTGAAACGACCATGTTGTCGCGCCTGCGACTCGTCAAAGGCATCGTCCACTATATGTGGTTGACGGGCATACTGCTCAGCATAGCACATGAATACAATGGTTGGTTGACAATTTATTCATCAGATACCATTTTATCATAAGATAATCAATTAAAAATACTCGGTTATCTCAATCAGGACACTCGGCGACACCGGACACATCTGCTGGTGGTAATCATCCCAAGCCTGAAGCCACTCTCCACCCGTTCATCAAACACCAGGCTCCACACCATGCCACTGGTCATGTAGGCTTGGAATACGACATCGATGGAACGGAATCACCAGTGCCTCATACGATGATGAAAGATGTAAGCTTAGGAGCAGGATGCCTTTGTTAACATAAATGTAAAACAAGATAATGCAATGAAGTAAATTGTTTAGTCAGTACCGATAACATTTAAAAAAATCATTGTCATATAATTTTCTGATTTAATGATGTATCAATTTCAGCCGCACGTTCGTTCGCCAATGGTTGACGCGTTTCAAGTGGGATACGACAAGCAAATGGCGGAACGTGTCTATGCGGAATCTGGTCGGTTAAAATAATCTTTAACTTGGTGATATTGTGAGAATATATACTGAATGATTATCGTGACAGGTGGAGCTACGCATATCCATCATCACCATCATCACCACTTTCATCCGGCTGATCAGTACGTCGACTACGAAGAAGCACCGTCGAGACCACCGACCCTTTACGAGCAGGCCGCAGGTGTCGAACCATCAAGGAATCGAAATCCAAGACAGGTGGGTTGTTCACTCACTGCCTTCCAAGTTTAAAACGTAGGAAATTCTTGCACAACAGCTACAAAAAAATAAATTTTATCGTTTTATGAAATTATCACCATAATAATTAGGCGTTTGCGATGGCCGGCAGTAAAGCAGAAGAATCGATTGAGCCTCAACAAGTGGACAGGGCTGTTGGTAACTTGATGGCTATATATGCTGTGAAGCTTAATAGTGGCGCTGCGGTCTTGCTAAATTTATAAAAGAGTCCCAGTAATTAATGTGTTATTTTTATCATTTTCATTTTCTAAGACGGCAACGCCCATTGATGTGTCAACCAACAACCCTACCGTCCTCTTGATACCGACTACTCCAACTTATGATAACCATCTTAATTTACCTAAATCACTTTTTTTCCGTAACTTTTATTAACGCTCTATCTTCCAAGGCTTATAAACTTGTGTTCTCATTTTTCTCCGCGCACATCTATTTGCAGCTAGTCACCAAGGTTGATGAACCGGCGCTGGTTGGTGAGGCATGCGTATCTAAAGCATTGCATTGCTCTTGCAACGGAACGCATGTTTCATCTGATAGCCGGCGACGTATTATGAATAACATATGTAGTACTTATTTATCATTATCAGAACTACCTACGTCTTATCTCGAATGTTCACCTTTTAATTATCCACTCGTTTGTGAGAGTTTGATACAGTTGCACGACATGGAACACATTTTCTTTCCTCATATAGTTTTATCCGAGCTATTCTAGATCACCTGGAACCACTTATCAATGCCCTAAACAATGTATTGTGTTGTGTCACAATTCAGACCACCCACATCCCAATACCTACCTACAAATAGCCCATTTTGAGTTCATCCCATTCTCACCCGGACGTTGTAGATTGCCGTCAATACGATGATCGAGGCGCAGTTGCTCGGTCAATCGAACGGACCAGCCACCGGTGTCAACAGCGCCGACCCGTCGTCCAGTGGCAACAATCGGGTATTACGACAAGCTTTCACCGATTTTTCCACATCTCAAGACACCGCTAGCAACTCTCAGCCCGATCCGTCAATGGTTCTTCACCTTGCACACCTTTTCTCACACACACTCACACATTTTCGCTACGTCCAGCTTGCGTTCCCTTCCAGTATGTATGTAGTTGATCATGACAAACTGTTTTTACTTTACAAGCCAAATTCAACACAAAACTGCTGGATTATCATTGGGGATGTCCACGAGGAATTTTTAGCTGTGTTGAAAAATTTTGAAAGCTTCCTGTACCATGTTTGTCATCGTCGACTATAACTCACTACTTTACCTCTTCATTTGCATATGAGTGTGATTATGTGCCTGGGTGTGTATGCCTGTCTGCCCCGTGTCAGTGATCAGTTGATAACCAGTGTGAAATCATGGCCATCTTCTAAGCTATTACTTGGTTTTTGAGATATCTAACAGCCATTATTTTCATTCGTATAACACTAGGATACAAAACATGACTTTGCTCTGAGAGTAACGATGACCAGTAGATGTAGTGACTGAGTTCTAGGCATGTCTATATGGTATTCCGATGTTCTCTGGTTAAACAAAATTTTACGACAATCAGGTGAATATGATTTTAGAACTGTAGGAATGACTGATGAGCTATGCGGCGGATTAGTATATAAGTACAAAAGTTATAATTGAAAAGCTAAATTTAATGAATCCTGCTTGAATTATTGCAGTGTGAATGGATTATGTGCCGTTACCATGTCCTGACTCTGTTGTTCATTCCTGTTCTTTGCTTTCGCAGGGTAACAGAAAGGTAAACATGATCTTTAACTATTTTCGTCGTGTTTGTAAGTCAAGAACTTTAAATTTTAAATGGGCTTTGATTGGGTGTACTGTGTTCTTGTTTTTAAGCCAAAATCTCGTTCTATGCATTTTTCCTGTTGCTTAATTTAAATTAAGCTAGAAACCGACTTTGCATTAAAGTGCATAAAAGCTTCGTTTAATTTTGTCAACCATCTCCAATAATTAAATTAACAATATTTCGTTTCAACTTTTTTTTAGTTTTGCTGCTTTAACAGCATGATCAAATGATTCTTATTTTCCGCAGCATGCTGCTGCCTATTATGTTAGCTTTGCAATGCATGTTTTTGGGTTATGGCGTTATCGTATATGTGTTGCTGGGCACTTTAACTTTATTTTAAAGTTTCATTTTGGTTTGATAGTTTCTTCATCTTCGTTACTGTTGTCTTGCTGACGAACATTATCACTTTCACTTTTGTTCTGCATGCCTCACTTTTCTGTTTACGAATCATAGACGAACATTCGTCGTGCATCATATCATGCCGATAATCTTGGACTATATTGTTAAATCCATTTGTAAAGATACAAAATTGGCATACTTCTGATAGGATGATGATGGATGTTGCACAAGCCGCAGTGTTGCGTGTATGTTGGTCTAAGACAGCTGCAAAATTCAATTTTTTGAAGCAACTTATACTCGTCTGCAAGTACAAGTCTGTTTTACGGTTTACCCAGTAGTAAACCGTACAACAACTGAATTATAAACTCAAACATTGCAGCTGAAGTATAAATTGTCAAGACTGCTCTAAACACGTGCCGCTGTTGGCAGTGCGGCGGGCAATAGATTAGTTTTACTAGCTTTTTAGTGAATATTATGTTGTAGCAATTAATTTTATTTGCTGTTCTTGGATTGATTATCAGGTTATTGGGCTAATATTAAGTGTGGCTTTAATCTGTTCACAAAAGTTCTGTTGTCCTGAGAAATTTAGTGAAGTTTGTCCCTATCAAATTTGTTTGGCTCTTCGCACTGAGCGTAGTGCTAGTACTAGTGCTTCAAAATCGAAAGCTTTTCAACGAATCTGTTCTCTGAGCACTAAGTTATTGTTGTTTTATCCTTCATCAACAAAAAATGTGTTTGAGCCATTGATCAAATTCAACTGTTTTTGTCTTATACTTAGACGGCTTGATTGCATTTTCACATGGAGCGTAAGCCATACTACATATCAATCAATATATATGGATCGGTAGGCATAAAACTTTTGGTTTTATAGGGCGAGCAGCAGTCCGTGTATCAGGTGAAGCCAATGCTCAACGCTCAAGGACAGCCCATGTCTCGTGAAGAATTAATTAAAGAAGCTGTCAACAACCCAGAAGGCTGTGCTAACGATTCCTTCATTATTGACACTATATTCAAAGGCTACAATAAAAATCGGGTTGGTGCGAAAATGTTTTTAAAGTGGTTTGCTTATGTGTTTTGCAACCTCGTAATCAAAGTGATCTAAAACTACGCCTGAGGCCTCTCGAACCGTTAATGTATTCAGGTACCTGGCGGAGGAGCTGACGTTGAGGTTGAAGTATGGGTGCAGGAAGTGACTACGATTTCGGACACCACTCAAGATTTCCAGGTCGTATCTTATCATATTTCATTTTGGTTTTTCATTACAATAATTATTGGTCTCAGCTAAACTTTACATTTCAACTGAATTGTAGATGGATATCTACATTACCGAGATGTGGATCGATGAGGCGCTGGCCTTCGAATACCTGAGCCCATGCCGACTAAACGTTTCTGTTAAAAGTGACTTATTAAGCCAATTATGGACGCCGAACTCTTGTTTTGTGAACTCTAAATCCGCCAACATACACATCAGTCCCTTCAAAAACTTCTTTATCATGATTTACCCCAATGGCACAATTTGGACAAACTATCGACTAAAGATCACAGGTTCATTAATTACTCACTTTTATTGATGTTTTCATTTGGAGATTGATTTTATATGCTGACACCTGAAAAACGTTTTAACTGTGAATTTTCAGGTCCTTGCATCACCAACTTGAAACAGTTCCCATTCGATCATGTGGATTGCTCGTTGACGTTCAATTCGTTCAATTACAACACGGCTGATGTTACGATGAGATGGTCCGCTGTGGGCGTCGACAAAATGAAAGAGATAATCCTGGCAGATTTTGAACTGAAAGACCTGCATAAAGACAAAGTCACTGTGGTGGGTTTACATTCATTTATCCAGATTTAAGATGAGATGGTCTACGAAATAAATTCATAATCACTTGAGTTTAGAATTCATATGAATAAAGTCAGTGTCAGATGTTTTTTTCGAATTCAGTTTTGTTAAAAGTGCAATGATGAAAATGTTCTGAATAATTTTTTATATCGAGATTGTCAATTACAATGTATCAATATTACAGCCGTATCCCGCCGGTCAATGGCATGAATTGATCATGACTTTCCGGTTTCGACGTCGCTACGGCTGGTACATCCTGCAAGCCTACTTGCCCACATTTCTCTCAATTTTCATCTGTTGGTTAACGTGAAAATTCAGCAAACTTTTTTTCATCGCATATGTAGTTCAGTTCCATTTTTCACTTGTATTTCAATCTATTTGCAGCGTGGATTGCTTTCTGCCTGGGTACCAAAGCCGTGCCAGCCCGTACCATGCTTGGCGTCAATAGTCTACTAGCTATGACTTTTCAATTCGGTTGGCTAAGTTTAACAAAACTGAAAATTGCATAAATTAGAAGAATCATGTGAATAACTAAACGTACTCGATAGGTAACGTAATCCGGGGTCTACCACGAGTCTCCTATGTAAAAGCAATTGATGTCTGGATGGTATCATGCATGACGTTTGTCTTCTCATCGCTCATGGAACTGGCAGCTATCGGATATCTCTGTCGAGAAGATGATCTTCCTCCACCGCCTCCCGGAATCTGTTGGTAGCTTATCGCGCGAGAAACTCTTGGGCGGTTAAATTTCTTACATATAAAATTTTGACCATTGCAGGTGAATCTAATATAAACGAAAAGATGCCAACCAAGTACAGCAATTGGCGCGGTTCTTCCGTTACACCAAGCAGAGATAATTTTGGCTACAGCAAACAGGCAAATATGAACCCTGCAATGCTGGACAGCACTTACCAGCAACAGAGCAGACCTCAATTTCCTCAGCAAGGACCACCTTTACCGCCGCACGGTCGTGCTCGGTCACAGTCACCGATTCGATCCAGCTATAGTCAACAGGTTTACTGGATATCGTAATAAATCTTAGCTTTTTCTCTTCGTTTGGATTCCACAAAGCATATTTCCGTTATCAACTGAAACTATTCCACTTTTTCAGATCATACCACCCACGGCACCCATATCAAGCGATCGGACATTAGTCGAGCCTCAAATGCTCAACAACGCTAATAGTCAACCGCAGCAACAGCAACAACAACAGCAGCAGTCTCAACAACAGCAACAGCAGCATCCACCGCTCACTTCGCAGTCACAATCGCTCAACAACAGTCAACAACAGCAACAACAGCAACAGCAACAACAGCAGGCCCAATACCAGAGCAATATATCACAGTCACTGGACTCGTGTAATGCGAGGTTGCCATTGCGCGCTCTTATTGACCACCCACCTCCCAACTACAATACGATCAACGCTCAAACGGTGCAACGGCGGAGAGTCAATGAACACACTGATGTACAGTCGTTGCTCTGGCTGACCAGAGATAACGACTACGGCTATCGGCCACCGGGTATTGCGTTGCAACAGGGTGGTCAGCAACAGCAACATAAGCAACAGGGCACTCAGAACATATTCAGTTAGTTAGACGTCGATTTGCAACCAGTCAGTCTTCTGCAAACTATATGGAAGACAAATGTTTTTACTATTGAGTTAAATTCAGTTCGCAGTATAACATTTGGTGAACTAGATCATTCAGAAACTTTAAATCAGAGCTGTGAACAGGAACCGTTTAAAAATGTTGTAATGTCGCATAGGTATCCACAATCTGTCTCCCGTTTGTGGACCACGTCGTCGGTTCTTACCGACGATCAGTACGATCCCGATGCCCCAGTACAATTCGTGTGAGTTTAGAGGTGGTTGCGGTGTTGGATAAAATTATAGTTGATGGTTCAAGGGTTCAAGAAACGAAGTTTAGAGATTAATAATATGACGTTTGAGATTGACGTCTGACTTAATTATTCTGAATATCACATATATATATTAAGGGAACGGCCTAGCGGCCGTCCCTTGATGTATATATATGTATATTCGTTGAACATCGCAGCCACCGAGTGCTGTTCCGAGTGTTTTATACGCCCTTACTGATGTGAAGGGTGCTGAAGTGAGTTGCGGTTTGGAAAAAGATACCCCTTAGCTTGCATTCCAGCAACCCACCAGTAAGGAGTTTCAGCGTTGCATTTTTAATCCCACAATAACACGAGTTAACGCTTCCATTTTATCTTCAATTGACTTGTAAGTATTATCCTTAACAAATCGCTTATTTTCTCTGCAGATAACCCCAAGCTCAACAACAGTCGTTCGATCGGTGGCACGGACGCCATCAACAACAACCACCACAACAACCAGAACAACTTTGACAATCTGGTGCCACCGCAGTCGGCCACGAGTTGGTCGGCCGCACCCAGGACACCGGTCACACCCGGCGCTCATCCAGTCGTTGATCCGATCACCAAGTTCCCATATAGCAATAGCAACAGTCATTACGACCACAAACTGCAGCAGAATCAGTTCAACGGGCCGCATTCGGTGGCAGCTGGTTCGTACGGTGGTCCGATGGGTCACAGCGGTGACGGCGGCGCACTGAATATGGCCGGCCCGATGACACCACAACCTGGCCAACCTGGTGGACGACCACTGACACCACAAGAAGAGTTCAAAATGCGACAGGCTCAACGCAAGTGGAGGAAGGACTGGCTGGCATTGAAGATTGACACCATCTCACAACTGTTGTTCCCATTATTGTTTGTCTTGTTCAATCTGTTCTATTGGTACTATTATATGGACTACATGACTGGCGAAGCCATCAAATCATTGGCCGAGGAGGCAGAGATGAAAGAAACCGACGAACCGGTAGAGATTCCGGAGGAGATGGAGGAATAACGATGCAACATGGGGAATTAAATGGACCAAGAAAGCGTGACCTCTTGACATACAGTTCAGATGATACAAACGTGGTTCCACACCACATCAGTGTACGATTGACAATCTCCTAATGTTGGTACAACCTTTTTCGTTGAGCACGAACCTCTTTCTGTAAATCAGGGTTTGAAGCACTCACTTGGTTTGGTGATTTCTGAGGTGTGTACTTTATCAACATTCATCATTCAAGAATAAGATACACGCCCAGTAAGGTATACTCAGTCTGTATTGAAACTGTCTTCTAACTTCTTCTTACCAAGGTTCCCAAGATGGAACAAACGAATGTTTTTTGTAAGTTACTGACAATTTTGCAAAAAAAAACAAGAACTTGACACGGTATACAGTGTATACCTTTATAATTTTTTATGTGATGATGTTTTTCCTGTATGAGAAATTTGATTTGTATAGGATTGTATTCAATAACTTCATAGGAAATTAAAATCTGAAACTATTATGGAATTTGTGATGTCTAATTTCATAATTGTCTAATGTCCAATGTCTAACAAAACTTAATTCACACAGACTCTGTTGACATTTGTTTTCTACATTAGGCTTTGTCTATAATTAACCATAAAACAAAATTTCTATTGTAGTTTGTGTTATTTTGTATATTAATGTTTTCTTTTCACGATTTTGCACAACATTTGACTGCAGTTGAAACTTTTGGTGCATTCAATTACTATGTATCATGCATGTTTTTTTTGTAAAACTTCATTTAAAACAATATAAATTTTCAAAGAAGAACTACTATTTCATGTTTTCCCAATCTTTACAGCAATCAAAACATACAATGATACAAATTAGTGAAATGTTTCTTCATGTTGAGTTATGTCCTGTACAACGATTGCATTGAATTTGCAAATAATTTGAGGAAAATATATAAATTCTAAGGAAGACGTTTCAAAGCAACTGAACGTGACGCTCAA
>OZ038442.1:12364429-12456929 GCA_964036265.1 Daptonema setosum | reverse complement strand
AGGACCACTTGACGAATCATAAATTGCAGAATAAAAGATTACTAGGACTACAATTGAATAGAGCATTCTGAAAAAGTAGTATCAGCGAATGTTGTTTTTAATATTTTTTTCGAAATATCAGGTTTTTATTGTTGATCAGTTTATGGCGACAAGTAATTTGCGTGGATCAGTTTTCACTGCATTTTATTTTCATATAAATGTATTATTATATTACTAAGCAAGACCCACAGTCAACGGGTGTTTCGTCCTGACGAGGTCGCGATGCTCCCGACTCACGTGGTTCTTCAGATCCTTCTTCCGAGAGCCAACAAAGTTGCACAGAACGCACGGATACGACTGAAAATCAACTATCTTACTACCCTTACTATCAGAAAAAAGCTATTTTTGATAATAATACCATTTATTGGTTGTTGATTCGCCGAAACATTATAAAGTTTTATCCGAACAATACATACCTTTCCAGTACTGTGCTTATTGAAGTAATGGTTGCTGATCGACGTCAGATTGGGGAACAACTTCGGGCATTTCAGGCACGGGTAGAGCTTTTGCCCGTCTCGACTCATCTGAAAGCGACATTATTGTATTCTTGTTTATTCAAGTCTTATTCCACTTGAAAAACACCTGTCAAAAAAAGTTGTGATACTTACTGTGACTGATTGTTTGAACGAACAACCAACAAACTCGGTTATGTTATGACAACAACTTTTGTCTCATGTTATGAACAGTTACAGTACATTAGCATTAGAACATCAACCGACCTTCAACCGATCACTGTGATTATCTCTTACATGCCCGGAGAGTGTGTTCTGCAGATAATCCGACGCATCGCAGTACGGGCACACCAGTGGATTTTTGATGCTGATCGTGCGCTTGGAAATCGGATCGATCGCGTAGCGACCAACCGAGGAAGCTGAAATTATAAACCTGACTTCCACCGTAGGATTAGGTCTTCAACGTAGGATAAAAAGAAGACAGAGGTGGAAACGATATTTTTCAATATTTTTCACCAAATAAATCTCCGGTAGGCGGTAATGTACAATAAACTTGTCAAAATATTGCGAAAACTTCCCACTAGTCTCTGAGACCGGGTACCATTTAGCTCACTGAAAAATCGTTCCCCGAACGTCAACTCACAGAACAACTCATCGGGTTCAAATTCGGTGAAATGATTTTCAGGAAGTCTTGTCTTCCGGGAAGTCAATTCTCAAAGAGTTAACTTCCGGAGATAATTTTCAGTGAGTCAACTTTCGAAGATAATTTTCGGTGAGTTTAAGTGACTCGTTTATACCAACATGATCGACGTGGTCGTTTACTGGGTATAGCCACCGCCATTGACGTGGACGTTGACGCATCATCATCGTCATCGTCATACAACTCCTCATCCACCTCGATACCGCTCATGATCTGCTGATCGCAGAATGGCACAACTGAAGGGTAATACAGCTGAATCAATGGTAACACAAATGTAAGGTAATACTACCGAAAACGTACGTCAGTCATAGAAAGGCAGCGGACAGATCATTGAAAACAACTCGCTAGCGGTTTCTCAGAACTCAAGTTTGATAATAAAACACTGACTGTAAGCTAGAAGTTAATCTTGTATATAATTGGGTTAATTATCGTGTCCGTCTAGTGATTCGAAGGTGCGCCGACTGGCATGTACAAAGATTCTCAAAGCATTCTGAATATGTTATTCATCAAAGCAACGAAGAATACTAACTCATGTTGTCTTCGTTGATTCCAGAAGTAGTTTTGCCAACGACATGCGGTGACGCGAGCATAGAAGCAGACTGTCCGAGGTACGATGTGTCGTTGGAAGCATCAGAACTGCCGCTCGGTAAAGCTAGCTGAAATTACAACCAAATTTGAAAAATTCGATAAACACGTCACCTGTAAAAAGAAGAAGAAACGATAGCAATTTTTTTAATCAGCAATAAGCTGATAGCTCTTACTGTTAATTCAGATTGGGTTGACCTGCATACTATTTTGTTGGTTTTGAAGCTGTGTTGGAGAGATCACGGGTTTGATATCAATTGGACTCGGCACTCGACCGCTGGCTTCTGCACTCAATTGGGAGTAGATTTCTTCCTGTTGCTGGCTGTCATCTATGGTTGAGTCCCTGGATGAAGGAACATACTACATCATAATAACATTATCAATACATTAAAATACCAACATTAACAACAACAGCAACAACAACAACCATAACAACAGCAACAACAACAACAGCAACAACAGCAACAACAACAACAACAACAACAATAACAACAACATCAACAACCGCAACAACAGCAACATCAACCACAGTGAACTGCTGACCTGGACGTGGATACAGTGATGGCAGGTCGCAGCAGTTGTGCGGCCAGTGACGGGTGATTCTGTTGAATGGTATGTTTGTTGTTGACGTGTTTCATGGTGTTCAGGTCTGGAAATTTTCAGACAAATTTACTGGGCGGTTGGCATATTGACTGACTGACTTACTGAATAACACGGTGTGATTTTATTGACTGACTGAATGTGTGTTAACGTTGACTGACTGAATGTGTGATGTATTGACTAACTGAATGTGTGATATATTGACTGACTGGATGTGTGATATATTATCTGACTGACTGGACTGTGTAATATACAGACTGACTAATTGACTCATCGGTATTTCAGCAACCTTGCGCTGATGAAGGTGGAACATCATCAGACAATGTACCACTGGGTTGGGGTGTACGGTAGGTTCGGGTGGAGAGACTAGTGATTGGCTGTTGTGGTTGACTGATCGTTGACGAACTCGTACAGATGCTGAATGGTGCTGCTGGCATCTGAGATCAAGAGAGGCAATGCTCATCATTAGGAATCTGCTAACTTGTTTACACGAAGACGAACAACGTAAAGTGGAGTATATTAGTGAGTGAGTGAGTGAGTGAGTGAGTGAGTGAGTGAGAGAGTGAGTGAGTGAGTGAGTGATTGAGTGAGTGAGTGAGTGAGTGAGTGAGTGAGTGATTGAGTGAGTGAGTGAGTGAGTGAGTGGGTGAGTGAGTGAGTGAGTGAGAGACCAACACGAGGGGAATGACTCGGATGGGATGCGGCTGCACTTGGTTGAGAGAAGTTCGAAGACATTTGTTCATGCTGTACGTTCAGGTGGTTGGCACTGGCATGCATCAGCTGGAACAACAAAATGCACGTAGTTAATCATGATTTCAGTAGTTTTCTTCCATTAATTAATTTTCGATACCATTACGCACACAGTAATCGAACCATTTAATCATAAAGTTGATCAGTCAGTTAATGAATAACACAGTCAATTATTCAATCAGTCATTCCGTTAATAAGTCAATAAGTCAGTCAATGAATCATACAGTCAAATACGAAGTCAATGAAAAAGTCAATCAGTCAACTAATGAATCACACGGTCAATTATTCGGTCACTGAATGAATCAATGATAATGAACAAGTCAATCAGTCAGTTAATGAATGACACACACGGGCAATTACTCAGTCATTCAATAAGACAACCAGTCAGTTTTTATCACACGGTTAATTATTCAGTCAGTCAATCATTACGTGAAAAGTCAGTGAAAAACTCAAATTGTCCGTCAACCAACCAAGTTCAAGTTTCTTCACGTTCATCGTCAGTATACAGTATGGCAACGACAGATACCAGGTCAAAGCAAATAATGCGAATCAGTCACCAACCTCGCCCGCAGCCTTGAAGATGACCTGATTGACATCCCTCACGTCCCAAGGATGCACCCGATTGATGAAGTCCCTCAACTGATCGCCCAACTGCAGCATCGAGTGTTTGCAGATGCCGAGCAGTTCGCGTTCCACGGCCAGACTCGCCGATGTCGGATCCGATGGCATCGTGGTGGGATTCTGAGTGAAACTGGAAACATGGATCAATGTTACTTCATTGATTCAATAATACTTTGAAACTGGAAGTAAAAAATATTATTCTGTTGACTTGGTAACACCGATTCAATTTGTATGTGAAGTGAAGCCGAGTTGATGAATACAAGGAATGAGTTAGTGAATGATATCGTCATCGAATGAGGTGTGACAGTTTTGTGAAACTCAAGTTCAAATTGTTTGTGGGATGATTCCATGATGAAAAGTGTATTCCATTTAATACGAAACAGTTAAAATTCAGAAAAAGCTTCGTGATTTCTCGGCCGCTTTATTTTGAGTCTTGTAATCAGAAAGGAAAGCCTAGAATGTGCAGGTCTTCAAGAAACACATGATCAATACGTAAAAGCGTAAAACAATACAGCGCACAAGGCCCAGTGCATGCTTATGTGGCATGTCAGCTTATGGACGAAGGCGCCTTTACATGTATTGCTGCATGCCCGAACCCGACATATTTGCCCATGCATGCAAAGCAAGCTTGACGTTATGTGCCGAGTGAATTTTTGATGAAATTTCTCGCTCGTCAACAGGATATTATCAAATTACACTCGCTTCACAGATTCTTGCCCGCTAAGCTACTAGCTAAAACGAATTACTAACATTGAAAGTGCTTTGGGCAAATGTGCGCATCTAGCATTTTTTTGAGCCAGCTCTCCCGTCCCGAAATGCATAAAAACGAGTAGCATGCAACTGAGCAAATGTTTCATACTGCTGTGATCAGGTTTTTTATTTGATTACAATAAAAAGAATAATTGAAAAACCAACCTTGATAATGATAATGAATCAGGTTGATATTTACTCAATCCATTCAATGGGTGTGGAATGAAATAACTAAAAACAGTTTTGATCTGACGCATCAGAAGTCTAAGCTGAAAAAACTGATAAAATTTTTCATAAGTAATCCTGAGTACCCAGAATCTGATTTACATAACAGGAAACATAATGAATAAAAGAGCCCTTTCCGGTGAACTATATTGATTTCAGTCGTTTATTCAAATACTCCGCCATTATTGCGAATCATAATAAAGTGAAAATGATCACAAATTAAAGTACAAAATATGACTTAGGAAAGGTAATGAATGATGAATCATGTCATATTATCATAACCAAATTTCAAAATATGTTTTAAAATAATTGAATGATGACAAGTTATAACAAAAAAAAATTCTGACGCTAATCTATCATGAACAATGAATTTGACAATTGCATGTGTGAAAAAAATTCTGATGTGGGTAAAAACATTCTTAATTATATACACTAGCGGACGAAAAGATGTGGGAAAAGTGGTATTCCCCCTCTTTGGCAAATTCGAAAACTTGAATTTGGTCATTAATGTGTTGGTAAAATGACCTGAAAACTGCCAATTCCCGCTTCTTTGATGAAAATCCCTTCCCTTTGGAGAATAAGCTCGTCCGCCAGTGATCATGTATAAATTAGGATGGTTTGTGATGGGCGACCCCCATACTCTTGCGGTATTCTTCATGCGACATGTGATGTGCTTTCAAATCGCCCCTGTTATCACACGAGAATCCACAGTACGTGCACATGAAATTCTGAAGAAACAAAAAAATGAAATGAATGAAAAAGAACAACAACAACAACAACAGTAAAAACGACAACATTAATCATCACCATCAACAACAACAGCAGCATCAACAACAACCAAAACAACA
The DNA here is from genome assembly GCA_964036265.1 of Daptonema setosum. Taxonomy (NCBI): domain Eukaryota; kingdom Metazoa; phylum Nematoda; class Chromadorea; order Monhysterida; family Xyalidae; genus Daptonema; species Daptonema setosum. The sequence goes on along the minus strand of OZ038442.1, from coordinate 12,451,359 downwards.
ACAAGAACACAACAACAACACAACAAACGCAACAACAACAACAACCAAAAAAACAACACAACAACAACAACAACCAAAACAACAACAATAACAACAACAACAAAAACAACCAAAACAACAACACAACAACAACAACCAAAACAACAACAACAACAACACAACAACAACAACAACAACAACAACCCAACACAACAACAACAACAACAACAACCAGATCAACGACAACAAGAACGATGACAACAACAACAACAACCAAAACAACAATAATAACAACAACAACTCACTTTTCGTCTGCTACTACCGGCGTCCGCTCGTGATGCGGGTGAATTGCTTCTGAGTCTGGTAGCCAAAGCCGAAGCCAAAGCTGATACAGCGGTGGCTCTGATTGGAGGTGACGATATACGGGGTGACGATGATTGGGCACGATCAGTGGTATCCTCACGTGTGATCGGAGCGCGTTCCGGTGAACGGGATACCTGGCAAACAATATAAATTCAGATTTTTATACGAGAAAAGCAAAGTTGGATACCAAATCATAAATATAGAGAAATAACGGTCACCCTATTCACGTGTGAGGATTCACCCTCACAAATACCGTTTTTTAATGTGAGGTTTCTCAACCCAGGGAAATGAAAATTGTTATTATAATTGGCGTCATGTCCTTTCATAAATAAATGGAAAAAAAATGAAGAAGTATTTCCAACAATTGGTAGTCTAGGATGTCGATAAGTGATGTGTTCAGCCAGGTTGAGTAGAGATGCGGTCAGGTACGTCTTGGCAGGTGGCTGGCAGTGTGGACACGAGTAAACCGGTGTTCCATCGTTAGTCTGAATCAATTCATTTCGTCAGTGGTAGAGCATGTAATCAATCAACATCCAACAAATATACAAAGTCATCGACTAGACTAACCACTCAATTATCTTTCTCTCATTCACTTGATCAATCACTTCCTCATTAAAAAAACAATCGCACAATCGCTAACTCAATCAATCAATTAACTACCCGCAAACTCACTCGCTCATTCACTCAACCAATCAGCAAGTCAATTACTCGGCAAATAAGTATCTCACTCATTTATTCACTCACTCAATCAATCAATAATTATAAAAACTAATCAATCACTCAATTAATCATTCACCAAGTCAATCAATTAATCAATAACTACCCCACTCACTCAGTAACTTAACCAATCAAAAACTAACTCACTCACTCACTCACTCACTAACTCACTCACTGAATCACTCACTCACTCACTCACTCACTCAAAGACATGAACCAACTTTAACATATTTATCATGAAACGTGGTCACGTGCTCCAAACAGTCAATCGTTAGTTCGTATGTTTTCCCACAATACGGACACTGGCTGTCCAAATTCATATTGATTGATGGCGATGATGATTGACCTCGTTTGGGCCGACTCGTCGATGGCGCATCTACATCATTGGATAAAGTCAATCAATCAATCTTTGAGTCAGTAAATCAATCAGCCAGTCAATCAATCGATATTTTATTCAATCAATCAATCAATATCTGTTTACTTATTGACCCACTCAGCCGATCAATCAATCAATAACTCAGTCAGTCAAGTGAGTCATATAAAATCAAACAATAATTGAATCAGGTCAGTCAATCAATGAACTAGTCCTCCAGTCAATCAAGTAAATCAATCTTGAATCAAACTATCACTGAATGAAATCAGTCAACCAATCAATATCTTTGCCAATCCGTCAACTCATCACTGAACCAAACAGTCATTATCTCAGCCAATCAATCAATCAATCAATAAATAAAATCATGTCAATCACCCACCAGTGATCGGTCGTTTCACGGCTCTGCCACTGAGCAACGCCCGTGTGATCGGCATATCGACCAGATCGGCGGGCGACCGCGACCGGGATCCCGGCTGTTTCGCCGGTCGAGGCGATGACGTGGCCGAATCAAACGGATACTGAACACTCATGGTGTTTTTAGTTGAAATGATTTTTTCCGAATCTAATTATTTAATTATGATAGCACATTTACTTCTTTTTTTGCTAATCAACAAGGGGCAGTTTGTTTATCACATCACCTTATTTACCCGATGGAATGGTGGCAACTTTTGTTTTACTTGAGTCGAACCACAGGAAAGTAAAGAAAATTAGAGAAAAATGGGCCTTCTCATTTTGGAAGCACGTCTGCCGAATTTCATTGACTGTGATCACGTGTCTGACAAATAAAATAATTCTACAACAGAATGATCACCTGATCACCAAAGCAAACCACAAGTATGCTTTCATCAATAAATCCGGGTTTACAATAAAACAAACCGCATTGGGTGGCGTATTGGACGGAGGACGGTTGACCGCTTTGATGGACGGTGAAGCGGTGGACTGACGGGACGGGCCGAGACGACCAGATGCAGGGGATTGGTACTCAGCGACGATCTGCAATCGGATCGGACCAATAAATTTTTAAAACACGTTACATTCTAAATAACTAGAAAAATAACCTCCAAATCAGGCTTGACATCTTCCTGATCCTGTGGCATCTCATCCACCGAAGTCCGTTGCTGGTCATCAAAGGCACTGAGATGACGTTGACCCCTGGTCAGGGAAGCCAACAGTATCGGAGTGGCACTCAGTGGTTCATGCAGGCTGCTGGTACTTTGGCCTTGTTGCAATGACACGGTGCCAGCATTGTCAAGATTATCATGAGCTTGACTCACTGCCATTGGCACTTGTGGTTGCAGGTGATCATCGGTAAACACCTGCGAAGTCAATCAGGTTACCTGTGAAGTCAATCAGGTTACCTGTGAAGTCAATCAGGTTACCTGTGAAGTCAATCAGGTTACCTAAGAAGTGTACTAAGTTACCTACAGGGTCAATCAGGTTACCTGTGAAATCTACTAAGATACCTACAGGGTCAATCAGGTTACCTGTGAAGTCCATTATATTTACCTGATTCCGTCAATCACCAACACGATGACTTACAGTATTCGGTATTATGGTGAAAATTAATTTGGTTTTTAAAGTAGCTTATTACTAAAATTCAACTATAAAGCAAAACCAAATGTATAACCAAAGTATATATACTTTATACCAAGAGTATAGCCAAATGTAACCTGCAACGATTGCGGTGCATCATACAGACCAACGGTGCCTGACAAAGACGTGGCTTGGCAGTACTGAAACAAATAATTATAGTAAAATATGAAGATATAAAAACGGTAGATTATCTACGTTTTCTGGCTAATACCTCAGATAATCTGGCTTCCAGTACAGCGTCAAGTAATCTCAATTATATTTTCTGTGGTCATGGTCAATATATCCGCAGCCCATCCTAACAACGAACCTACCTTTAATGATGTAACCAACGTAAAATTAAGAATAATAGTTAACAACAGCCCGACCACGATAATATACCATAATTTAACAACAACAACATTAATATTCTCAATCAATGATAAAACCTCGGTGGCAGCTCTCAGTATGTATGGATTGAGCTGATGAATGCCCGACTCGGCATGCAGCTGGTTGATGTAGTCGCGGAGTTGGTTGGCCAGCTGCAGCATCGACTGCTTGCAGATACCCAGCAGTTCGCGTTCAATACTTGACACATCAAAGTACATTATTATTATTATCAGGCGGGACGAAACTGCAGAAAATGAAAAAAAACTGAATGAAATTACGAGAATGATTTAACCGACTCTAACACTTACCACAATTGTTTGCTTACGGTAAATGATAGGTCATTCATTTATAATAATCATCGGTACTAATGACAAGTACGAGACGAAATGTCTCAGTGATCGAAACCGACACCACCACAGATACAAGAATATACTCATCATCACCAACAATAGTGGCCCAACATTCATTTGTTTTCAATATAAACATTATCATATTTTATAGTTTATACCAATAGTAAAATTTTGCATAATACACTAAAAAAATACATAATTGGAACAGGAAATGCAGAGATAATTCATAATTCATAACATTGAGTTCAATACAAAACAAGGCTTTATTCAGAACGACAACCAACAATGAAGTTGAAAAAGAAAAAAATCTCGTTTTAATGCAAGTTGCAATGAAGGCAAAAGCTAATAAACAGAACAACAAGAACGAGTACCGTAACTGAAGAAATAGTAACATGCTTAATAAAAAGTAATCTGAAACAAGTAACATCATCTGAGAATATAAAAAGAGAAAACGAGAATCAAAATGCATAGATCGTTTGGAAGGAACGATTGAAAAATACCGCGACATAAACATAGAGAAAAATAAACTCATGCATGTAACCGTAACGATGTGAGTGAGCAAAGGGAACATTACAATTGAGCAAACTCTCAAAAAACCTGATTGATCACAATACAATTTATACCACCTATGAACTTGTGTGTTCGTTAATCACCACCATTTTACGTCTAAAGACATTCTTTCTTGATGTTGTTAGCATCAATCGCCTGCTTCTCAACGTGACGTTTCCTCTGGATATCCTTCATCCAGGTAATTTCTTCTGATACTGCAGTATCTTCTTGCTTCATGAACCGTTGTTTCTTGATGTTGATATCTGCCGAAGTCGTTTCTTCCATCTCCGCTGTTGCCTCCTGGATAACAGAGACTTCTTGCTTGACTTCTTTAGAAGCATCAAAGGCGGCCCGTTTAAAAACAGGTTCATGGATAATCACGTGATTTTCTTGCTTGATATCGACCGCTTCCTGCATTGAAGTGATTTTCCCCACGAATGCAGCTTCCTTCTGATTGACACCATGTTCTTGCTTGATATCCCTCGAAGTATTCGCTACGGATTCTTCCATTTCTATTGTTTCCTTTTGTTGAGCATCTCTTTTCTTGCTTTCCGAAGCATTTCCTCCAACAACGACGGTGGTTTCTTGACCCACGAGATCGTATTTCTCCGTATCTTCATCGCTATCATCCAAGGTGACCACTGCAATCTTTTCCTTTACTTTTCGAGCCTTCTTGATGGGCGGAGTGGTGACTTGCGGATCCTGTGATGAAAAGAAGAGTCCGCTGCAATTTTTTAAAGGCACTAAAGTCTTCTTATCTTACTACTGTTGTCGATGATAATAACTCCATTGTAAATACAAAACGATTCACATAAGGACACATTTGTACACGTTGATGATATGGAGAATGTACTTCCTGATACCAACCTCAACATCAACTTTTGGTGATGGAATCGCCTCGTTCGGTCGGTGTTTTCCCGCATTCGGAATGGCCGTACAGGGTTTCTCAACAGGCAGAGTCTTCGAATGCGCACACTTCATGTGTGTTTTCATGTCTTTTCTCATTTGTGTTTTCCACTGTAACGTCAAAGTCGGTACCACAACAAAATCGCACACTTGACAGCGCATCTGAAATTTTCCCTTTTCAGCTTGCAAAACCCTACTTGCATATTGTGATTCCTGAAACTCAGTAAATTTCAGTGAACAGTATACATGAAAAGAGACTAACTTGAGCGAACGTTGCTTGTGCGGGATGATCATTGAGATAATGGCGCAGGAACATATGGGATTCCACAGTTCTACGACACATGAACGAGCATAAGCCGCATTTCATTGCGGTTTTAGTTATCCCCTTCACAGTTTGGACTTTCTGAAATAAATACTTTCTGCGAAACGTTTTAATTTTGTGTTGGGAGATGAAAAGTTTGGGTGGAATGCAAAAAAGTAACACCAAACATTAGCATATTTATATAACCATTTACTCAGTGTAGCTCAAAGTGATGTTTCAAAAGTAGAATTTTTTTTATTTTAGTTTATCTCAAGTTGAGTTGGCCTGTTGATTGTAAAACTTTTTTATCGGCTAACCACAACAAAAACCTGATGTTTGCTTTGAATGTGTTTTGCCAGTGATTGATGTTCCGGATAGGCAATCGACTTACAATATGGACATTCCAGCTGGACGGCGGCTATAATGCAAAACATGCATAACAGTTACAGATGTAGTATTATTCAGCATTACTTCAGAAGTTCCGAAAATTCTATATAAACGATTGCACCAAAAACACGAGTGAAGCAAATGAATAGAAACGAAAAACTTGCCCGTACTTTCGAAATCCTGTCTTTTGACCACATCGCTGCCAGCCAATTCAGACCCTAAAAAAACACTTTAAGCACTCTAACCATAAACACAGGGTAACTATACTAACAACCCGGAAAAGAAACTGACCCATCATCATCCGTAAAACATTTCTGTTTTGATTCCATGATTTGCTGACACTCACCTTCATTGCCGAATTTATCACAGGGCGCACCGTTCTTGGGCCGTTTGGCCGGATGATTTAGCGAAAGCTTATGCATTAGCCTGTGTTCCTCCTTCATTCGAGCCTTGGACACTTTCTCGGCTGTAGACACTGATTTCGGAAAACCCAGCTGATCGCACAAACTGCAACGCAACTGAAAATAAAGCGTAACATTTAAGACACTCTAATACCATATCAGAAATGTGTCCTTCGTAGTGGTCAGAGAGTTTGAATAAACTGACGGACATGGGCAGAAATCCTTGAGTAACTCGTCAGCGTCTGTGTTTCGAGTCAGGTTTCAAACCTAGGACCAATCTTTCTAAAACAGAGCAAACGCATAATCCACAAAATAAATACTAACGGCAAATTTTGCCTGCTTCGGATGCCAGAGAACGATGTGCTCCAGCAGATTAAACTCATTTCGGACGGCCCGACAAAAGGAACACAGATACTGACGTTGCTCACGCTCTTTTAGGTTTTTCCATTTGTAAGTCAGCTGAAAAAAACATAATGTAAGTAAGCTGAAAAGACGCAAACAATTATAATAGCGTTCCAAAACTATCAAAAGTGAGATGCATAAAAATCAAGCATGACCATTCCAAATAAACAAACGAATGTGTAGTCAGGATGAGCAGCAACAATGTGATCCACCAATGTATCGTCGTACGTTGTCGAGTTACAGTACGGACATGCCCACTTGTGACCAGCTGCAAACAAACATCCTCATTTAGATTTCCAGGCGGAAAGCTCTTGGAAACTTTAATAATGCATTTAGAATTTTTGAACAAATTTCATATACTTGCGAAATTACGTATTTTGAAGTTTTAATATAAACGACGTTAACACTGAACAGTACTGAAAAAATTACCTGTGGTATCACTGGCAACGGAGCTCGTTGGTAACATTGGCTGTCGCTGGGCATCCATGTCGATATCTGCCGTGTCCGTTTCCATGTTGTCTATGCAGTCTTCATCAATCATTAAAAACAATCATTTACAACACATAAATTGAGATGAATAAACATTATCACACAAACGTTACTCACCTTCTTCTCCGCAGATAGCCACCACATATTTGACCGCTGATTCCACTAATTGCGCCACTACTTCCGATTCCTCCGCCGCCGTTAGGTGGTCTGAAACTAAAATATAATTGAATGATATCACGGCGATTGATTAACTTAAAATGACAAAACATCATAGTACTTGATCATCGTAAAGTTACAATATGAAGCCTATTGATTAACGTAGTCATATGAACAACAACAAAAACGATCACCTTTCTGGTCGTTGGTGGACGCATCAGCTATGGCCACCGAAGCCAATACTAATTGCGTGACATCAGATTCATCCTCCGCCATTTCAAATGATCAAAAAAAAACAAAATTAAACACAGTTTGAAAAAAAAATATTTTCCACCGCGAAACGGCACCGACGACAACAACAGTTAAAAATACCAAGACCACTAGCGGACGAGAAGGGGTGGAATTCTCCCCTCTTTAACGCTGTTAAAACGTACAATTTTTCACTAAGGTGTAGGTAAAACGTACTGAAAACCGCCGATCCCCCTTTTGACGAAATTCCCCTCCCTTTGTAGGATAAGCTCGTCCGCCAGTGATTATGACGGTACTCAAAAAATTATTGATACAGCACACTACCAGAGGATGATAAGTTGCAGTAAGGTTTAGCGGTACGGTAACAACCCATAAGCTTTTCGTGACTGAAACGAAGTGGAGATAAATTGCAACCATCAACCGATTTCATGTTTTCAAATATTCTCTTCATATCCAGACAGGACAGCTTTAACAGATTGTGAAAAAGTAGAACATCAAGAAGAATGGATAGCAAAATAACAAGAATAGGAGATAGCATAGAAACAGAAAACAGCATAGAAATGGATATTGAAGTGAAAGGATAAGGAATTTATATGCAAGTTACCGGTGATATGACGGTGATTTTATAACCCGTATGCGAATCTATTCTACGGAATCAATTTGAACGGAACGATCAACATGTCTTGTGGAGGTGGAATCGATGACGACAGTACTTCATTCTTAACGACTAAGTCGGCTGAATGTGAAGCTTCTTTCTTCACCGTTGTGACCGGCCAACAGTGCGAAGTAACAACGGTTTTTTCATCCTGAAATATTGTGAACTCAAAAAGAACTTGCAATAGAGTTGAACTGGAGACTTCAACACTGGATAACTTCACTAATAACGCAACTGAGGATGGGTTTATTTTATTGTTATATCTCGCGAGTGTTATGTACTCTTACTGATTGTACAAACCTGACTGACAACCGTGTCAGGCACACTGTATCTCATTTTCCTCTTGATTGTGCGTGTGTGTTTGCGCCCTTGTCTGTTCTTTTTCACACCATTCCTTTTGGTAGCTGGACGCAGCAAACCCTGAAATTTCACAAAAAACGTTTATAAGAAATAACAGCATCATCACAAAGGTCAGGTCAGGTCAGATGAACTTTTTGTGATCAGTAAAGCAGCATTGTCTTTAAATCAACAGCAACAAGTCAATAAGTTAGTAAAGTGCTCAGCAATCAGTAACAAACCCTTTTCTGTGGGAAATTTCTCGGCAAAGTTGATGTCAATTTTAATGGCTGACTCTCTGACCGACAGAATGTGGAGCTATCTGTTGTTGTTGACAACACCTAAAAATATCGACGAATCAAAAGAACAACTCAGAACATCCAGGAGTATGTAATGCAGTTTTGTCAATAATTACTGGATTTTAATATATTTTTTTCAGAATTAGAAAGATAATCACCTTCTTGTCAGATAATTACGACTCCTTGAAGTAACTAAAATAAAAATCACAAACCTTGTTGTCTACCGTTTGCAACTGCGGTGTATCGGATGCTTTTGTTATCGGAAAAGGCCGACCTTTGTTGTTCTTCAACCACTGTTTGTAAATGTGCATAGAATGAACACGTTTCATGTGTAAGAGAAACACCTGCCGACATTCTTTCGAGCTGTTTCCTCTCGCTACGACCACACAATTGGGGCATTGCGCCTGAAATTATCTTACAACTAAGTTTACACAGCAAAAATGTTCGTTTTAACTGATAAATAGAACACAACATTGGAGGTACTGATTTTAAATGAGATACTAGTGGGAATAATTTACATGAATGTACGAAATCTACTATCTTTTCAACGAACCACATCCACTCGAATACGTTCCTAAGAATCGTTGCTATAATTTTATCGTTACTCATCAACAACAACCACAACAACAACAACAACAACGACAACAACAACAACCACCACCACCACCAGAACAACAACAACAAATCAGTATACTGCCTTGTCTGGAATAGAAACAGTTGTTGCAAGAGATAAAATTCGAACCTGTAACTCGCCTTGACCGATTACATTGTTGGCATCACCCGATAAATTGTTGACAGCCCATTGTTTGTGCGCCTGGCGTTGTGTAAATAGCCATTTGTTGAAACGTGGCTTGTGTTCGTGTGCCACGTGTTTCACCATTTGACGATGCAGTTCTGATCGACTATGTTCCAACGATTTCACGGTCGACACGAACGCAGTGCAGTATTTGCAACTTTGCTGTAATATATGTTAACTGTACAAGCATGTCATTTTATATAGCTTCCTGGGAATCGAGTGAATAGTTGGAATAATAGCTCCTACAGCTTTGACTCATTCGCGGCATCAAATGCCAAGGAAGGGGATATAGAACAGTGAAAAAAACAAATCTGATGGAAATTTATCAAAGAGGAGAAAATTGCCCAACCATAAACGGTGATATGTTGGGATGGGTTTGGTTATAATGGTCGGTGAAACCAACGACACGAAGGTTGGCCGTGCACGCACCACATTTGAACAGAGTGGATGTGTTCATCGCGGGATTGATATCCTACACAAAATATATTTCAATTACGATTGAGACATCAGAACTACGTCATTTTGCTTGCAATGTACCGAACGAGATGAAGCCCTTCACTCCTTCATAATTAAGAACAGGCAGACAGGAGTATAAGCCCAACATTGAAAATTCTTCCTCACAGACAACAATCAAATAGTTTTTGAAAGTTTTGAGATACTGTTATAGACAGCGAACAAGTTGTATCGACTCTATTCGATAACACACCTTTACATCCACCTCCAATGAGCCGAGTTCAGATGCGTTTTCATGCGCCGTTTTAGCACTGAGTCTAGTCGAGCGACGCACCTGAATCACATCATGGCCGGACTGCGAAAACAAAGTTTTCTTTCAAACAATAACGAACAATTTGCATGAACCTTCAGATCATGAACAACAGACCAACTATCTGGCTGTTTGAAGTGAAAACGGATATGAAGTTGAAGATGGCTGAATACTAAATTAGAGTGCTAAACTCAAGATAAAACTATGGAGAGCGAACGTACCACTGTGCACGCGTTCCGTCCCTTCCTGGTCTGAATCTGAAAACAATTCAACAATGAACTATAACAAAAGGCTTTTTGATAAAACGTGAATATTCACCTCGATAATGACAAAAACAACCAGAACGACAACCAACCACAATCTTGTCAGTATGGGCTGTTCTGATGTGTTCAATCAGTGACTCGTGATACTCAATTGACTGGCAGTACGGGCATTTCAGATTGTGTTCAGCTGGAAGTGCAACCGTAACAACAAAATGACAAAAAAATCCAATTATTGATTGCATTATTAAGTGAAAGGGAAAGTGAGACAAAGAGATATAACTTTATCTATGGCAGTATAAAACAAATGTTAACTGAGCAGACACTCACCCAAGTTTTTCCATGGACGTTTCAAGTTTGGTGAAGTCGTCTGTTGTGAGGTTCCGGGAGTGACGCAACCATTTACTTGTTGCACAGCAGCAAGACCCGACGTCGCGGTCTGAAATTAATGTTAAATAAAACAATCCAATCTCACTGTCCGATACTTTCTCTCTCTCTTCCGCTTTTTTAAATCAATGGCATAAAAGTGGTTCATTAATTTAACCCATTGGTTCTGTCATGCTCAACATCGTTCATAAAAAATACCTAATGAGTTGATAATGACACACTTTTGAGAGGTCTTCCCAAAAAGTTCATCCTACCTTTCATTTTAGAAAATGATTTATCGGCATTGTTAACCTTTTTCACCACCTTGACCACGATCTCGCGTTTCACCTTATTCAGGGCAGATGTGTCTTTCTTCTGTGGATCAACAGCGGAGAACACAATCTGAAGCTCAGTAGTTAAGCTCTTTACTAGAATAATGCCAAATGGGATTAGTAAACAACGCATCCACGTTTATTTAGTGAAATGGAAGACATTGAGACAGTAATCAGAAAAAGGCTGTGTATCAATATAGCCGGAAAAATATTTTGTGTCGCATGTGAATTATTCTACCAGCTCTGAACCACACGAAAGTTGCATCGATCATCTGATAGTGATTGTCGTTAGCCAATACAAAAGATAGCTGCTGCTCAATGGTCGATGCAACTTTCGTTTGGTTCAGATCTGGTAGAATAATTCACGTGTGACACAATTTATTTTTTCGGCTATAACACGTTCAACCGACATTAGGTCTGAGTTAGTGATCACTAACGAACGAAACGAAACGAAACGAAACTTTTGAGTTTCGTTTCGATCCAATCGAAACAAAACTTTTTTGCTTCGTTTCGATTGATTCGAAACGAAATTTTCGTGTTTCGTTTCGTTAGCTACCGAAACGAAGAAAGTTTCGTTAAGGGTTTCGTTAAGGCCTCGAATGATTTAATTTAATAATATCGACGAAGAAAATTTCAAATTAAATTCAAATTAAAATTTCAAATAAATGAGGGTATGAGTAAACCTGGTAGGAAAAAATCTCACTTATTTTTTATTTATCGGGAGCTGTGAGTCTGTGATTATCTGAATAAGTGAAGGAGTGAGTGAGCGAGTGATGGAGTGAGTGATGGAGTAAGTGAGTGAGTGAGTGAGTACATATTTCAATGAGTGGGTGAGTTAGTGTTTCAATGATTGAGCAAGTACGTACATAAGTGAGTGAGTGAGATTTTTTCTACCAATTTTACTCATACCTTCATTTATTTGAATTTGAATTTATTTTGAAATTTTATTTGTCGATATTATTAAATTAAATCATTGGAGACATTATCGAAACGCTTAACGAAACGTTCAAATTTCGTTAGTGCGAACCGAAACGAAAACCCAACCGAAACTTTTCGTTTCGATAGCTAACGAAACGAATATTAAAAAATTTCGTTTCAAATACTCCGAAACGAAACAGCGCATTTCGGTAGGAAGTTTCGTTTCGACAGTTTCGTTTAGGTCAGTTTCGTTAGTGAACTCTAGTCTGAGTTGGTGGAATAGAACATTTCCTGATCATTACCGAATGTCGATCTTGAATTACTTAGTTCATTCATGCTCAATACTTTATGCCCACAAAACAAGTTTTTGTTTTCGCAAACCAGTCATTGTGAACCTTTTCCGAAGGTATTTCATCGACATTGTTCGCCATGTTCTCCACCTTGGCCACGATCTCCCGTTTTACCTTATCAAGGGCGGAACTGTCGTTCTTCTGCGGGTCAACAACGGCGGTTGCGATCTGAAGCAAATTAAATCCAGTAGTCACACTCTTTACTAATGAGATGTGATAAAATGAATTAATAAGAAAAGCAACTAGGGTTATTCACTGAGATGATATTGAGACAATAAGCAGATAATCTTTTTGCTCTTTTTCATTCGAAGCAGTTCATTCAGCTTTTTTATGATAAGTCATCGACATTTTTCACCTTTTTCTCCACCTTGGCCACGATCTCCCGTTTCACCTTATCAAGGGCGGAATCGTCGTTCTTCTGCGAGTCGACAACGGCGGTTGCGATCTGAACCTAAATGTCACTCGATAACTCGCTTTTTCAAGGATTTATTTCAGTATCAGTAACACTTTCAACCCAAGTTTTAATACCTGCGAGGTTAAATAGAACGCTTGACGAACCTTATCAATCTTCACGATCTTTGGCTGATTTTGGTTGCCTACCGGGATCACTTTGATCGGCTCGCCATGGATTTTTCGCTTCCACTCTTTGAACAAGTCATGGGAGTGCCGATTCCGAATGTGTTTACCCAGATTAAACTTGCACTTCTTATATTCATGGCCAAACGCGTAATGCTCGCAATAGGGACATTTACTCTAAAAAATGATGTAATTACACGGTTCTTCGTAGCTCATCACTTTATAATGCATAGATTGGAAAATTGCCGATAAACTGTTTCATGCCATACGACGTTTTGTGATAAGTTAATGGTAGAAAATGTTACAAGTTAATGGTAGCAAATGCAACACGTTAATGGTATAAAATGTAACAAGTTAAGGATAAAACATTAAAAATTAATGGTCGAAAATGTAACAAGTTATCATAATTTTTTAACATACCTTAACCATGTCACGGTTGTCCACTACTTTCTTGACATTTTTGGGGTTTCTGACAGGCTCAGGGTCAATGGCTTGAATTACTGAAATATGCCACTAAAGCCAAACATGCAAATCCAACAAGTGAACACAAAAATGTGGGATATGTCGACCCAAAACTGATTAATTCATGATTGAGTATCGCTAGTGATGAAGAGCAGAATAGCGCTGTGATAAAATCATTATTTCATATACTAAATCGCTGTATTTACTATTTATTATTACACTGATTTGATAATAATCTCCTCTTTTATAAAAAACTAAATAATGATATTTAAAATTTGTAGCTAACCTTCACCATAACCAGCAGCTGCAGAGTAGTCAACCGTTTTCGAGGTGTCCGTTGGTTGTCGTTCGTGTACATCCACAACTTTCGGTGATGTTGCCGGTTCAATTTTGACTTCAACTGATGAAAACGGTTCTGAAACGAAACACAATTTGAAGGGTTACTAATAAAACCATTGACATTTGAACATACATATGCTTTATCAGAGATGAACGGAAACGAAACACAAATTTCTGTGAACTAATATCAGTTAGCACAGCATTTAAAACCGACCTTCCTGAGGTTCCGTTTTGACTGTGGGCTCGGATTTAATAGCCGCTTGACCGGTTGGCGACATCTTTCAGATAGTCCAGAACCTGAAAACTTCGTCTGCCATAATATCTTGTTAACTTGAATTCTATAATAACGAAACGTTTCTATAATTCAAACTTCGCGGTCACGAATGGGCCTACAAACAATGTACAGAAAAACACTATAAAACAAAAAATATACAAGATCGAATAAGAAACAAGCGATTCATCATGCTCGATTCACTGACAAGTACAGTACACCACCGTTTTCAGTAAATGCAATCGCCAATCCACTTTAGAATATCTTTATTACATTCTATAACCAAAAATACACAGATGTGAATCAGAACATCTTTCAAAATGAGAATACGGAAAACATGTTTGAATAGGAATATATTATAGGATAGAAATCGTTGCCACTAAATCTTTCCAACACAGTTGGATGGATTAAGCAGAGTAGAATATGGTGGATGATCGAGTGTCAATCATTTTCATATACATCCTCACAATTTGTCTTTACCCGCATCACTCTACGTCCTCTCGTACGTCCATATTCAGCTTTACCAGATCGCCTCGACGCTGGACTGGGACTAGCTTATTTCCCGGCGCACTCGACTGTCCTTGATCGGCTCGGATAACATCTTCCATCACTACCGGAGCCACCTGAAATTTCATTTGTAGGTCATTCATCAGTCAGTTATTCATCCATACCCATACAGATTGTCATGCTCAAGCTGGTTTCATCAGTTAATTACAAATTACTTTATATAATATCTATTATCATATCGCTCAAATAAGCAATCCGAGCCAACAAAAAAATTATTTTGAACATGAAGATCATACGTGAAAACAAGTCATTAAAAATACAAATCTAACATAAGGTCGGACAAATGGTAACGGTTTTCCTCTGATGTCGGCCTTCCATTGCTTGAACAGTTGGTGCGAATGGGTTCGACGAATGTGATACCCCACCATGAACTTCAGCTGTTTATATGTTTCGGCCACCAATTGTTGCCCGCAGTTAAAACATTCGGTCTGAAATTCAATTTAATTATTCATGGTGGGATGCAAAGGATATGACGAACTCCCTCATGAACGAAGGCTTTTTCGAATCTATTGTGATACAAACTTACGATAGCTAGGCCGAAGAAGTTCGTTGCTTATTTATGGTCTATGTAATGTGACACGAGTTTCCACTGCAAATAGAACATAAGAAATACATTGGGCAGAAACTACCGCATTGTACATCATGCATATAGAAGTCCAACTGAACTACATTAATGGTAAAATCCGGAAACCCAAATTTCAAAAACCAATACACCAACCATGACTTGATAAGTGTCTGACTGTGGGTGGTTGGGTTTTTTGTTGTTGTCTTCTTTGTTGAAGGAAGTCCACAGTGGATTTCTGTGCAGCCATTCCCGAAAATGAATGCGGTGTTTTTTCAGCACGTGCCAGCCCGTCGGTAACACATACCTTTTCATTTTATGATGGTCATGATGTAACATCACGGCTTGCTCACGGTTGCACCATTCGCATTTTAACTGCAGTAGAAATTTTTAGATGAACAATCGAAAAACGTTTACAACCCATTGCGGCAATATGAACACACTTCCAACCCAACATCAAGCAGATAATTTTTTTCATTCTACCATACCTACTTAGATGAAGCAATAGCCGCCAATCTGAAGTCATAAACCAACTAAGAACGGATTGTTGTGCCCATGCTCCTTCATGTAATGACAATACATTTTACCCGCCGTTGACCATTTGGGACACTCGCCGCACCGATACAGATTTTTTGTTGCCTTCGCATCCTGTATGTGAGAGAACGTTGTTATTTTTACAGCAAAACAAAAAAAATATAATCAGTTCGATGAAAAGGCTAAAACATAAAAAATTCAAAACGTATAACAAAAAACCAACCACCACATCCAGCCACAATAAGCCGTATCCGGTCGGCTCTTTGGATCTCAACTTTGCACCGAGACGAGTGGAGCGGCGAACCTGGTGAGATTAGGAAAGTCTAAGTGACTTGATAATTACTCACTGATTACGTAGTAAACGTGACTCTAAAAAACGCGACTGCCATGGATTGCCAAAAAAAAATTCACACATTTTTTTTTTTTTTTTTTTATTCATTTTTTTTTTTTTTTTGCAAATTTTTGGTATCCATCCAGGATCGACCATACATGTCCCAAATCATCAGTAGGGTACTCATTTAGATTTATTTAATGATTCTGATGACTTAGATAACAGTTTTGAGCCCAAACTCGTAAGGAATAATTGATTAAAGTAAGGTAAAGAACTGCCTGGAATTCAAGTGAAAAGTTGTAGTGTTAACTACTCCAACTTGTGAATCGTTACATAGCTGCATCAAATGTAAGAGACGGTGATGCACAGTAGTCGACTGTGCGACTCAACTCAACCCAACAGCTGTATGCTATAACATGCAATCATCATGTTCAGTGGGTGTTACCCGGGTTGGACAAGTTAACGTGTCATTTTTTCACTTGAATCTCAAGAAGCTCTTTAGCTCGGGCTGGCGATTGAGCAGATCACCGTAGGCTTGCACCATCATGTCTGACACGTGTAGGTGTGACACGTGTGAGCGCTGGCCATGACTGAATATAAAAATTAATTCATTTGGCGGCTTAGCATATTGACTGGAGGAGACGGCATTTTGTCCCCATTTATGAAATGGGGACAAAATGTGTTCCTCGTTTAGTGGGCAATGTGTTTTTAGAACTTTTCTCACACTTCTGACATTTTATATTACACTTTAGAGGTGTTTATTAACGTTTATTAACGTATTACAGAGACATTTTCAAAACTTTGTAAAAAAAAAAAAAAAAATGACCAAATTTTTTTTTTTTTTTTTCATTTTTTTTTTTTTTTCATTTTTTTTTGGCAATTTATGGCGACTGCTAAATTTTATTGGTAATGAACTATATGCCCTATGAAGTCAAAAAATGAACTCACCATTGTGTTTTCCTTATAGCCACGACCGAGATAAGTCTGAAAGAAGTTGATTTGTTGTTGACAAACGAGAGAAATGAGCTGGGTATTAATTGAAACATGCATGCTCCAATACTTAGCGGACAAGAAGGGGAGGGAAGAGTGGAAATGCCCACTCTTTGGCGTTTCTTGAAAGTGGAACAAGTTCCCTTTGGAGAAGGTTAAAGTTACCTAAAAACTGTCATTTCCCCATCTCTGGAAAGATTCCCCTCCAGATTGAAGATCAGCTCGTCGCCAGTGACTCCAATCACACATGTAAACATAAAAATCTAAGCTAACAATTTACATTTCGAATGAATAATGAAGTAAAAAGACGAATAGCGAATAATATTTGACCTTAGTTTTCTCGGGATGTGTAGTCATGATATGTGCTATTAATCCTTCTGTATAATCAGTGGATCGACAGTACAGGCAACGCAGATTGTCGGCGACTGCAAAACTACCCGTTCTCAGAGGACAAATAATAAATGATATTATAAAAAACAATCATAACAAAGTAACGCAACAAGATTAATGAAATACAATTATAATCCCAACTAAATAACATAAGAAATGCAATTAACTGTAATGTGTGCTGGCCGGCGGTTCGATTGGTTCCTCGACCACTTGGTTTATTGGCTCAGCTTTTTCAACCTCTTGAGCTGAGTCAAGCTCATCTGTAAACAACTGAATATCACTAACAACATTATTGACAAGAGACAACTAGACAAGTTCTTAGTTAATACTCAACATTAAACTAAAAGAGAAAATGCATTGATGTGTAACTTTAAGGAAAGGAAAGGTAACCAACGTTGGTCATCGTTCGAAGGCTCAGGGATTTCATGACTGACCGGCTCTTGTTCAACACCAGATGATCCGGCTTGTGACATGATCAGTCACTCTAGATAAAAGAACGGTCCTCTTTGGTTGAGGATGATAGTGATAACCGATTATGGCTTTTCTAACTTCATAGATAAGACAAACTAGTCTCCAGTTTTGTACACCGTAGTAGACAGAAAAACAACAATCAATCGATTAGGTAAATAAGGTAATTTTATCTGAACGAATGACTGATCCGTTAACTGCAATTATGACAAAATGGAATGAAAAAACTATCAATATAAAATCCTTAGCATAGAAGACACATGGAATTTGAATCGTAACCGTAAGTGAACATGTTTGAATAGAGATCATAAACTGACGAGGACGTGAATTGAGCATCAATACAATGTTATCTAGATAATTTCGGAAGGCCTGATAATATCGAAATATAGAAAATGTGAAAATCAAGACAAAACATAACAACTTTCAAATGACAAAAAGCTCAAGTTAAAACAGAAACTGTGATCTAAAACGAAAAATGCAAGTGAATAACTATCTGAGTAAGAGTAATCCAATGTCACAACTGGAATATAAAGTTCAACAACTGAAACGATATACGTCTGACAGACTTTTATTAGAAAATCTGGTCTGTAAAACTATCGGATCACAAGAATCAGATTTTTTTCCAATTTTGGATTATGACGGAATAATTCATAAATACGAAAAAAACGTGTTTTCAATTAAAAAACTAAGAATCCAAAATTTCACAATTTTAAATTTGGATTTGTCAAATAAAAATGGTTTTTTGGGTTTAATTAAAAATTAATTAAGAAAGTATGTTATTATTCATCATAATAATTATTAATTGCCATTATATTGGTTTTCCAACAGTTATAACACTTGATGCACATATTTTATCAATGTAATACACCTTTGTTTATCCGTGTTCGTTTTCATAATCCAAAATTCGAAAAAATTTAAATCTTGTGTGCCGATAGTTTTACAAATCAGGATTCTAATAGAAGTCTGTCAGACGTCTGTCCTATAAAAAGGTGTAAGTGCCTTTCAGTGTTTGTATAAAGCAGGTAGTCCTAGGAAATATTCTAGTGGTTCACTTCTGACCGACTGAAACCCCAGCATAGCAAGTGTCGATTCTACACAAGATACAATGGTAACATCACGTGATGTCAAGGCTGTGGCAGCTCGTCACGTGCAGTGGATAGTGAGTCCCATCCAGTTTTTGTTCTGTTGTCATTGTTGATTATTCTGCTCCAGGTAAAGCAGTTCCAGTAGTTTGTCCAACTGTTGCTCTTCACTTAATGACTGGCTATCCAGTTGTTGTTGCTCATCACCGTGCATTTGTCGCGACCGCCTAAGCACCAAATTTTGTTGCGGCAGCTTCTGAAGTCCTGCTGGTGGTCGCTTTTGACGTTGACGAGCACGTTGTGTTGGTTGTTGTTGTTGCTGTCTTTTTTGTTTTTTTGTTGTTGTTGATGCTGATGTTGGCGTGGCTGTGGTTGACGCCATTTGCGCCGGCTGTTGAAGCTGCTGCCGTTTCTGTTGCTCGTATCGTCGATACAGATTTTCCCGTGCGTGCTGCTCGAGTTGTTCTGCATACTGATCTTTCTTTTCGTAGAAACGCTTTCTCAGTTCGGCTAATTCAGGATATTTCTTCTTTTTCGATTTATGTTCAGCGAATCTATGTGCCCTGATTTCTGACATCGCCTCATCCATGGTAGACGCCGTCGACTCCCAACCGCAAATCGAGCACATTATCTGCAAAAAGTGGAATTGTGTGCGTGTGAAAGAAAACACTGTTATTAATATAAGAGCCATAACTTCTTTATTGCTCCGTAAATTTTTACAGTAAATCTTTTTGCGCGCATTCAAATGTCAGCGTGCGTTCAAACTGAAGAAAAACGATCAGCTCACATGAAGACAACCAGGGGCGGGCCGGGCCGCTAAGGGGGTTATGGGGATGGGGGTTTACCCCCCTCCCCCCTTACCACCACCACCACACTTTCCAGGGCGGGCGGGTATCCTACCACCCCTCTCCCGAGGCAAAAATTTATGTCACCTACCCCTACCTCCCCGATTTGAAATTTTCAATAAAGTCAGTTTCAAAACCCGGTTTTGAAACTCAAAACCTCGATTTCGAGGCTCAATTTTTTTAAAAGTTTTGGCCGTGAGAATTTTTCTGAACAAATACGTTTTCTGGGTCAATTTTCTTAGTTAAAACCTGAAAAAACCGGTTCATGTGCTGTTTATACCTTATAGCAGGATTTTTTTTGCGAAAACAAGCAAAAAAACCGGAAATTTTTGCGAATTTTTTTTCTACCCCTACCCGTCCTTACCCTCTCCTTCCCCCCCCCCCCCATTTTCGGTCTGGGCGGGTAGGATGGGATTTTTTGTAGGGTAACCCCCTCCCAAACGCTAAAAAACCCCGGCCTACCCCTGAAGACAACATACTAATAAACGCGACCAATTCATTGATTACTCGGTAAAACGTTTTCAAAAGCACAGACCAGTATCAACTAACGAGAAATTCTGAACAACCTATAATAAGCAATCAGATGAACCAACCGGTAAGTCAAGCAACAGTTGCTGTTTCTCGTACTCGTCCAGATGTTGTGGGTGACTGTATTTAATGTGAGCCTTCAGATCTTTACGGCCATCCAGTAGTGTCACCCGGGGATGAGTCAGGTATCCACACCATTCGCATAAAGCCTAAAAGGTAATACATGAGAACAATGAGTAATACATCTTTACTGAATCTCAGGCTGAGCTTTAGCATTTTACAGGATTTTAATATACAAGAAAACAAAGAGATAACGACAAAAACAGTAATTAAACGTACCCTGAATCTGCATGGAAAAGGACCGCGAATTTCAAGTTCGTGACCGGGACGCATGCTGTTCTTCCATTCATGGTAGTCGTAATGCATTGTTTTGATGTGGACTTTGAGCCCGTGCGGAGTCAGTTGACCTTTGCAGCACATGGGACATTTCTGCAAGCAAGTTCTACAATAAAACATAATTTACAAAAAAACTCTTGCTGTTGCTGCTGTTTGTTGTTGTTTTTTCGTTGTTGTTATGTTTCGATTTTTACGACGCGTTGAAGAGACAAAACATGAAAAAACTCACCACCACCTCCTGTCTGCTACTCGCCACGTTCATTCTCACCCTTCGCACAATCGAAATACAGCAACTGAAAATACGGTCACTCGAGACTCAGATGTTAGGTAGGGATAGATGCTAAATAGTGAAAAACTTTTCCGTCGAGAACTTGGAATATGGGATTGTTTATGAATCTTGCGATTCACCTTATGCTTTCATGTTTATAACTTCCAGATACGAAACGAGTATACACACTCGATTCCTTGATAACAACAAAAAATTAGGCACAAACGTAAATTAGGCAAAAACGTTATTTTTATATATAGATTTTATTTCATACCGATATACAGCTTTCACAAAATAGCAAACACAACATAACGAACATAAAAACAGATCAAAATCGACGTTGGAACCTGCTGCAATGCATACGAAGAAATTCAGGAGAATAAGTTTTCGAAGATTTTTATCAGCACAAAAAAGAACTTTTGAACTGAAAGAAGTATTAACGGATTGTGATATAAGTGGTAAATATAAATGAGAACAAAAGTTGATCAATCAGCTCAGCGAACCGAAATTCAAATAGTCCATTCAGATTTCAGAGCAGACTGAAATGCGCGCCAAGAAGTAATTTCAAAATCGTCACACGCAACATTTGTGGCGACGAAAAATAATTTTCTAACCTCGACTAAAAACAGGCACAAAACGACTGTGTACATGATGAAATTATTTTAAATCAAACAATGATTGTTGAAAAGAGCACATTGATTGTACAATGGATATTGAGAAAAAACAGTGAGAATCAACTAGAATTTTTTGTAGACTGGACTGATGAAAGCGAAAACAGTAGTAATTGAATGCTAGACTGTAGTAAGTAAGATATGGGGAAATGGCAAAAATAGCTTTTTAGCCCAAAAAATGATCATTCAGCTATAGATTATTTACATTAATCCAATAATTTAGTATGTGGCGTCTAACATTTAGCACTGTAACTATTCAAATGGTAACTCAATGACTCCTGTGCTTCATTGGTTATCGCAGGACGAAAAAACAAAACTTTTTCACTGCGCACAGAGTAATTCACCCTTTCATAAAACGAATGACAGCAGCCACCAATTATAAAAGTGAAAATACAGAAAAATACAAACAAATCAATCATCATTAACATCAATGAGCTCATCCCTGAGCATCATCATGGCGGCCTCGTCCACCAGCTCCTCATTACCATCGTCCAGCTGATCGAACCCAGTGTTCGAGATATCTTCAACTTCAGGCACAGGTTTCACATCCGCTCTGTCGTTACTACCACTGTTGGCTGCATTAATCCCATCATCATCATCATCCGCAATGTCAATCACATCATCATTATCATCGTCACCCACATACTCATCCAGCACCATAAAATCAGATATATCCGGCTGCAAATCAGCGTCCACCGCGTCCAATAGTCCGTTTTCATCACCAGTGGACGGATTCACGTGATCAGATGGACCATCCTGCTGTTTGCGACGCATCATCTCGAATTCGTGCCAATACTGCGGATGGCTGCGACGAATGTGCGAGTCAAGACTGAGTTGAGCGTCACTCCGACGACGCGCTATGGATACGAAATCGCATAGCGAACACGCCACCTGCAGAGAGAATTGTTTTTTATTTATTTAGTTATTTATCACATTGATGAGTGGTCGGTATTTTTCAGAGAAATAGGTTTATCAGAGAGATCTATGTAGGTTTTCTTAACAATTGTAAATGATTTATCACAGTGACATATCTATGTACATAAATTAGAACATACCTAGATAATTTTGAACCGACTAGCCAGTGAAAAAAAACAATAGACATCAAGTATGGAAGAATGAATGGAATAACAAGCACCTACCTGTTCTTTGCTGTGTCTCCTGCTCATCCTGTTCTCCGGCCTATAAGGCGGCACTGGCTGTCGATGTAATCGTTTGAGAATGTACCCGACTCCAATATTACGGCCACGGGGCGACTCACTGGTTGATGGACTGCCGTTCTGATCCAGATATTTCGGGTTGATATTGGTGACTTCGGATGTCTTGTTGTACGATGCCGGTCCCGTGTACATGACACCGGATTCACTGATCAGATACTTGGGATTCACATGCGTTATGTCACTCGTCTTCGGCTGCGGATTCACATGGGTGACGCGAGACGTGCTTCGACGAGATCTCGTTGCCTCGCGATCGTCATGAGAAGTGCGTCGTCGGGTCGAACTGCTTTTTGTGTATTTTGAACTGCCATGGGTGCTGCCCGATCGTGATGTACTCCCGTGGTCAGGGAGATCTTGATGATCGTCCCACTCCTGAGAGGTGCGTTTCCGGGATACAGATAGCGGATTGACGTACGTGGCACGGGATCGTGAGGAACTGCGTCTGCTGGTTGCGGAGGCATCGTCGATGATGTGGCGAGATCGACTCGATGATTGTCCGGATGAGATTCGATGTCGACTACTCGGCTGATCATGATACTCGGTCACGCGATCGTCGTAGAACTCTTCTTTGACGAATCGTTGAGATGATGGAGACGGGTAATTGAGGTAATCGTGCTGGGATCGGGAGGAGTGGGGACGACGATCCACGCTCGAGTGACGACTCATTGTCCTTAATTCAAAAGTGTGTAGTGGGATAAAGCAGTAATATTCAGATTGATACCGTTTTATGACAACAATTCTAGCAAGTATAATGAATTCAAAGTCCTCTGAATGTTTATCGCGCTTAGAATGTATATAAGGTATTTTTTTTTAATATAAGACTCTTACATGTTGTAAGTTCAAGTTGCAAACAATGTATCAATCGAAATAACTTCGACGTTGGAAATAAACCAGAGTCAGCAAAAGTTTGAAAATTCAAGGGTGAAGTTGTGACTTTTATTTTTTCTAAACAAGTTATGGCAAACAATATGAATCAGTAGGAAGCAATGCGAATCAAACAATGCAGGAAGTATGACACCAGACTAGCAAACAAAATATATAAAATAAAGCGCCCATGGAATGACTGGATAAATTGCGTACGCTTATCAAGAACAAACAAAACAACAAATTGCACAAATATATCATGAGAAAAATGCAGGAAGTATAACTTTCAAAAAATGTATGAAAATATGTTATATTTAACACAAAACTGGAATAAAAAAATATAATTGAGATAAATATTGTTTGATCGAGATCAGAATCAATGCACACCGCGAGCATAATGATCGGTTAGAACTTCCTTCTTGTCGGTTGAAAACTCACAATACGCACATCGCAGCTGAAAGTAAATTTTTTAATAACTTTAATACAGAATACAATGTCTTATTCAACAACCACGTCTTTTACGTTGACGGTGAAACAACAACAACAACAACAACAACAACAACAACAGCAACAACAACCACATCAACAACAACATCAACAACAACAACAACCACATCAACAACAACAACAACAACATCAACAACAACAACAACAACAACAACAACAACAACAACAACAACAACAACAACAACAACAACAACAACAACAACAACAGACAACCTTATAAACATCCGGATGTACACACAGATAATGTCGTATGACTGATGATGAAGCCCCGGACAAAATAACGGCCGGACAGTGCTGACATTTGAACGAATACTTGATTTTTGGACTGGGATTTTCCTCGGTGCCTGGCGGATGCGGCTGAAAATAAACAACGTTTTAGAGAAACGACAACAAC
Organism: Daptonema setosum; assembly: GCA_964036265.1. Classification (NCBI taxonomy): domain Eukaryota; kingdom Metazoa; phylum Nematoda; class Chromadorea; order Monhysterida; family Xyalidae; genus Daptonema; species Daptonema setosum. The sequence continues at coordinate 12,426,444 of OZ038442.1, read as the reverse complement.
AAGCAACATAAATAACATCAATAACAACAACAACAACAACAACAACAACAGCAACAATAACAACAATAACAACAACATCGACAATAACAACAACGACAACAACAACAATAACAACAACATCGACAATAACAACAACGACAACAACAACAGCAACAACAACAAACCGTCACGAATTCGTTGTGTCGAATGTGGATGTGTGACAGCATCTGTCGAGTACCACCAGCCTGCGCCAAATTGCAATACGGACATGTGAAACCGGAAACTGAAAACGGTGAATAGAAGCGTTTTGAATTGATAACGTTAATTTTATCATGTATAATTGGAAGGATGAAATTGAAAATTGTAATAATTAAAGTGGAATGGATGGTAATTTTGGAGTCCACGAAGACCTAAAAAATAACTAGGTGTTTGAAGAACTAAAGTAGCTGTGAGTTGATGACGGATGAATGAGTGAGTGAATGAGTGAGTAAGCGAGTGAGTGAGTGGGTGAATGAGTGAGTAACTCACGGTTGATGCCACGAAGATCACGTGATCCACTCTTTATGCTGCCGGGCTTCCTCGTCTGTGGGCGCCGTTCAGCCACTACGATTTGCCGATTTGTTTTTCTGATTACGGGCTGAAATTAATGCACACAATTGTTTACAAAAATATTAATCAATTATTCTGTTTACATAGCGGAGGTAATTCTCAGTCAAATGAATCGTAACTTTTTCCGTGAGTTTTCCAAACCAAATTTAATCAGAGATACCAAGTAACGAAAACAAGAGGAAGACGTTACAAATACAAACAAATAAGCGAGTGAGCACTGTGACATATTTTGTTCCTTCAGAATGAAACTAATAAACCCGATGATACAAACCCGTTTGACGACGGCACTCGAAGTGGATGGCTGATTCTGCCCGATATAATCCAGGTCATTTGACACGGACCGACTGGTGGCCGTCAGAGGTGCTAAAGGATCTGGAGATGTCACTGATGGTACCGAGTCATTCGCATGATCCGAGGTCTCGGGGCCATTCGATGTGGAGAAACATTCGAAAATGAGCTGCAACAAAACGAGAAAGATGACTTGAGCGAGTCGACTTTAAAATGACTGCCTCTTGAAAGAAACTGTCAGGTTCGAATGAAGCTTCTGACGACAAAAACTGCCAGACAGAATCATGCATAAATTTTAATTTTTATAAATAATGGTGCTAAATCATATATTCTCTTTCTCTTATTTAACATCAATTTACTCTACTTATTACTGCTGTTATTTACCACACACAAAACTACAAGTTTTTCTTAGGGTAACCGATGTTAATAGTAAGAAACTAAGCAGCAAAAAAATATTCGGAAAAACTTCCGCAGTATGTACATATAAATCATAACCAGGTACTTAAAAATACCTGAATATCTGGTTTAATATCAGCGGAGTTGTCGACGGTGTCTTCCATGATGACACTGCCAGATGCACGTGCCGATTCTAGCGATTCGTGCTCATCTGTAGTAAACGCATTCGAGTTCGAGGTACCTGGGAAACATTTCAGCTTTGAAAGAAATTCATAAGGATGACAAAAACTTGGTGAAATTAACACCATAACGTTGATACTTGAACCAACTTTTATCAATGCCAGCTCCATTGATACCGGAAGAATAATGATCATGCATCGGGTACGTTTGTGGCCTTACTTCATTGGCATACTCGTTGAACGCGAACCAGTGGGTGGACTTGGGTATAAGAGACATATCGCCAGCGCAACTGGAAGTCGTGTCGTTTGAACATAGCTGAAGAAAAAGGTTACATGCTGAACCGAATTCAAAGGAGAACAATCGGCATTAAACACACGCAATTCCAATTTAAAAAAAGATAGAGTGGAAAACTTTAATAATTGAAACACGCTGTATAACTTTGAGCAGTATAAATATTCATAAAAATGTCAGTGAAACTTTTATGGAGAGTTGTCAAATTACAACCCAGCTTCCATGATATAGAGAAAAGAATAAAGTTTACATAAATACAAACGGACCTCCGATGCCGCCCGGAGTATAACTTGATCGACGTCAATAATGCCAGCTTCCTCAGTCTTGTGCGTTCGATTGATGTAGTCCCGCAACTGGTCACCGAGTTGCAGCATCGAATGCTTGCAGATGCCCAACAGCTCACGTTCCATTCGTTCACTGTTTGGAGCCATTGTTCTATTAAATAGAAGTAAATTGATTAAATGTCAAGGAAAATTACTGGAGATCAAACTTTGATAGACGAAAGTATGAATAAATATATGTAGGCAACAGAAACATTGCCCATGAGGATTAGCAACCAACACTGAAACAGATATCCAAAACAGCAAAATGAAATAATATGATATATATATTTTTATTGGTTGATCATTTTATCTTCAATACAAATTATATATATATAACCATAATCACAACAAAAAATTAGAATTCTTTACATATGAAAAGGCGGCGACAAGCACAACTAATAAAAACATGAGGAGTTTTATCAAAAAACTAAGTGATTTATTGTAAATCAAGTTTGTGGTTAGTAAACGTGTTAGCCCAAGTTTAACTAACTTGAAAAAAGGGAATCTGTGAGCACGACGACATTTCATATTTCAAACATTCATGTGAAGAACAACCACTTAAAACACCCATTACCAACTACCCATCGACTACCCACCGATATGTAAAAAAAATCTGTAACTACAAAATATCTCTCACAAAATAGTATTCTCAACGTTACAACGGTTGCGATAAGCCTGCCATCACTGTCTTTCTCTTCTTTCCCCCTTGACTAGATCCAGTTTCCTGGGGTTGTGACTCGACAGTGAAACACTTTGCGAATCGCTCTCCATGAACAGCCCTGATGTGCTTCAACATGACCTCGGAATCGCGGGACGCAAACGAACATAAAAGACACATCTTTGATGGAGGTGGTACGGGTACGACGCGAGAATCGCCTGAAACATTATCGGGGTAAAAGATAGTATTCACGACAACAGCAACAACAACATTACCAACAACAACAACAACAACAACCAAAAACAACAGCAACAACAACATCAACAACAACAAAAAATCAACAACAACAACATTACCAACAACAACATTTCATAACTGATGACTCTTCAAAAAACTGTGTCTTTATTTTCATGGGAAATATAATAAGGATCAAGAAAAGAGCCCGACTATACCAACCGCCAGTGTTCTCCACAATCCGCGCCGATTGGTCCAACCAGACATGAGAAGCTAGCGGTGTAGCGGTGATTTTGTCACCGCTAGGCATCCTGAATCACCGCTAGAAATGGTCTAGCGGTGACAGAAAAAAAAATAATACGTTGAAATGTAAAAAAGGGGGTCACCGAGTGGCTAAAATTTATTCACGATAAAACGTTAAAAACTACCTTTTTCAATGGTGTGATTAATATACAATGGTCATAAAACGATACCTTTTTTGCAAGTTGGGTCGGGAAATGATACCTTTTTTGCAAGTTGGGTCGAGAAATGATACGTTTTTTGCAAGTTGGGTTGAGAAATGATACCTTTTTTGCAAGTAGGGTCAAGAAATAATACCTTTTTTGCAAGTTGGCTCTAAAATTTATACCTTTTTTGCAAGTTGGGTCAAGAAATGATACCTTTTTGCAAGTTGGCTCTAAAAATTATACCTTTTTTGCAAGTTGGGTCGAGAAGTGATACCTTTTTTGCAAATAGGGTCAAGAAATAATACCTTTTTTACAAGTCGAATTGAGAAATGATACCTTTTTTGCAAGTAGGGTCTAGAAATGATACCTTTTTTGCAAGTTGGCTCTAAAAGTTATACCTTTTTTTTGCAAGTTGGGTTGAGAAATGATACCTTTTTTGCAAGTAGGGTCAAGAAATGATACCATTTTTGCAAGTTGGCTCGAGGTATGATACCTTTTTTGCAAGTTGGCTATAAAAATTATATCTTTTTGCAAGTTGGGTCAAGAAATGATACCTTTTTTGCAAGTAGGGTCAAGAAATGATACCTTTTTTGCAAGTAGGAGGAAAGAAATGATACCTTTTTTGCAAGTTGGCTCTGAAATTCATGCCTTTTTTGCAAGTTGGGTCATGAAGTGATACCTTTTTTGCAAGTTGGCTCGAGGTATGATACCTTTTTTGCAAGTTGGCTCTAAAAATTATACCTTTTTTGCAAGTTGGGTCAAGAAGTGATACCTTTTTTGCAAATAGGGTCAAGAAATGATACCTTCTTTACAAGTCGAATTGAGAAATGATAGCTTTTTTGCAAGTAGGGTCAAGAAATGATACCTTTTTTGTAAGTTGGCACTAAAAGTTATACCTTTTTTGCAAGTTGGGTTGAGAAATGATACCTTTTTTGCAAGTAGGGTCAAGAAATGATACCTTTTTTGAAAGTTGGCTCGAGGTATGATACCTTTTTTGCAAGTTGGCTATAAAAATTATACCTTTTTGCAAGTTGGGTCAAGAAATGATACCTTTTTTGCAAGTAGGGTCAAGAAATGATACCTTTTTTGCAAGTAGGAGGAAAGAAATGATACCTTTTTCGCAAGTTGGCTCTAAAATTCATACCTTTTTTGCAAGTTGGGTCATGAAGTGATACCTTTTTTGCAAGTTGGCTCGAGGTATGATACCTTTTTTGCAAGTTGGCTCTAAAAATTATACCTTTTTGCAAGTTGGGTAAATAAATGATACCTTTTTTGCAAGTAGGGTCAATAAATGATACCTTTTTTGCAAGTAGGGTCAAGAAATGATACCTTTTTTTGCAAGTTGGCCCTAAAATTTATGCCTTTTTTGCAAGTTGGGTCATGAAGTGATACCTTTTTGCAAGTTGGGTAGAGAAATGATACTTTTTTTTGCAAGTAAGGTAAAAAATTGATACCTTTTTTACAATTTGGCTCTAAAATTTGTACCTTTTTGCAAGTTGGCTCTAAAAATTATACCTTTTTTGCAAGTTGGGTCCAGAAGTGATACCTTTTTTGCAAATAGGGTCAAGAAATGATACCTTTTTTTGCAAGTTGAATTGAGAAATGATACCTTTATTGCAAGTATGTAGGCTCAAGAAATGATACCTTTTTTGCAAGTTGGCTCTAAAAGTTATACCTTTTTGCAAGTTGGGTTGAGAAATGATACCTTTTTTGCAAGTAGGGTCAAGAAATGATACCTTTTGCACAAGTTGGGTGAAGAACAAGAAGTGATACATTTTTTGCAAGTTGGGTAGAGAAATGATACCTTTTTGCAACTAGGGTCAAGAAATGATACCTTTTTTGCAATTTTGATTGAGAAATGATACATTTTTTGCAAGTAGGGTCAAGAAATGGAACATTTTTGCAAGTTGGCTCTGAAATTTATGCCTTTTTTGCAAGTTGGGTCATGAAGTGATACTTTTTTTGCAAGTTGGGTAGAGAAATTATAACTTTTTTGCAAGTAGGGTCAAGAAATCATACCTTTTTTGCAAGTTGGCTCTAAAAATTATACTGTTTTTTGCAAGCTGGGACGAGAAATAATACCTTTTTTCAAGTTGGCTCGAAAAACACATTTTGCAAGTTGCCTGAGAAATGAAACCTTTTTTGCAAGTAGGATCAAGAAATGATACCATTTTTGCAAGTTGGCCCGAGGAATGACACCTTTTGTAAAAGGAAAAAATCATGCCTTTATTGCAAGTCGTCTCTGAAAATTATACCTTTCTTGCAAGTTGGGTCAAGAAATAAAACCTTTTTTGCAAGCTTGCCAAATTAATTAAGAAAAGTATACCAATTTTCAAAATTTGGCTCGAAATATGTTTTCACGCTCTGGTGATGATACTGTACGCATCATTTTCGGCGCCACTTGCAATCAGCAAAACCCGGGATTTAATAAAACGTATCCAATAAAAATTAGTTTTGAAAACGGAGTAGAAAGATTAAATTTTTGGCGCTACGCGCCATCCATTTTCGCACTTTTTTCCAATTAAATTTGCAATCTTATCTCGGTCTTCCAAGATACGTAACAATACAAAGCTGTAGTACTGAAAAAAAAAATTTTGGCGCTACGCGCCATTCGTTTATGGGCTTGCAAGATACGTTTCCCAATGCGAAAAATCAGGGCTGGAAACGTCAAAATTTTAGCGCTACGCGCCATCGATCCTCGCGCTTTCAAATCATGATTATAAGACCGAGCTGTAATGCTGACAAACGTTTCGGCGCCGCTTAAATCAGTTCTTGAGTGTTCAAGATACGTAACATATACAGAGCAATTGTACTGAAAGCATAAAAAAATTCGGCGCTACGCGCCATCAGTTCATGCGCTTTACAGATTTGTACGTCCTTAATGCAAAGACGTACGGCTGGAAATTAAAAATTTTTGGCGCCAAGTGAAATCGATATTCAGGCTGTTAAATCATGAGGCAGAAACAAAGCAGTAAAGCTGAAAACTAAATAATTTCGGCGCCACTATCATTCAGTTTTCGGGCCTTCAAGACACGTCTCCAATACAAAGAAGCAAAGCTGGAAACGTCAAAATTTTGGCGCTGTGCGCCATCCATTCTCGGCCTTTTGTTTAAGCATGATTCAAGGACAAAGCTGTGACGCTATCGCTAAAAACGTCAGACTTTCAGCTTCATTTGAAATGAGTTCCAGGGGAGCATCCAATACGAGGCAATAGAACTGAAAACGTTGGAGTTTCGGCGCTATGCGCCTCTTGTTTATGCGCTTCCAAGATACGTCTCTAATACAACTTAGTAGGTCTGAAAATGTCTAATTTTCGGCGCTGAGCCATCCATTTTTGGACTTAAAAAACGTAACTCACACAAAAAGTGGGAACAAAATTTTGAATTTCACGCTATTATGACGATTAGAACACATAATAACTGTTCTACGCGCTTTTAACACTAAGAAAACACTAGACATTATTTTTTTGAAACCTTTTCAGTGACCCAGAAAAACATGTAAAAAAGGGGTCTCTAGGTTCAGTCAACTTGCAAAAAAGGGGGTTGAAATTGACTGCAAAATCACCGCTAGAAAATTCTCCCTTCTCATGTCTGGGTCCAACTCCAAGGTATGATCCTGACCACGCACCATAATCTTCAAGTATTTTCGTTTGACGGCTGGCTGACCCTTAAAATGTTTTAATGAACCAATCTGATATTAAGATGTTGATAATAAACTATGTTCCAATCTGAATTAGTTGCACTTCGAAACGAACAACCACAACAATAACAATAGCAACAATAACAACAGAAACAGTCGCAACAACAATAACAACAAAAACAACAGTCAGAACAACAACAACAACAATAACAAAAAAACACATTGGCCAACCCGATCAGCGTCCGTATTTTTTGTTGATTGAGCCCACCAGGGCAAATTTTTCCCGCTCCGGGCAACAGTGACCGTGGTGGGACGATGGTGGGACAAGTAAGTCGGCACAGGAGATGATGAGGATGGCTGAAACATGAAAGTAGCAATGAAGTCAGAAATATAAGTGAAACTATGCCTGATTAAATATTGTTTATAATACAGCTAGGCAGAATACTTTACGTCTGATTTTTCAAACTCACAGTTGCTGTCATTATTCGAACTTTGGAGTGTCTTGTTTTGAGTTACCTACGGGCTACACAACAATTTTCATACCAAACTGGAGAGAACGGCAAGAAAAATTATGGAATGAAAATTATTGGTTAACATCTGTACTCGAATTCTGTATTCGGTCATTTGATGAAGTGATGGGCGGTAGAGATTCACAGGCGGATGAACACCACCGATGTTTACTTGAGGCACGCTCATCCGACACTCCCGCTATTGGCTGCAATGTGGTCAAGTCAGAAAGTCGGTTGGTAGGTTGAAAATCATTAAGTCAGAATCTCCTCTTTGTTGAGATTCCTCTTCTTTTTGTACAGGGTGTCCCATTTAAAAATGAACGTTTGTATTTGCCCTTAAAACCGCAATTCCTATTCGATTTTTGAAATTTTTGCGCCAAGTTGTAGACATTTCTTAGAAATTTCTTTAATTTTTTTACTTTTTAAAATCGAAATCACTAATCCGTATTTATGGCACATTTCCTAACACCCCTGTTTTTGGCCTTGTCACATCAATTAGTTGACGTTTCAATGTGCAGCATGGTAACGCAAGTTCAACATTTTGGTTCTATCGAGACAAATAAAGGTAACTGACTATATTATTAAAGCTTGGAAAACGTGAAAACCAACTTGGTGTGAACATAGCCTAACCAACTGCTGCCTGCCAGTACCCTCCTTTGCGCGGCAGCACACAGTACCGCAGTTCAACATGGCAACCGTTAGTTGACGCTTCAATTAAAAGTCTGACTATTCCAAAGGTTTTTACAAAGTTTTAATCATTTTTGAGTGAATAACATTCTAGTTTCTCAGTGATAAAACACGCTAAATTTTACTCGGGTTGCCTACGCGAGCGCATCCCTGCGGTTGTGGTGTTGAACTGCTGTGTTGTGTGCTGACACGCAACGGTGGGTACTGTTAGGCTGCAGTTGGCTATGATAGGTTTATACGGCTTTGGTTTTAATGTTTTCCTCGTTATAATAATACAATTAGTTACTATATTTGTCTCGACACATAAACCAATGGTTAAACTTGGGGTTGTTATGGTCATGCTGCACATTGAAAAGTCAACTTACTGATATAAAAAAAGCCAAAAACAGGGATGTTGGGAAATCCGCTATAAATACCGATTTGTAACTCCGATTTTTTAAAATAAATAAACAAACAAAATTTCCAAGAATTTTCTACAACTCAGCGCAAAAATTTTGAAAATCATTTGAAAATTCCGGTTTTTAAGGCAAATACAAACGTTCATTTTTAAATGGGACACCCTGTAGGTTTGGCTCGTCCGCCAATATGAGTTAATAAGTGGGTTACGGTTAATCAATCAGGTGGTTTGACAGTCAGTCAGTAACCAAACCAACAACTGGATCTTGGGGCGATGCAGAATGAACGGGCATGGGATGAGGATCTTCTTGATATTGAAGTAACTGGAAAGATGTGATTGTGTAATTATCAATCGCACACAAACGGAATTTCAATAAAATATTTAAAAAACTATCAAAAAGCATAGACCAAATCAATACAGAATCATTCAACTTCGTGTTTAACATTGAGTGCGTCTAACATTCAGATCAGGCTTGATGTCCACTTCACCGTCGCCATTGTTGTCGTTCGCTAAAAACAAACAAACATTCTCCAGAAATTTATCTTAGAAAAAGGTTTGTATTTTTGACCCGGAAATTTTCGAAGAAATTCTAAAAAAACTCCGAAAAAAACCCTAGCATCGTCAGCACAAATACAGTATGTTCAGCAATCAATATCCACAAAATGAAATTAAAATACTTGATAATTAAAGAATTTTAATTCTCAGTCAGCCAAACAAAACCAATAAGTGAATGGAATGGAACCCTACATCTTGTTATGGGTTTGGATGGCTCTGACGATGATTCGTTGCGGGATCTTAGGCACTGTTCAGGAGTGGCTGTATCTTGTTCTACTGAAGTTGTTGGTGCTGATTCAACGTCCAATGAGTCTGTCTCCACTCCGATGCCCGGCTCACACAACATGTTGGGACTCAGCTGGAATTACATTTTATTTATTTATTACGTGATTTTCAGTTTTTCGTGACAAGAAACTGCAAACAGTTTTTAATCAAGATTACCATGTGTTGTGGTGACTGTACGAAGCCAGCCACTAGTGAAAAACTACATGGATATTTGAATTCGTGTGCACTACAAAATACTTCTCTTAAATATGCCAGATTTTTTCTATTCTATTTGACAACATCATCTTATCTAATTATTAGTTTTAACATAAACAAACAAAAGCCAGTTTTCCATTCACTCATGGAATTTGTCAGATCTATTTGCGTTTTTTGTTGTATTGTACAAAAAGTTAGGTATCTCTTCACTTTCATTAAACTCAAACAAGAAAACTCCATATTCCATTAAGACGCTTGAATTGAATATTATGCCAACCTCCAAGGCAGCTTTGGCCATGATCAGATAAACATCATCAACGTCGTTATCGTCATCTTTGTGCACCCGTACGATGTAATCCCTCAACTCATCCCCGAGTTTGAGCATCGAATGCTTGCAGATACCGAGCAATTCACGTTCCATTGATGTACAGTTCGGAGCCATAATGCAGCAATTAATTCAGAAATCCTAAAATATTTTGTTTATAAAAATAAGTATAATACTGGTTTTATAGAGTCGCATTAAGATCACAATAATTAGAGTATTACATAAATGATTGAGTGATCATTTATTTTTCATTTTCAACTCAAGTACACATCAACACAGATGTGACCGCTCAGAAGAATGAACGGAATATTCTTTCAATTTCAACGTCATCTAAATCCAACTGAGATTGTAGAGCTCTTTATTAAATTCTTCGAAAAACTATATTGCATGTAAAAAATTATGAACAGGAATTATGAATACACTGAAACGGTTTAGCATTAGCAAGACATAATTATGACATAAGACGGCAACAAATATATCAGATCTCATGAAGATTAATAAACTTCTGTGTGTATAATTGCGTGCGAATAATATGAAGACATGAAAAACAGATCAACGTGTGAATACAAGTGAATATAAAAGATTGATATCAAAATGATGAGCAAACAAATGGATACCAGTAACAACCAACTAGATTTTCAAACTCAAAATGAATAAACACAATCTGTATAAAAATACAAACCGTCTTTCATGAGATCATTCGAAAAAAACTGAAAAAAGCTCCTTTCACGAGTTGCAAATGAATTGGTGAGTACAGTGAACAAAAACCATACATGTTGCGCTAAATACACTATTATTCTTTTAGAAACAGAAAAACAGAAAAAGTGAGCGCCATTAGCCAAACTGAGGAGTTACGTGACATAAAAAAGAATAGAGTAGATCAATTTCACATACTTTGTAATGTATACTATGGTGGTACGATGGGTTAGAGTTGCAATCGATTAGTTGACCGCCGACCGGTATACATAATCGGGGATACTTTCACTTGTGGTTCTGGTAAACTGACCTAAATTTTACAACGAAAAATCTCCAAAACCGCTGCAAACACACCAACAATCAGTGCAAAAAACTGCCCATTTAATTCTTGATTTCCTTATCGACCCATGTCCACGACTTGTGCACATGCTTGATGTGGGCGATCAGCGAGTCCTGACGCCAGCAACGGTACTCGCCACATGGACATTCCATCTAAAATGAAACAAAATAAGAAAAAAAACTTCATTTTAATTATGTCAAACTAAAACTGACAATAACCCAGTCAGACCAAAGCTATATAATGACTAATTCCTTTCTATTCAAAATAGGAGACAATAATTCTCAGAGTCAAATCAACAACAAATGTCATCACGGACAATATATACTAGATATTATTTTAAAATTTAACTTTTTCAAGTTAGTACCAACAAATTTATTGTATCCATGAGTCTGCGCATAGTGCTCGTACACACTGCCATCCACCGTAATCGAGCACAGGTGACACTTGAATGAAAGCTTGAAACTGCCGCCATTGGGTACCTACAACATGAGCAACATTAGCAGTAGCAACAACAACAACAACCATACCCACCACCACAACAACAACAACAACAACAACTACAATACCCACAACAACAACAACAACAACAACAACAACAACAACAGTAACAACAACAACAACAACACCACCACCAACAACAACAACAACAAACAACATTAACAACAACAACAACAGCAACAACAACAACACCACCAACAACAATACCACCACCGCCAACAACAACAACAACAACAACAACTCCACCACCAACAACAACAACAACAATGTCACCAACCACGACAACCATGTCCGGATGGCCACTCACCACGTGATCATAAATCGAAGACTCAAGGTAGTCCTTGCTATCACAGTACGGACATCGAGACTGATTCGGTTGACGTTCAACACGTCGAATGGACTTGGCCGAGTTTTCTGAATAAAAAATAGCCCTTTTAATACAGGAAAACTGTAATATCGGTCGGCCATATCGAAAACAACAATAACGATAATGAGCAGTATGGAAACAGTAACAACAACAACAACAACAACAACAACAATGTCAACAGCAACAACAACAACAACAACAACAACAACAACAACAACAACAACACTAACAACATTAACAACACCAACAACAACAACAACAACAACAACAACAACAACAACAACAACAACAACAACAACAACAACAACCAACCTTCCGTGGACGACGAAGATGCAGTCGGTGGTCCGCTGGCGTGACGTTTTCGTATTTTTTCTTTTTCCATAATAACTTTCGAAACGTCGTCCGTTGCAGTGGCAACAAAATTACCTGATGATCCGAGAACATTCCCTTGCGACACCATGCATGGACTGGCGGATCGCGTTTCACGATCCAATAGTGTTGTTGTTGATGGTGTTTTCGGTGTTGTTGTTGTTGTCGGCATTGAAGTGAGCACGGGCATCGGTATTGGATCGGAAGTGTGGATGTTAATGTGCGACTTGTCAATGGCCGGTAGCAGCAGACGTGGCGACTGACTGAGACGGCGGTGGATTGGGGTCGAGGTCGGGGTCGATAACGAACTCAAGTCTGAAATAGATGAAAATGTTGCTTAACTATAACATCAGCAACAACTTTCACAACCACATAAGCGAAAAAATGTGGATGCTTTGAAACAATCGAATTGATTTTTCAAACTTACTTCAGAAATACAGCGTGCATTGATAAAATGAACAAGTTAAACAACCAACCACCTAAATGTTCCTGAGAGATAGCTGGTGAAGTTTGTGGCAGTATCTCTGAAGCCATACTGATACTTCGCATCAATGTGTTGTTGTAGTGGTTGAATGCTTGGCTGCAGAACATGTTATTGTTGTTGAAGACGTTACTGTTGTTGTTGATATCCGTGCCAATGGCGATGGCTGCTTGGTTATTATTGAACGTAGATCGGTTTTTACAATCGCTGTTACTAGGAGTGATGGTGTTGTTGTAGCCCTGGTTGTCGTTGTTGACCTCTCCATTTTTACTATCGAATTCGCTGCTACTCTTACTCGGTTTGTTGTTATTGTTACACTCAACAGCACTGTTGTTGTTGCCATCAACAATGTTGTTGTTGTTGTTGTTGCCCATAACAAACGGCAACTTGGCCACTAGCTGTAGACTCACACCATCGTCCCGCTGCACCACCACCTTGGAGGCTGGCAGTGATAAACACATCTGCAAATCCAACTTTGATCGAATATTTGGTCAAAATAAGCAATGAAACTTGATTAAAAAGAAATCATACATCGGCATTCGAATCAAAGCAGCATGAAAAATGGTTAGACACGTTTCATTACATTCAGTTCAGATAACCTCGATAGCGGCTTTAAGAATGTACGGATTCACATCATTGACGGACGAGTCCATGTGCACTTTGCTGCAATCAATTGTTAGGTTATATCAGTGACCGCTTAAAACATGAACTAAATATTAACAACAGTTAACAGTGTTCGTTACGACAATGCTAGACATGAGTACCTGTGGTGCAGCGGTTAGCACGTCAGTTTACCGACCAGAAGGTGGTGGGTTTGAATCTAATTTTACCGGGAACTTAAAATGTTTCTCTTTCTCAGCTGGACTGGAATTCGTCTACAAATAAGTCAATAGAGTACTGTTTTGGCTTTACGTTATAACCTGATAAAGTGTTTGAGCTGATCACTGAGCAGCAGCATCGAGTGTTTGCAGATGCCCAGCAATTCGCGCTCGAGCGCACTTTCGCTTGACGAATCCATCCGCCTGACTGATGAAATTCTTCTATAACATAACTGAAACATTATCCATATTGTCATAAAATAATATAACTACAAGCATAATAACGCAAAAAGAATGATAACACTAAATCAAAAAGATATCAGAAGAAATTTTTGAAAATGTAGAGAAGTCAAGTTCTCCGGTTGGACAACCGACGCTCAATAAAGTTAGCTCTATATCAACGACATCAACTATTATGTTGATTTTATTGAAATCTTCAACAAACAAAGCGAGAAAAACGTTAGGAAACGAGTAAAAATTAGAAATTTTAGCAGACGTAGAAATATCACAAATAAGGAAAAAAACAATATTGGTGTAAATATTGGTGTAACAAATTTCCAAAATACAGATTGAGATTGTACATAAAAAATGCACGAAAGCCAAGATTCCAATAACTGATATATCAGTTCAGTTCAAGATTCAGTTTGCTGGGTTCAACTGTATACGAGCATTTTGACCTGAATTAAAAAAATCACAAGGACACAAAAATGGTAAAAGTAAAAAAGACACTTATGATAACTTTCCTAAAAGATTTATACAAATAAATGTTTGTGTCTGATACGCATATGTTTGATAGTAGTGTCCATGCGCGGGCTCGAATACGCACACACTCGGCAAGGGTACAACTGAAATCAGAATCGCAGTTTCATATCAAGCAAAGAACGTTTCAAAAAGACGCAAGACAGACATCATTAGCTACTGCGGAGAATCTGACACTGCGACTCTCATTTCGGTTTGTTGTGCGGAGAAAATTCAAATCCTTGATTTCGTGATCGTGACTTATAAATCGGGAATTTTTCATGGGTCGACTGAGTGTGTACTATCGATGTAGACGAGTTTTTATCAATTTCAGTGGTTTTCAGTTAAATTCTCAAACCTTTCAGTATTTCTGAACCAGTCACTGATAAATTCCCATGAATAGCAACACGAAAATCTATTAATTAGTTATCTTTATGTTCGTATCACAACGCCGTAACAGCCGCAGTTATTGCACCGTTGCACATGACCTTATGTACCTGACGCATATGTACGCGCAGGGCATCCTTACGCTTGCAGCGATGTGTACAGTGCGCACACACATACAACTAAAACAACAATAAATAGGAATTACTGTTGATAAGAGACCGAATATTTTATAATGTGCTTTCAGAGTTCAAAGGAAAGTAGAAGGGGAAGGAAAATGGAAAGGAAATCAGACCATTTGTAAAACTTTCGACTCGAAAACTTTCAATTTTGTTGCTGGCAAAACTTTTTGGGAAACGGTTTACAGATTTTCTTTTCCTTTGCCATCTAAAACCACCAAGAAGAACCATTTTGAAATCCGGTTGTAAACTTATTAATTAACTTTAATCAAAAAATAATAACCTGCGTATTGTTGGAGTGCCTGCATTTGTGATGACGGACGAGTGTATCGAGATTGTTGAACGATTGCGGACAATGTTTACAACAAAACCTAGCCACTCCGCTCGGGTCGTTGTTGTCGTACTGAAGATATAGGCAAACACTTTCTTAGGTATGTAGCTAAAACACGTTCATAAAACTTCATTGGAGTGGAGGCTAAACGAAATTAGGATATTTTATTCTCTGGAGCATAATAACAAACCTTTACGGACTCGGGATGTGCGTTTTTTATGTGCCTTCCTAAACTAGGTTCAGGGTAGGTGCGCGACTCACAGAAGAGGCAGTATGACCGCATGTATCTCTTGCCAGTGGTGGTGGCTCCTGGGGGTGGTTTCTTCAGAAGACGACGGGAGACATGAGGACGTGTACCTGAAAAAATTATTAATGAAAAAGTGAAGGTTTCGGTATTGGGTAACGATATACAGAAAACCATGCCTGAACTTGCAAGTCGAGTAAAGCTTAGAACAATGTATCGTTCCAAACTATAGTTAAATTGAAACGGGCAATTACGAAAAATTTCCAAACTTAATTTTTCTGGTTTTTAGAATAAAGAAAATGTAACACACCTTTTGGTGGATTACCGACATGTTTGGTCGCTGTCGGAATATTGTTAATAAAGTCGAGATTTGGTGTGATGTCACCGCTGGTCGTGGGTAAATCAGTGAAGATCGAGTGGTCAGAAAGCAGTGTCTGAATCTGAAAAAATAGCAGAATATCCGCTACATTGAATACAAAAGCAAACTTTAAATGCTTGTGAGAAGCACTGACAAATGAGCTAATCCTCTTAAGGTAGGGAAATTCCGTCAAAGAAGAGATTGGCTATTTTGCCTACCCGATAGAAAAAAAATCATAACTTAATACACGTAATAGGGGGTTATTCCCCTTTCCCCACCACGCGCAATCTAAAGTCTCACCAAGACACCAACCACCGGTTTAATATCATTGCGGTCATGATGATCGTAAGCGGAACTGGTCATCGGTTGAATATCGTGGCACTCGACGGGAGAGAACTGACTGATCGGAGCAACTGAAAAACAAACAAAACCATATACAGTATGTAAAAGTAAATTAATAAATAAATCGTAAGAAAACAGAAACAACAACCAACCCTGATTTCCACCGATTTGTTCAGGAAAACGAGTGTGCGCTTGATATTGAGATGCAGCCGGGAACGAATCGAATTGATTGCCACAGTCAAGCTAAAAAATATAAATAACATTTGGTAAGATTAGTTACAGAGAATCTATAGACTTTGGGGGCTACAACGTGCTCTCTGTTAGCTAACAAAATCCGAAAATGACGATATTTTTTTTGTTGGGTTGTCTCACTCGGATTACGACTTTGCTGGGTCTCAATCACGAATGGTGCTTGCCATAAGGCATATCATGGAATCAAGTTCCAAGTCACTCTATCGGATGTTCAAGGCATATTCTTTAACGACCATCAGCCAGTAGGTCACACTTCCGTTTGACTGCCATAAGGCTTGTTGGTGACGGCCCCGGGATTCGAACCCGTGTGCGGCCAGCCAGGCGGTTTCAGAGTCCAGCCCCTTAACCACTTGACCAGCGAGCCGTCAAAATAGCATATCAAAAAAGAATAATATCAGCTCAGTTCAAATATGTCAAAGGCAAAAAATGAAGATAAAAGTATGTAGCATTTCAACTTACACGTGGTTGTCTAGAATTTCTTCGAAGTTCATCGTTCATTGATGTGATCGGTAGCGAAGAGCGAGTACGCCGTTTCGATGAACAATCAACGGAGGCACTGAGCTCAGATTGGATATCGTTCAACGATACCGGCAACGATTCGATATCACCAACCGATGATTGAGTTTGCTGATTCGAATCTGAAGTGGTGAGGCGTAAAATAAATTAATTCGAAGCACGAGGCTCAGAAGTGTTGGAAGTATGGTATTCCTTTCGATTCGATTAAAATATCCTTAACGGTTGATCTTACTTGAAATAAGATCATCGTAGTCCAATTTAGTTTCCCTGTTTCAGATAGAACAAATCCTAGCCGAACAAGTGAGAATGAGAACACATTTACAGCAACCTTGCACAATGGTCTGCATGGCAACATCGGCGATGTACGATGGAGCCGAGTTGTCATCGGGAGAAGTGGCGTGGCAGAGCTGGAAGGATTGTCAGAAAAAAACGAATATAATGCTGATCAATTTATTGGAAAAGTTTCTGCAATACTGTAATTATACCACAACAGTGTTATAATTCATGTCAGAATTGTAACTTTAACCTTACCTCTTTAGCAGCCATGAGAATAACGCCATTAATATCGTTCATGTTCTCATCAGCATGCAACTGGTCGACGTACTTGCGTAGTTGGTCACCGAGTTGCAGCATCGAGTGCTTGCAGATGCCAAGTAGTTCACGTTCCACCAGGGACGGCATTATGAGCGAGGAATGCTCTGAAGATAATTTTTCTGATTCTTAATTATACTGGAATAGGCTTATTTTGAAAATCATAAATATGCAACAGCGGCCATTCAGAAAAGGTAATGAAATTAAATGGCATTGAAACCAATAAATAATTCGAAAATTTACCAGATAGCCATTCATTAGAAATTCGTGGTTTATTTCAGGGCATGCCCGCCAAAACAGCAACATTATTGGAATAGTTGTCACACAATGATAATAATAGAAAATAAGACGTAAAACAACTCAGTCAGAATTTGCACTCAATTGAAAATCAATCAATAATAAACGTAGGAGAAAACAATTAAATCAGAAAGCAGTGGGCTGAGAATTACGGAATGACAATAAAGATCAAAAGAATCCCGGAAAATTGACTGATTAATAGATGTTAAATAAGTATCAAAACGCAGATTTTTTTCAATCACTTATTTTCAAACCAATATTGCTAATCGACTTCCACACAGGTAAATGTCAGCAAAACTATAAATAATCCTGATCATAGTTACGTACGAGTAATTAACTCAAAAAATGGAAAAAAACTACGACTGATGAATAATCATATGGGCAACGAGACCGTCCTCATCTTTGGCCACATGCGGGCATATTGTACACGGAAATATTTGCTGAAATAAATCACATTATACACCATTGTGAAATGGCATTAAAAATTATCAACTAATGACAATGGGTTTAAAAAAATCTGATTAGTGAGCCACGTTTGTACAAGTGAATGTGTAAATTATAATATTCCAACCTGATCGTCTTTATGCAGGGCCATATGGCGGTAACACGAGTTCACATCACTGAAGGTGCGCACGCAACGAGGGCAAGGAAACTCAACAATGTCGGGGTTGTTCGGGTCCATCTTCAATATAAGAGTAGTTAACTTTTTATGAAGTGAAAAGTGAAGTGAAGAAAGTGGTATAGTTTGAGAATGGTCGAAATCTTTCCAGAATACCAAAATGTCATGAGTAAAAACGTTTCAATTTTTGAACTCGTGTACCATTGCCAAACAAGATCAATTTTCACCAGTAATCATTACCAACAAAGCACATTATATTTTGTGGAACACACTATTTTCGAACCGCTCACTAATGGTGCGGCGAGTTCGATCGTGGTTATCGAATCCTCAAAGGTTTCCACAAAGTCACCCGAATTTCTACACTGTCACTGAATACAAAACAGAAACACTGAATACAATGTCCAACCCTGACGAGTCGGTCGGCGTGGACGCCGGTGACGTGTTTGAGTAGTCCGGACGGGTAGTCGTCGCTGCCACAGTAAAAACAGGTACGATGAAAGCGCATTCGTGGTCCGGTCGATGACCGCTGATTCGGTGATTGCAATTTGCGGATTTTCCCAGATTTCGTTTTGAAGTATTTAGATGGTGTTTGCTGTTGATGTGATGATGAAGGCACTTGTCGTTCAAGATGTTGTTGCAGGGGATCTTGTTGCTGGCGTAGGGCGGCCACGGCGGTCAGTGTTGGCAGTGGCGGTCCTGATGAGGTACCGGCTAGAATAAATAGGGCTGGAATTTTAAAAAAATCGTTGTTAACTCATCCAAATGTCAAAATATTTTTAGAAAAAATGGCTCCACAATAATAGTAAACTCACCTTCCGGCCACGAAAACTCAGGATCAAAGTTGCCCGAGAACAATTGTATGACTTCATTGTTGTTGTCGGAACCAGAGTCGACGAGTTGCAAGTCGGAATGGACGTTATTTGAATGTATCGAAGAGATGGCGGTCTAAAATTTTCACACGATAGTGACGAGACAAACTTCATTGATGGTTTACATTACATAATGTATTTACTATAACGCCACTAAAAATGTATATTTTTCAAAATAAAATTAGCGCAGATCTTATATAAAACAATATAACCGATCAACCTGTTACCTAATTCTATCTACTCCTCACTAATGTAGAATGTAGTATACACAATCCAATGATCGAGACAAATAAAAATTAAAATAACTAGGAACTCACCTTATCAGGTTTAACATCCTCCATGTACGAATCACCGGACGTGGAATACGCCTGCCTTGAAGCAGAAGGCACGGCTGTTTCTATGCCACTCAGGATGCCATTATCGGCCAAGGGAGACTCGGTGATCGATTCGATGGTACCAGAAGCAGATCTGATTCCGGCACCGCCCACGGCAAGGATGGCTTCCATTGAAGCGGATGATGGATTCGAGTTCGTACCTTTCGTGTACAGCTGGAAAGAAGGGTAATTGGTATAATTAAACAGTGAGAGAAATGTGATTTACGTTTACTGCAACAATAGTATCTAAAGAGATAGGAAAAAACAAAGACAAACAATTATAGCCTACCTAATCTAACTAGCTATTCATGAACAAAAGTAAGTCTAAAAAAGATATTAAAAAAACGTACTGTATAAATAATAAAGTGAGATTTAAACAAAAACATAACGTAAAGTTGACATTTTACGAAAAAAAATCATTTTTACAACAAAAATGACGTCACAAACCTCTTTGGCAGCCATAAGAATAACGCCATTAATGTCGTTTATGTTCTCATCAGCGTGCAACTGGTCGACGTACTTGCGTAGTTGGTCACCGAGTTGCAGCATCGAGTGCTTGCAGATGCCCAGCAGTTCACGTTCTACCAGTGACGGCATTTCGGATGGAATAACCTACACCTAATAAGAACAATAATGAAAGAATTCTGACTGAAGATTGGTGACCGACTGAGACGAACAAAACATCGAACGTGAATTTTCTGGATATTTATGAAAAAATGCAGATAAGTAAATACAAATAATCTGAAGAAAGGTAATGCTGGAGCCAGCCAACAATTAGCAAGAAAGCGCTAGCTAATTTACGTCATTAATGTTAACCACCCGATCAATTACAACCAACAACCATTATATTTATTCAAGTGAAAAAGTGAAAAACAAATTGAATCGTTTTGTAGAAATGTTCGTTATTTCTCAGATAAACGGCGGGGAATGTTATAAATAAAACATAGAAATACGCGGTGAAAATATTTCTCAAAAAATGACGTTATCACAGAATAAGAAACTGAAAAAATCACGAATAGTGGTGTTTTCGCATGTGATCTTGCAGGGCGTCTCTGCGTACAGCGCGATACGCACATTGTGGACATTGCATGCTCTGAAAAAAAATTGGTAAGATGATTTCTTCATGATATGAGAAAAAAATCCACTCCAATGTGATACGCTTCTCGCTCATTTAACTTTGTTCAATGAAGTAACACTCCTTGGAAAAACGCATATTGCACTGTTATACGCTTCTTGCTTGCTTGCTCAACTCGAAATGAAGTTCGACGTTAAGTCCCGAAAAACTTGACAAAAAACGTTGCCTCTATCTGGAAATTTCATGTCAAGTTCAAGCCTAAAAACAAACCTCCGCACCCACACCGTGTATGCATGCCATGTGCCGTTGTAGATTACGTTTCGATGAGTAGTTCGTATTACAGAGTTTACACTTGAAGTTGCTAGAAACAATCCGTGAGCTTTCGGTCGGCTCCGACTGAAAACAAACCATATGATGAAGCTATAGAATTTTATGTGTTCAAAGTGGACTACACCGTAACTGTAGGTTGAAAAGTAAATACGATGCAAATGCAAAAAACGAAAATGAATTTTATAGAAGCAAAGAGCCAACCGATTTTTGCGGTCCATGAAGAAGTGACATGTGCCGAATCACCGAACTCGGACGCGGGAACTGAACCGGGCATGATGAGCACAGGTATACACGACCGAGACCATTGGGAGGCACCTAATATGTGCAATAATACTGAGAAAGAAAACATACCAGAAGCAGAAAACTAATACACGAATATCTTATCTACCATGAAAGCAGCATTCAGAAGAAAATAACTGAACTAAGAGATATTAAGCAGATTTTTTGTGTGATGTGCCAAGAAAATCCTGCTCATATCACGCACTGGAAACCGTTCACATCGAAAAAGTAGCCACTATTTTTTGTCCTACCATCCACTTATCTTTATCGACTATCGTAATAAAATGTGGAACCAACCGTGCATAAATGCGGATGGTAGGAGCGAATGTGGTAGCGCAGACGATCACCCGTCTGTGCCCATTCACAATACGGACAGTGATGAAGTACGCGCGAACGTGCCACTGCAACAAACATTCAATGATGATTGACACAACTATTATCGAACAAAAAGGTAGGGAAAAGTAGAATTCCCCTCTCTCTGTTTTTTCTGGAATTTGTCCTCTAATGTGTAAATAAATGGCCCCAAAACTCCGGACCCGCCGTCTTTATAAGAATTCCCTTTCCTTTCAAAGGTTGCTTCGTGTGGACACATTAGTCGCAAAATGAACAAGTACAAGTTTGTCAACTTGTAAGTTGTAGGTAACGAAAAGGGGTTATGAATTTAGGAACTACTTGAAACGAAAGTCACGTTAAAAAGAGCAGATAGACACGGTACCTAACAACAAACAAACAAACAAGCTACCTGATGTTTTGCCATTGCCACCATTTTTCTCTTCCGACCCGGAGTCAGAATGGGATGAGCCCGGAGCTCGATCATCAATTGATTCGTCAATCATCCCCTGATGATCATTCATATCCCTGGCCGATAACAGATCCATTAGCGATTCATTGGCTGATGGGTATCCTGAAAGCATGGTTTTAAAAAAGATCAGTTTAATGAATCTTACTGGATAGATAGGAGAAACTCTAACACGACGCGAGTTGACTAAATTATTAGAATACATAGATCACATCACGTTATCATAAGTGAATCAAACTTCATGTTCAGCTTATCAAAAAAATGGATGTACACGTAACCTACCGACACAGCCGGACGCACTATTTTCTTCTATCTTTGTCACGGTTGAAGGAATAGAATCAGGTGACCGCATCACAATCGATTCCCTATCAACATTCGAAGTTTGGATTTGATCCTCAGCGGGTATCATTAAATGTTGCTCACTGGATGTTGACGAATGAACAGATGGTCCCGTTGACTCAGATGAGGCTGCTGGTGCTTGCTTTTCGAGACCAATATTAGCAGAGGAAAAAGACGGTGAGCAAGGACTTTTACGTTTCAAAGTTGGGGGCTTCAATTTGATGGGAATACTGCATGTTGATCGCCCGTAAGCCAGCTGAAATAGATCCCTTGTTGCGCTAATTATCTCACATCTTCGTATGAAAAACATAATCTCAAAACCTGACAGCTAGGCTAAAGGCAAGGTGTTATTATCAAACAAAAGTAATCAGCAATCGCGGTTACAATCTAGGGAGATGACTCGATCTCCAGCTAGAAGAGGTCTCCCAAGTTGACAAAACCTTCCCGGTTTTCATGAAAAGTGAGATTCTGAAAAGTAAGAAATGCACTAACTTCTTCCGCAGCTCGAACAATGACACGATTCACGTTAGTTGATAAAACGTCATTGGGATTCTTCTTGATGCGATTAACGTAATCCGTCAATTGATCACCGAGTTGCAACATCGACTGCTTGCAAATGCCCATCAGCTCACGCTCCAATGTATCCATTGTCATTTCTAAGTTCTTCTACTAAATTCCTTGATTTCTATGTATGTTTTAATTAATTTTATATAAATTTTATTTTTAATTTTATTTTTATTTTGAAGCTGATTGGCGCAAAACATGAAGAAGAGCAGCCAAAAATGTTTTTTTGTAAACTCTTTTTGTTTACATTTTAGTTTAGTTGGTCGAATGAACATTTGTTCGAAATGTAAACAACTGTCAAGTGGGAAATTAATTCCATCAGCAGTTATTCTTAAAAAATCATAAACCCAGTACACAAGCATAGACCGATTCTGAGAGCTCGTGATCCCAACGCACGTCGAAATCTTGGAACATTTTAGAACAATATTGACTTCGATTCGGACCGTCAGTGATCTTCTGATTTTTGTTCCTGATTTATAAAGTTCTGATAAATTAAGTTAATCAGAAAAAAGAACCTTTTCAAAAAAAGAGAGCCCAGTTGGATAGTGTTAAAGTATAGGCAGGGCTCTCCTCGAGAGCTTTGTGTAAGGCTCAGCAGCTGAGACTAGTCTCTCGGGGAGGCATTGGCCCCGTTCACGTATCTATCCGAGGTCTCAAAGTTTAAGCCGCGGCTAAAACTTAGAGACCTCGGATAGATACGTGAACGGGGCCAATTTGCCAGACCCCACAGATTTTTCGAAAGTTTACAGTTTTTATCAAAAATCTGGGAAACGAACCCAGGGCCACTCGCATGCTATGCAAGCGCCTTTGCACTGTGCTACTGAGCCGATGCAACTAATCTGCATATACCCTACTAAAACTGGCTCGCTACGCTCGCATGCTTTCTACAACACGTGGCTATGCTACAACACGTGCAGGAGGAAATATTGAAATCTCCCCTGCGGGGCCTATCGCGCTTGGAGCCAGCCTTACGTTAAGTTATCGGGGGCTCGCAGACAGTAAAACTTTACATGGAATAGTAATGTTGCTCGAGAAAAACCAAATTCGAAAAATCTGTGGGGTTTGTAATCATGCCTCGGGGAGAGCCCTGCCGATACTTTAACTTTACAACAGGGCCCTCGGAGCTCAGTTGCAGTGTTAAAGTATAGGCAGGACTATCCTCGAGAGACTAGTCTCAGCTGCTGAGCCCGAAACAAGGCTCTCGAGGAGACCCCTGCCTATAGATTAACACTAACAAACTGGGAGCTGGCAGTTGGACGCGCACAGGGCCACGATTTTTCTAACTCTAAGAATACAAAATTGCCAAAACTGTATTTCGCGAGTTTTTTTTTCAGAAAAAAAAGTGTTTTCAAAATTTTTAAGTTGTATGTATTTTCCATCTTTTACTTATATTTTTCTGTCACGGGAATCGTGACTGTGCTGTACACTGACTGATTGTTTTGACTGACTGCTTTTGATTGATTGGTTGACTAATTGATTGATTGATTGCTTTAGTGATTTCATTCATTGCATTTCATCATTTCTGTTATACGGTCCCTCATGCATATTCTATTTTCTGTATTACCAGTTCCACATTAGTCCAGTTTCATATTAACTTTTGTACATTGCGCTTATCGCGTTCTCGTTATTTCCATTCGTAAGCTTTATTAAGTAGACTAAACATTCGCTCATCTAAATGCCGACCGGTCAGTTGCCCTTCGCGGTGGCACCCGTGACTGGTCAGTATATATAGTCGTGAAGTTGGGTGCTTGGAGATCGCTAGTTTTGCAGCCCGCTTAACGGGTGTGCTCCAAGCGCTCATCGAAGGTGCTTTTCTATAGTGTGCTTTTTATTTTTACTATTATAATATAGGTATTCACTCGCTTATCCACGTGCTTATTGCTTTTCAATATTACCGTCCACACTCTTGTAAATGACTATGTTTCCCACAGAATATATGCCTGGCTGGCTCACGTAGAGTCATTCGGTCGCTTGGGTTCGCACCTATTAAGCTTGTAGGAACCTACTATTACGCGGGAGGCAACATTAGACTGCCATCAGAAGAATCCCCGTAATATTTCCAACCGATCCCACCTCTGAGCTCCGCGCAGTGCTAACGCTATCGCTCGGACAAGCCAGCTTTACGATAGGTTATCGGTGGTTAACGAGCAGTAAAACTTCAAAGGGAATGGTACAACTTCGAAAAAAAACAGTCTGCAGCTAGTACTTTATTACCAAAATTTTACAAAAGGTTCTGAATTCAGATTCTTTCGCATGCGAGGCCAACACCCTAACCACCGGGCCGCATATTTCCAGAAACTATAAAGTTTTTATTTTGTTTCCCATTTCTGGAAAATCTATTCAATTTAATTTTTTTTTGTTTCTACACAAAGTTTGGTATATAGAGAACATGTTGGAATATGGCGCCTAGAGGGGGGGGGGCTAACGAAAATTAGTAGCTAACGCGCTTGTCCGAGCGACGAGGTTAACGAACAGTAGAACTTCATAGGAACAGTGTATGATTAAAATGAGCCAAAAATAATTCAGTGAGACTCGAACCCGCATCCTTTCGTTCAAAAAATTTACGCGCTAAACAACTAGGCCACGCCGGCTGATAGTAGGGTGTGCACACACACGATAAATATGATAGCACGGGCGAGCCAGCACTTTATAGTTTCTGTAAATAAGCCACCGGGCCATACCTGCTTTGGTTGATGTGATAAACGCTGGTGTCAACACATGACGGTAGAAGCACGCGTTGGTTGCATTGAGTGCACGCGTTGAATTTTGGATTCTCAGAATAGTGCAGTTAGTAATCTTGCCACGGGGCCATAGAGGGCGTTTTTACTTTTTCTTTGTACGTAAGTAACTTGCAGAAAAGAGCATGATAAATATATCTCTAAAAAAATAGTATTTCAAGATACGTATATAAATTGGTTATGAAAATTTACTTGATGATTCAAAACTATCAGAAGTTTGGGAGATACGGGCTTTTTCACTTTTTATTGTGCGTAATAACTTATAAAAAACAAACTGTTATTTGGTCACATGATATCAACAGATTTCACTTTAAAAAAACTTTTATTGACAAAGAAATAATTAAAATAAAAACGCACCAACCAAACATTTTTATGGGAATTCGTCACTGCTGAGGCCATCAAGACACACTCATACCAAACCCGAATGGCGTTTCCGTAACGGCCAGAGACGTCGAATAAACTGACGGGCAATGTCAGAAAACCCTGAGCAACGCGTCAAGAGGTCTTTGTCTCAAGTCAGGTTTTGAAGCAGGACCACCAGTTTTTTAGGCTAGCGCCCTACGCTTGAGAAAATCTACGGTTGATTATATGGGTGGTTATTAACAATATACGACGATTGCTTGATTGAAGTAACGTGCAAAGTGAAAACGAGACCTCAAAGATTCAGACCGTTTTTTGATCAATTTAAGCTCGAAGTTTCAAGAGAGCCAAGACTCCGCGAGACCAAAGGTTTACGGATTTTTCTACCTCTTGTTCTCCTTATCAAAACCTGATGAATGCATCCCCCATTACCTTATTTTTTGATGAAAATTTTGTTTTTTTTGTGAAAAACTGCCCAAAATTTTATGTTTCCAGTGTTTTGTCGTATCGTTGTTGAAACATACTTCATGGCTCACTCTTCAAACTCCAGATAATCATTCTACAATTATTTAGACCTATACTATGATGGGTTTGTTTTCGTTTTTCATAAGGAAAAGAGGTTAAAGGCTTCTGATTTGACGTTTTTTTCTGTATTTTGTGGTTAAATGATTTTTTGTAGAACATTTGATAAACATGAAGCTTCTTAAACGTAGCGGAGGGATCAGAAAAGTAAATTTCAGTCATTCTATTCAAAATATTGAATTAAAAATTGAAAAAACATGTATGTGCTTATTTTTCATCACTTTATTTCAAGAAAATGAAACTTACCTGGCAATAAATATTCAGCACATCGTGCAGCAGTGTTTTCCAAAATTTTAATCCAGAATATGCAACCACTTTAGCACCTCAAGTTGAAGCGCGCGCTCATAAAATCGCATGAGCCAAATTCGAACAAGTGTCAATTCAAGCAACTAACCGTTTAAAAAGGTTTACAATTCAGTTTTTTTGTTTGCTCATATTTTGTTTCGCGTCAACCAGTGTTTCTTTTAATTTTCGAATTCTTTTTTTAAATTTTATGTGTAAAATCAAATTTATTATTGTTTGTTATATTCTATTTAACGTCAAATTGTGCTCTGTTATGATTTCCATTCAGTGGTTGAATATTTCAGTTAGCAGGTCGCACGTTGAGTCATGTACGGTACACAGGATCGTAAGCCGAACAAACGGCCCGATGACTATTGGCAAGCTGGTTGGATTAAATGTGTTTTACTATTTTGCAGCTGTTTGATAAATTCTTTCTTCCATAAAAATCTCGATCGAGTGGGTTGGAAACAGGTAGGGCAAAAATTACGGGGCTGAATATATTATTTAATACCTGTTACAGTCACAGTAACCCGATGGATTAGCCCTGAAACAGCTATCAATCCCATAATAACTTACGCTTTGATTGTATTGACGTGTTGTAATTTTCTATGTCTTGTCTACTAGTATAAATTTCGTTCAGGCTACGATCCGATGGAAGAACGCGAGTTGTTCATGTCGGGACTGCGCGGTCGCAAGTTGTGCATCGTACTGTGCGTGCTCTGTGCTTTGCTCGTACTGGCTCTCGTTACACTCATGGTTGGTTATGTAACTTTTGTGCTATAGAATCCTTTTAGAATAGTAGGTTAGTTCAAGTTAATACTATTCTATAAAATCATCGTACTTAGAGTTTTGGTTTGATTTTTTGGAGAAGAGTCTGTTTCGATTTACTGAACAATGGTCCTTTATCCAGTGTAATATCATGCTGCTATCGTTCCTGCGTCTGTCACATCGCGGCATGGATGCACTTCAGTTCCACCGATTGCCCAACAAAGACAAGAATTCTGAGGTTGGTTAGACCCTGCTGTATGACGCGTAATGCTTGGCCTTAAAAGGTTTAGTTTAGTTATGAAAATTCATTCGTTAAGTCAGTGAGCCGGATGAGTTGTGCAACATTTACGTTTCGAAATGTGATGTATAGACTAGACGAATGATTCATTACAACAGTAAGTCCGCAGTATTTTGCAGGAGCACGTTGTTGAATTCACCGGCAAACACGTCGAGCTTGATGAAGCCATCACCAACAATGGCAGCATCGGAGGCTACAAGAACGACGACTTCCACATTCAAGGCCAGCGGGTTTGTATTTTTTGTGTTTGTATTATTTTTATCACCACGTGTAGCAAACGTTATTTTCTTCATGTTTCACTTTCATCAGTTTCGGTTCCTCTGTGATTAGATATTTCATTGATTCTCAGTTGATTTTATTACTTTGTATAATACAACTTAAGGTGCTCCTGTCGACGACGAACGGCGCGTCCAATGACAAGGTGAAACTCGAGCTGGTGCTGGAGGATGGCAGGATTCGTCTTGAAGGCAAAAAAATACCTTCTAAATATTTTTCAGAAAATTATCGGGAAACTGAATTTCGGATTTGAACCAATCGTTGTGCTGTGCCAACGGAATATTATTTATATTGACTTGTGACTTTGTTTTCAGGTGTAACCGATTTCCTGGCCGTCTCGCAACACTCGAACAACAGCGGCCAGACCATGTTCAGTGCGCTGCACCCCAAGTTCCGACTAGACAAATCGATAAAGACCTTTTCAACTCGTCAGATCATGACTAACCAGGTTTGTAGATCTGACATATTATTTTATCATGTTTCTGAGTTGCAAGAATGAAATACGTTTGTTTTTTATTGCGTTTTGATTTGCAAGCTTGGTATACTTATATTATATTTACGTCTACGTGTATAACTGAAGCAATCTTGTTCAGATCATTTCACCAGTGGATCAGCCACTCAAGTTCGAGGTCAAAGATCTCAGCTTCCGCGGTAATGAATTCAACAGCTTCAAGGGTCGTTCGATTCATTTTCTGGCTGAGAACAACATCGATATGCGCACTTCGGTTGGCATTTTGTTTGGTTTGCATTGCATGTATTAAATAAAGTGAAGTTTGTTGAAGACATGTAAAATATTAATGTGGTTCAAGACCAGAAAAAGTTTATAGCCACCAAAATTTAAAAGTTAATGTCTTGAATTGGAGCACAACTGAAACTATCCTGTAGTTCTAACTTGAAATGATCACTATCCATATTTACTATAATAAGCATGATAAAACTAAAATAAAAAATGGGTAAAAAGACGTAATAAAACTTTAACGTGATACTCAGGCACCTGTTCCGGTCGATATCTTTTTATTAATCATAAACGTTTCAGGACAGCGGCCAGGTGCGTCTGAAGGCAGATGCCATCTACTGGAATGACTTCAGCAAGTACCAGCTATCGTCGTCTCCCAGTCTGAGTGCCGATCTGTTGGCCAAACGTCTTTGTGCCTGCATCAACACACATCGGCTGTTTACTGTGCCCGGCAATAAACCCTGCAATATTGATCCCGGATATTGCTATTGATTGAGTGTTGAACGGCTTTTAGTATGTTGGAATAATAGGGCATTTGTCACATTTTTATGTTTCAATATTCCATATCTATTATATTCTGCACTACCTAGAAAAACTGCTTTTTGCTACGCTATTATGAGAATCTAAAGTGTTTAAAGTTCATTGGGGCTTATGAAGGCACTTTGTTCTTAATTTGCAGGATTGAACATAAATAAAGTGTGTTTGTCGTTTGAGAAACAGAATATTTCATTTGTCGTACTCGATTGATTCTTGAGTTTCTTTCTTTAGATTACTGAATCTTGTTCCTATTAAAATCTTATCATTGTCTTGTCGTTAAAAATCTACATTTATTTTTACTGATATTATATTATACGAATTGATTACTCATTTTCCTTTTCCATATTTGTCTATTTCGATTGCTTCTTGATCTGATATTATCGTACGGTGCTGGATTACATCGTGTGCCTTTCAAGCTGTGCATTTTGCTTCTTCATCCTTTGTTATTTTTTGTCGACAAACAAAATTTATCTCATTTTGCCTTGTATAATTTTTTTCCCAAAGTATACTTTTTCGACGAAACAGCTCAGTATAATGTGCATTATCTTGTCAATTTTTTTTATTGTCATAATCTTTTTATTGCCAGTTTTACTAGTCAGTTATTTGGTGCTACATTCACACTTTCAACTTCTATCTGCGAACCTTCCAATAAAATTATCATTATTATCAATATTGGGATAGCTTTTTTTGATTTACGGTCGTGGTCGTGATAGCTGGAAGCGTACTTCACGTATGTTCCTATTTAGTTGTTATGCTTTGTTTTCTTATTTTACTTTCATTTGATTTTTTGTAGAATGTCTGCCGACGTTGTCAACGGTGATGACAATGTGGTCAAGAAAGATGAGCTGAAGGAAGATTCTGGCGAAATTATTGAAGATGGACAGGTTACCGGATAAATAATTTTTTTGTGGTAAAACCTGTTCAGTTTATTAATTTTTTTTGTGCCACAATAGCAAAGTTGGATACCAAATCACAAATTTAGTCAAATTACGGTAACTATAATTTACGTTTGATAATCATCTCATCTTTGCTTACTATCAACGTTTTCGAATGCCTTGTTTATGCAGTATTCCTTCAGATTTCACGACTCATTAGGTCTAAATCTGAAGCATATCACGTTGCAGAAACCAAGACCCAAGTTGATTTCACGTTGTTTTCAGGTCATGGATGAGGATGAAACTCCGTCGGTGAACGGCGATGCTGTTAGTAACAATGATGTCAAGGAACATCGAAGTCGCGAACCATCTGAGGAGAA
Source organism: Daptonema setosum (assembly GCA_964036265.1). Classification (NCBI taxonomy): domain Eukaryota; kingdom Metazoa; phylum Nematoda; class Chromadorea; order Monhysterida; family Xyalidae; genus Daptonema; species Daptonema setosum. Next base: position 12,395,567 of record OZ038442.1, on the reverse strand, counting down.
AACCGTTCCGCGTAAGCGTAAACACAGGTTGGACGTTTTCTTTCTACTTTCGATGCTTATAAACAGTTGTTCGTTTTTATACTTTCGATTCTGATAAACAGTTGTTCGGTAACAATAGTACATTCTTTCTGTTTTGTCTGGTTTATGGTGTATTGTATTCTTTTTCAAATAAAATAACATTGAAATAGTATCGTTCAGGAATGTTTTTTTCTATTATTCCATAAGATTCATCACCGGTGTAAAGTGAGATATAATACAGAGAAAAAACATTTTTTCAGCGAGGAAATTGATCTCACTAAAGATAGCAAGGAGAAGGACAAGGACAGTGGTTCGGCTTCGCATCGGGATCGTAAGCGGGACGAATCGACGGATCACGGCCGGGATCGGGACAGATCCACAGCGAAACGGGACGATCATAATCGATCCAGTGGACGGGATAAACGCGACAATAGGGATGATAAACGCGATAACAGGGATGAAAAACGCGACCACAGGGACGATAGACATGACAAGGATGATAAACGCGATCGTGGACGGGACAGGGATAAGGACAAGTCGTCCACGTCACGACGGGATAAAGATGGTTGGTAGTTGTGTCATTGCGACATTGGTTTACTCAAATCATTAGATGACTTTTTGACTGCAGTATAATATATTCTGAATTGAAAATTTCTTTGATAAGTACTTGAACATATATAATAAAACGGCTTAGAATGATTGCAGGTCGTGACGACCGGCGTTCCCGACGAGATCGTGAGGACGACCGCGATCGGGGCGGACGATCGCGCGATAAGAAACGAAGGTCTTGCATTGAAAAACTTAATTATTTTTCTACAAAATTTATTTATCGAAGCAAAACGCGGTCGGTCTTAGTTTTATGCAATGTTTTACTCTATTTGAGTGTCGTATAAGTTTTTTGATCACCTTCTCAATTTGTTTTCAGCCCCAGTTCGAGACATCACGACTCTTCGCGACACGATAAAGACGACAAAGATGATCACAACAAGGAAGCGGAGGATGAAGAGAAGAAAGAACCCTTGTCGCTAGAGGAGATTCTCGCCAAGAAGAAGGCCGAAGCGGAGGCACAGAATAAGGTGGATTTTACGAAATTTTGTGTTGAAGTAAAGTTAGGGTTTTTTTCTAATGTAATCCTGATCATTAACCTTTTCATTTTACTACGGTCATCATTTTCATCATCATTGCCTAAACCATCATATGAATAGTTCCATTTATATACGGCGGTAGTTTCGTATAGTATGCATTTTATTTCAGTACTTCAGTTTTTCCTTACTCTGAACAGTATTTTCTGGTCGACTGGTTATTTTCTATATTTTTCCAGCCCACTTTCCTTACCAAAGAGGAGCGAGCAGCGTTGGCCATCAAAAAGCGTGAGGAGGCAGCGGCCGCACAGCGAGCCGGCATGGAGGAAGAGAGGAAGAAACGAACACAATTCATGCAGGTGGCTAAACAAGGTGAGTTGCTAAATGATTATGACTGATTGTGTTGACTGGTTATCCTCGGGTATAACCTGGTTAATCTGATGTAATAATTCAAGCGTACCTAATGCCACATTCATACCTAATGTTTCACTGTCGATTCGTCAGGTTCATATCGGGTCATTTGTTTCAGAGTACGATCGCCTGGATCGTCGATCACACAACGATCACCGACACAGACGCTACGATGACAGAGACAGGTTGGGTTGAATTTGCTTAATCAAAAGAAAAAAGCTGTACCAGTACCATGATCTTATAGTTCGAAAACAGTTTTATGAGTCGGTTTTATCCTTCATTTCGAGTATGACACTAGGGACTCAATGTCTAGTTCAGTGCGTACTGCGTAGGCCTCGAAACTAGTGGTTTTTTTAAAACTGACTTGAGACCCTGTCGCGCTGCCACTGCGAAACACCATTCTGATATGATACTAAAGTGCCTGTTAACGTAAATTATGAATAAGTCCCACTAAAATCAGTATGTTTCATCAGTGTGGTAATTGAGTTAATTTTATTAGGATTTTTTTATTAGTTTAATAAATTTTCAGAGATCGCGAACGCCGGGAACGCGAGCGTGAGAGAGATCGAGGGGATCGTGATCATCATCGTGGTGGTCGTGACCATGAGGCTGGTGCCTCGAGTAGTGCCAATCAGGAAATGATGCTGTTGAAGGAGGGCGGCAAGGAGATGGACGCCATTCGTGCTCGTTATCTCGGTTGGTTTTTGTTGTTGTTGTTGTTGTTGTCGTTGTTGTTGTTGCTGTTGTTATTGTTGTTGTGGTTGTTGTTGTCGTTGTTTTTAATGATGTTCTTATTGTTCATGATTATCATTTTGATAGAAAATGATATTAATAAGGACGATGATGTTGTTCTTGGGGAATTCTTGCTGTTGTTATTATTTACTTTGTTTTAGTGACTAGTAGCCCTGTTTTTAGGTCTACAAAAAGAGAAGCGGAAACGCGGTCGCCGACTGCACGAGCGCAAGTTCATCTTTGACTGGGACGAATCGGAAAACACGGCCGTTGATTACAACCCCATTTATAAGGAACGTCATGAAGTACAGTTCTTTGGGCGGGGAAATATCGCCGGTTGGTTGTGGGATTTCTTTATTTTACTCCACTCCATTTAAGTGTCATTTCAACCTGATTGTTTTGTCTGTCTTGTTATTTTCTAAGTTTAAGTTTCCATTTAAGGCATCGACGTCAAGCAACAGAAGCGGCAAAAGTCCGAGTTTTACAGTAAGATGATGTCGGAGAGACGGACGGACGAGGAGAAGCAGCAGGCCGCGTTGGTTGCATTTATTTAATTAACTTAATTTATTGTTTTTACATTGCTTTTGTATTCGTGGTTTGTTCTGTTTTGTCGCTCGTAACTACTATCGAAGAAACAGCTGGTTAGGATGAAAGTTAACCCGGCTGTGATATATGTAGATGTATTCTCTGTCGTTTCAGTTCCAACCAGAAGCGTATCCGTGCCAAGGAGGCCCAACAGCGGTACGACGATCGTCACTGGACCGATAAGCCATTGGAGGCCATGACTGACCGTGATTGGCGTATCTTGAAGGAGGATTTCGCTATTTCATTCAAGGTTGGCCGTTTTATCTATCGATTCTTTCGTTTTTATAAATCATCATCTATACTTCAGTTTTTTGACATTTTTATGTCATCAGTCTTTAGCTTTTTCACCATATTAGTGGAGTTGAAGAACCAAATCAGTTGCAATTCCATTGAATCGGCGGCTCGCCAAATAATTATTATTTGCTTACAGGGTGGCAACATTCCGCATCCGATTCGGTCATGGGACGAGGCCGGTCTGCCTAAAGATATCGTCGATGTCATCAACAAAGTCGGATATAAGGTATTGTGTGAATCTCTATTCTTCTCTTACGTTCAACGTAGCCCTTTATTATTTTCCATTCCTTAGTCTCTCCAAGTTATGACAGATCCAATAAATTTGATGTGATTTTAAACACAATCCCTTGTATTTTATGTAAGTTAGTCTCTCCAAGTCATGACATTCGAATTCGAACAACTTGTTGAGCTGCTAAACACGTTTTTCGTTACCTCTAATTTGAAGTTCACGTTTATCATTTTTATATTTATTCAACTTTTTTAAGTGCTTTTATTAGTAAATGTTGCAGGACCCGACGCCCATCCAGCGGCAGGCCATTCCCATCGGTCTACAGAATCGTGACGTCATCGGTGTGGCCGAGACCGGTTCGGGTAAGACGGCGGCCTTCCTGATTCCGTTGTTGGTCTGGATCACGTCGCTACCAAAGATCGAACGAGATGACCACGGTGATCAGGGTGAGTTAATTTTGTTAATATTTATCGATATATTTATAATTCATGGGTGGTTCGTATTTAAAATAGTGAGAGAATTCTGAATATCATATTCGTAGTAGGGTAATACACTACTACCCTAAAAAGGGTAGTACTGGTTTGAAACCGGACTTGAAACGCAGATCCTGCTCGTAAGTTTATTCAACTTCTCAGGCCACTAGGTAAATACCATTCTGATATGGTATTAGTGTACTTGATGCAGAGGTGGGCCGCAGGGGGGGGTAGGGGGGGTTTACCCCCCCCACTTTTCAGGGTCGGCGGGTAGCCTACCCCTCCCCCCTAGACAAAAATTTAGGTCGCCTACCCCCTCCCCCCCCCCCTACTCGAAATTTTTGAGAAAATCGGCCTCAAAACCTCGATTTGGAGGCTCATTTTTTAAAATTTTCTGGCTGTAAGATTTTTTTTTCGAAGAAACACGTTTTCTGGGTTAATTTTCTTGGTTAAAACCTGAAAAAACCGGTATATGTTATGTTTATACCATATAATAGAAGATTTTTTAGCAAAAACAAGCAAAAAACAAGCGTTTTATGCGAAAAAAAATTTTTTCTACCCCCCCCTACCCGACCTTACCCCCCCCACTTTTCGGACAGGTCGGGTAAAATGGGATTTTCTGTCGGCTACCCCCCCCACCCCCTGCAAAGTGCCAAAAAACCCGGCCCACCCCTGACTTGATGGTTTCATTATTTCAAGGTCCGTACGCCGTGATCATGGCGCCGACCCGTGAGTTGGCGCAGCAGATCGAGGAGGAATCAGTCAAGTTCGGCACACCGCTCGGCATCCGAACCGTTTCGATCATCGGTGGTCTGTCGCGTGAGGATCAGGGATTCAAGCTGCGACTTGGTTGTGAGGTTGGAGTCGGACTGATTAGGTCTTTTGTTTCAGTTTTGCTGTATTTTTTTCTTAGTTTTTTATAGTTTGCGTTTATCGAGTTTATGCAGGTAATTAAAACAGCATAGTTGTACTAGTCAGTTATCAGAATGAAATAGTGAAATTTTTGTTCTCTAAGATCTTGGGGTTTTTTATTTGATGCATAATGGGAATTGGTTTTCTGTAAAAGAGCTGTTACATGTATTTTTCTCCTAAATGTTAACATAAAGTTAGATTTTTTCGAACGAAGAAAAAACTTGTCAAATGTCAATCAACATTTTATATCATAGATTGTAATCGGCACGCCAGGTCGTCTGGTTGATGTGCTAGAGAATCGTTACCTGGTGCTGTCCCAGTGTTCGTACATCATTCTCGATGAAGCCGATCGCATGTTGGACATGGGCTTCGAGCCGTATGTACAGGTTGGTCGATACTCTGGTAATTGTTAGTTACGTATTCAGTGGCGGATCATACTTTTTTCGTTTGATTTTTTGAAATTTTTTGTTCTGAAAAATATTTATTTTTCTACATTCAGCTGAAATTATGAAATACGTAACTGGCAGTTCAAGTTCCAAGTGTGCTAAAACTTTTTTTCATTGTTGACCAGTTACTTCGCATTTATCTCTTATTAAATTGATAATTGTCACCTGTCTAGTCTAGAGCGTAGGGCGCCAGCCTCGAAAACCCGCGGTCCTAAGTTCGAAACCTGACTTGAGACACATATGCTGATTGCTGACGCGGTGCTCTGGGGTTTCTGCCATTGCCCGTCAGTTTAATCAACTCTCTGGCCACTACGAAATCAGCATTCTGATATAGTATTGGTGTGCCTTGTAAATTTCATGAAAAAAAATCGAAGTAAAAAAATTTAGATTGGTCTAGTGTAATGATCGCTACAATTTCTCCTCAATCATTCAAACCATTACTTTCAGGACATTCTCAAGTATCTGCCCGTCACCAACATCAAGCCGGACACGGACGACGCTGAATCGGCGGCTGCAATGATGGCCAACTTCTTCTCGCGGGAGAAATATCGTCAGGTTGGATTTATAAAAAATACGAATGTCTTCTTAGCTAGTGAATGAAAAATGAGGGGAATAGTGGAAATCACCTTTATGTTGGTTTAATAACCTGGAAGTAGATTCCTCGAGGTATTCATGGATTGGTCTGAAAATGTTCCTGAGTTGTTACCATAGACACTGCGTGGCCTTCTGTGGAGGATACGCTCAGTATTCTCGAAGTTTGTTAGTTAACTGATTTATTGGTAATATTTCGTCTAGCTTTATTCATTATGAAAACTGTCGATTGTTAACTGGTTGATCCTGAATATTTTATTTAGCTTCATTTATTTTGCAGACTGTCATGTTTACGGCAACAATGAGTCCGTCGATCGAGCGTCTGGCCCGCAGCTATCTGCGTCGACCCGCCGTCGTCTACATCGGCAGTATCGGCAAACCCACCGAACGTGTCGAACAGGTTAGAGGCTTTTTCATTCAATGGCAGAGCTTTTTATTTCGTGGTTTTCCGTTGAAAAATCTCACACCAAGAGACATTATTCTATCTGCGGAATGGCTTACAAACTGAGATTCATTTTGGCGAAATAATTTTTTTGCTATATCAATCACCATCAACGGCCCCATACACGTCCAAATCCTGGCTAATCTTGATTAACCTAGGATACATTTTCCCATCAAAATACACTGCGAAAAGATTAACCCAGGTTAATCTTGATTAACCTAGGTTAATCTTTGCGTTCATTTGTGTGAAAACTTGATTATCAAAATTTATCAGGAATAAATATATTTCTGGACCTGAAATTTTTTCGTAAGTAGGCCCAACGATCAGCATGACCCAACCGATTACTCGTAAGATTTTATTTCGTTTACACAAAATTTATTTCAAAGAAAACATTTTACCTCAAGCGTTCGAACAAATGAACGCAAAGATTAACCTAGGTTAATCAAGATTAACCTAGGTTAATCAAGATTAGCCATGGGCATACTTGTACACTACAAAAAAGATTAACCTAGGGTAATCTAGATTAGCCAGGATTTGGACGTGTATGGGGCCAACGTTCATGAATCTTTTTTTCTACGGAGTAACACGCGAAATTTCTTCAGATCGTGTACATGGTTAGCGAGAACGAGAAGCGACAGAAGCTGGTGCAGATCCTCGGTCAGGGCATCGATCCGCCCATCATCATCTTCGTCAACCTTAAAAAGGGTGCCGATATGCTCGGCAAGGGTCTGGAGAAACTCGGCGTTAGTTTCGTTGTTGCATGTTTTAGATTTTGATTCACTTACTCACTCACTCCTTCACTTACTCACTTACTTGCTCACTCACTCCCTCAATCACTCACTACTATTTAACTGACTCACTCGATCACTTATTCACTTATTCAATCACTCGCTCACTTACTCAATCACTTGTTCACTCACCCACTCATTCACTTACTCACTCAATCACTCGCTCACTCACTCACTAACTCACTCACTCATTCACTCACTCCCTCAATCACTCACTCACGCACTCACTCATTCACTCTCAAGAGTTATACATTTTGATGGCTTTTCAGTTCAACCCATGCGTGCTCCACGGTGGCAAGGGCCAAGACGTGCGTGAGTACGCGCTGTCCTCGCTCAAGGACGGCAGCAAGGACATTCTGGTGGCCACGGACGTTGCCGGTCGTGGTATTGACATCAAAGACGTGTCGTTGGTGCTCAATTACGATATGGCCAAGTCGGTTGAAGATTACACCCACAGGATCGGTCGAACTGGTACGTGTTTTTTCACTGTATCTTTTGTTATTTCACACTTACTTGTGTTTTTACTCTTCATTCACACATTCTTCTACTAATTAATTCAATCCATGTCTCTTTTTTCACTCATCGTTTCATTCACTTATACAGGTCGAGCTGGCAAAACGGGTAAGGCGATCACGTTCCTGACACAAGACGACGCGCCCGTCTTCTACGAGCTCAAGCAGCTGCTGCTCGAGTCGCCCGTATCGGCGTGTCCACCCGATCTGGCCAATCATCCGGAGGCGCAGCAGAAACCCGGTACCTTCAAACAGAAGGCCAGAAAAGACGAACAACTATTCGTGGTGTGATGATAAAAAGAAAAGATGTTTTATGAATTACACACTAGCACTTATTGGCAATGAAATCGAATTTGAAAAACCGACTGATAAATTCCAATTTGGGTTTAACTTATAATTCTTATTTGTTTCGACCTGTCGCACTTTTTCCCTTTTTGTTATCGTTATGAAATGTTTTGTTATTTGTGTAAGATTATTGCTTTTAGCTCATTATTGTGAATTTCTATTATCATTGTGATCATGTTTTTTGTGAAATTATTCATTGACTTCAGAAAATAAATAAGCTGAACGTGTCTTGATCGGTTGGTTGTCGCTGGTGTTATCTCAATGCGTGGTGATCGCATCGCTTCATATTTAAAAAAACTATAATATTTTGTATAATAATATGATCTATCTGTGTTTTCCATTTGTTTTGCAAATTCTAATGTTACAGATAATCACTACTCATGATGTCCGAACCGCATATTCAGCAGACGCGGGCGAAGGCCATTGATAAATTGTTAGTTAGGAATTATGATTTATCACCTGCTTTTTCAAGATTACCTTTTAGTTTTGTCTTCAATAACTTGACAAGCTTTGTTGTTTTGTAGATTATTATGGTTGGTTCCAAAAAATATCAATCTAATTCCAAGTTTTTGGTTTATAGCGAAACACTGTTATCCAAGTTGGACAGCAGTCTGTACGGTAATCGGTCGGCCGCCGAGATCGAGCAGCAGATCTTTGAGCAGTCGCACAGTGATTTCAGTTCGTACCAGCAGAACGTGACCACGTTGCTGAAGAATATGAGTTGGTGTTTTTTATGGTTATTCAATTTTCTGGCCGCTACAAAAACACCATTCTGATATGGTATTAGCGTGCCTTATGGCTTCAGTTAATGAATAAGTTCAAAAATGGTTTCACTTCACCCGTAAATGATTTTGTTGGACGCAGATTATAAGTTTATGGTTATAACGAGAGAAAACTTAGAAAAATGCAAAACCAATATTCAAATCAACACAACTTTCCAGATATGCAAATCCAACAGCAACAACAACAGCCCGGCATGTACCACCAACAGCAGCAGCAGGCTCAACAACAACAACAGTATGCTAATCAGGCCCAGGCCAACATGGGCATGCGACCCATGCAACAACAGTATCCACCACATCAAATGGTTGACCACTCTTTCATCTTTTTGTGTGTTTTTCTTGATAATAAAACTTGAAAAACTCAAAACATGTAAAAGGTAAAAGTATATAACTATCTTTTCTTTCAAAGCCCTCCTTATCTACAAAGATGCTGATATGAATATTTTAAGTGCCGTGTTCACATCAGCTCTCTAATGCAAATTTACACAATCTTATAAACTTGTGCCTATGCCTTTGCACGCTGTGTAACTGGCACAATTATGACGCATATGCCACTCATTTACGTTGTGGTTGTGTAGATGGTGTAAAGAGTGCGTTATAGAGGGGGAAGCTGTTTTACTACGTACATACGTGATACTTGATTCGGTTCCGCTTGCCTTCAATATAATGCCAAAACTAGAAATTGTAAGAAGTAAATGTTATGTGGATGAATTCACTGGAAACACGAAGTGGTTCATTACGGGGTTCTATAACATGTAGTGTAGGGGAGGGGGGCACATAAAGGGTAGATGAACTATGTTTTCTTCTCAGATGTAAAATCTGAACTTTTCAAGCACTGGTTTTCAACTAAATTACTTTGTTGGTAATTATTGTAGATGCAGGGCGGACCGCAACAGTATGCAGCTGTTATGCCACAACAGGCGGCGGGGCCACGAGGCCAACCACAGCAGATGGGCATACAGATGCAGCGTGCGATGACTGAGCAAGATACTAGACGAAGTGAGTGCAAAAATGAAAGATGTTTAGTGAAGATTGTTGAACGGTAATGGTGTCTTCATAATATTGTCGGACCATGTTGTGACGTTTCAAAATATTTCGAAGCTCCAAAATGTCGGAACGAAACGTTTCGAAACGCCACCAAACGTTCCGAAAAAAGTTACAACTTCGACTATGAAGGCACCGAATAACGAAGTAGGCCATGATGCACCATGCTAATTGAAATCGTGTTTCAGTTTTGGCCAGTTTACCACCCGACCACCAGCAGTATCTGAACTCACTGCCAATGCAGAGGCGCAGCGAAGAACTGTACCGTCTGTACATGGACGAAATGCGCTTGGCCAACATGCAACAACAACAACGTCAACAACAAATGTTGCAGCAACAACAACAGCAGCAGCAACAACAGCAGCAGCAACAACAACAACAGCAGCCATCGCAACAACAACCGCAACAGGTGAGTGAAAATACGAAATACGTTTTTTTTGTGTAACTGTTAACCTTTGTGATTGTGAAAAACTTACTTGACGAATCATTTTCTAGGAGTTTGTGCGACATCCGGGTGTTGTGCCCACTTCTGCTCAACAACAACAACAACAACAGCAGAGATACATGCACCCTAATGCCGAACAACAACAACAAAAGTAAGTTTTTATGATCATATTACGACTTTCGGGACAATAAAGAACTGTTCATTAGATATATCTAGTCAAAATAGGATATCAGGATAACACATGAGTTTGGGTTTATCGGAATGTAACATCATGTTACAGTGTACCGTACTCACAACCGAATCAAATGCAGTATGCCGGTGGTCAACCGCCCGCAACGATGGCCGCTCGTGGATTCAATCAAGGTCGGTTTCATCATTTATTTTCTGATCATGATACACAGGGTTATTCCAAGGAAGAAATCAATCAGCAGTGGTTCATGAGCTACTTATCGGTTTCTTTATTGTATTACGGATTCAGGTATGATGTACGCGGGTGGTCAGATGAACACAAGCACTGGCATGAGGATGCCCACTCCACAGCAGGCACAACAGCAGCAGCAGCATGTGCCACAACCGCAGGTGAGTCGTAGAGTGAGTGAGTCAGTCAATCAGTGAGTTAGTGAAATAGTGATTCCATCAGTGAGGTGAGTCATAGAGTGAGCGGATCAATCAGTGAGTTAGTGAAAGAGTGAGTCCATCAGTGAGTGGCTTGGATAATGTTTTTGGATAGGGTATGATGTGAGTAAAGCTAGTACGGAATGAGTTAGTGGGTGGGCTTCTATGTCTGAAGTTAGGTACCGGAATAATAACTCAAGGAGAATCTCTCCAGAAATTGCCGAAATGCCCCGTAAATTTTATATGTGAATATAATAGATGGTAATGAAAAGCGTCATGGCTCAACATAAGCCATGCTGGCGACTTTAGCAATTTTCGGTACGACTTAGTTTTAATTAGTGGAAAAACTTCAGGTAAGCACGGCTCAAATGTCACAACCGCAGCAGTACGTTCCGCCCGGTGTGCCCGTGTCCAAGGCCAATGTGCCACCACAACAACAGCAACAACAAGCCGCTATGGAACAACGTCAACAACAGAGTTCGCTGATTGTTGTTGTTATAGTTGTAGATTTTGTTGTTGTTAATTTTGTAATTTTTGTTGTTATTGTCAATGTTGTTGTTATTTTTGTTAGTGCTGTTGTTGTTGTTTGTTGTTGCTGTTGTTGTTGTTGTTGGTATTGCCTCTTACTTCACCATGTGATGACCATTCAATTTTGTTTATTGTTGTTGTCTTCAGTGTCCAAAGGTCTACCACCTGGTATGGTACCTCAACCGTCAACGGTCTCATCCGTCCCACCCGTTGTCTCCCAGCAACCAGCCACTTCAATGGCTCCCTCCAATACGCGTCCTCCCGATCAGCAGATCCCGGTGAGCACCCAGCAACAACAACAACAGGCACAACCACCAACCATGCACGATGAGGCATATCTGTTAGTGTCCGAGTGATCGGGTGGTTAGAGTGCTAGTCTGATGTGCACATGGACATGGTTCGTAGCTCGGATTGAATGAACTGCGTACGTAAATAGGATTTTCTTTTACTCAAGTGTCCTACTTTGTTTGTCATTTGAACCTCTGTTTTTTCATCATTAATGTTATAATTTCAGCGCCAAAGTAAGAGAATTGTCCGTGTACCTGCCGCGACTGCACAAACGAAAGTCAGACCCAATGTCCGACACGGAGAAGGCAAAGAACGATAAACTCATTCAAGTACTCGAAAAACAACAGTTGGTTCCGAATTTCGTTCTTATTGAATAGTTGAAGTTTGAAAACTTTTCTGATGGACTGTCGAATTTCAGCTATTGCAAGATGGAGCTACTATTGCAGATCGAAATCGCACTGAAGCGGTTGTTCCCGGTTAGCAATTTTATATTCAATTTTCATTCAACTTAACTTACTGTATTTTTATTGCACGGTTGTGTATCGTAATCCAATAATCCAACTTATCAGGTCATGAGTGTGTGAAATGTTGTACTTGATCACAACATTGTCTTAATCATAGTGATTACACAGTGACCATTTCACCATTTTGATTTACCTTACCTTCATGTAGTCCCATGATGGCCATCAGATTTTTCCTGACCATCAATCCTGACCATGAGTGTATTTCAGCCGACGAGTCTGTGCCAGCCACTGCAAGATGCCGTCGTCAACGTACTACGATCGCACGATGGCAAACACCTACTGAAGAGTGCGTTCCCCGATCCGTGGTCGGGCGTGGCACATATGCGATGCAGGTTAGTGTCATGGTGGGAAATTATTAGTGTTAATTCATCTGCACCAAAAATTGTTATCAGAAACAAATGGATGTTATCGAAAAGGAGAGCTACTTTTCTGTATTATGTTATTTATTCAGTTCAGTTATGTTATGCCATAATAGCAAAGTAGGATACCAAGTCACAATAGTGAAATAACGGTCATCCGATTTACAATGACAATCACTGATCATCAACAGTGATTTATATGTGTAGTTCAACCCTACAACGCATATGTTGTCTTTTTTGTTTGTAGAAACCCAATCTGCTGTTGTCACACTCATAAAACCCGTTTTATGTAAACGTTGCGGTAATTTGCTGTATTTCTGTTTGGTAACCGTAAACCCGAAAAAATAAATGGTGTCGTATGCGCATAAAATTACTCGTACTGGTACTAAACTATACGACAGCTGATAGTGGCTGTCGCTACGCTAGCCAATGCAAAATATATCAATGTGCTGCTTAATGGTCGATGCAACTTTTGTGTGGTTCATATCTGGTAGAATAAATTACATGCGACCTAATTTATTTTTGTGGCCGTAGCTGGTTGAAGCATTTCAGAGTGCCGGAAGAGTGGCGCATGCCGGCCGACTACCAGGTGACGCTGGCCGATCGTGACGTGGTGACGCCGTTCAGCGTCGAGTGCGTCAACGGTGAACACATCAGCATGACGCATGCATTTGCACAGGTACGTCGCGTCACCCTCACTGGTACAACTCGGTGTACTAATTTGGTGAATAGAGTGCAGTATTGGTGCCCCAATACTCCCCGTCCGCCACTATTGTTACGTCATATTCCCCAGACATTGACTCTATGCATATTTGTCTAGCCCAGTTGTTTACTGCTTTCTAACTTGTCTACGTGTAGAATTCTATTTAGACGCCCCCGTTTTCCCAATATTAGTAGATTATACTATAAGTCTATAACGCTATATATTTGTGGTACGCATTGTATCAGTGCGCATTGTCTACCCCGTATTGTCAGTTCCGTCTTTTCCCATACGTTTTCACTCGTCTATTTAACTGTGGTTTTTGAGTAATATCTAATGAAGAAACAGCCGAATAAGTGCGCCTCGTCTAGTTTTTCACTCGTCTATTTAACTGTGGTTTTGGAGTAGTATCTAATGAAGAAACAGCCGAATAAGTGCGCCTCGTCTAGTTATCTATAAAACAGAAGTTCAAACCAACCGTAATTGGCATCTCCTGGGTGTCATCTCAGCCTCTTCCGAATTCGTCCCAGCGTTCATAATTTTGGAAAGTTTTCGTCAAAAAGTGAGCGTGCGCCAAAAGTGTGAAATATTGTTATTGCGCCAATATTTTAAAATTGTGCTAATACATTGAACTATTGTGCCACCGAGTGAATGCATCATCGACTACAAATGGCGAAGAAGAAGACAGGTCGTTGCCGTGCAGATGTGAGCAGTGTGGATGATTCGAATTCGCGCCAACGTCAAGATGTACATCCGGTTCAGTTTGCGGAGGGAGGAACATCAATGATTAGTTACTCCAAGTTTCTTTCATCCATCACTCAACTTTCTAACAGTCTGGATGATCATTTAATCGATCATGCCATTTCTACAATTTTTCTAATTCATCAATCATTTGAGCCTGTTAAATCAGTGAAAATTTCGTATGATAATGTGAGCCTGACTGATGTGAATGAGCGTTTATTATGGTTGCGTGAAGCTGGACGCCAACTATTTACAGTTGCCTCTTCGATTCCATGGCCCAATACCAGTGCACACGCGAGTTCATTCAATCGGGAGGACGTGAATGTGAGAAGTGATCCGTCGTGCAGCCGTGCAGTTCCCGTGGATGGTGAGCAGTCGTTTAGCCGTGCATGTGAGCAGTCGTCGCAAGGTGGGTTTATTAGTAAGTCAACGAGCGGTCGCGTCAACAAGCACGTTGCGGTACCTGCGGTGAATAGCACTGATCTGGTCAGCACGTGTCCGGTGGCATCGAGGGGCGACGAACGCACGCGTGGTAAAGCCGATGTGGTCAGCACGTATGCTGCGGCACCTGCGGTGATTAGCACCGATGTGGTCAGCACATACGATGCGGTACCTGCGGCACAACATGAACCAACTGGCTCGTTACGACAACATGTGGCGGATCACCCACGACAACCAACGAGGCTTCAACGACAACCAACGGGTCTATACGGGCGTGAGCAAGCTGATCTGGTCAGCACGTATGCTGCGGCACCTGCGGTGATTAGCACCGATGTGGTCAGCACATACGATGCGGTACCTGCGGCACAACACCAACCAACGGGGTTCCAGCGCCAACCAACAAGGCGTCATAATCAACAAACGGGTCAACACATGCGTCAACAAGCTGATCTGGTCAGCATGTATGCTGCGGCACCTGCGGTGATTAGCACCGATGTGGTCAGCACATACGATGCGGTACCTGCGGCCCAACGACAGCCAGTGCATGCCACCTACGATAACCAACACGGTGGTTCCGGTGATTTTTGCGATCAGGCGTTAATGGGTATGACGAATCGACTAAGTAGGCGAGCGGACGAAAATACGTTATTAAGCGGGCGTTTCAAGCGATTCAACGGCGACACGCAGCGCGTAAATTTTCATCGATGGCTACAAGGCGTGCGTACTCGACTACAAGTTAACGATGTCAGCGAAGACATTAAACTGCAACATCTGCTTAACTGTCTGGAGGGAGCAGCCGAGTTTGAGCTGATGCGTGATCAGGCGGATGACAGTTTCGATGAAGCCGTGCAGTACTTAACTGACAAGTACACCGGACCGGGTGATCATGAATGCAAACTGCTGAAGTTTGAGCAGCGTCATCAACTGCCAGGCGAGTCTGTATGCGGTTTTGCAGCCGCACTGAAGGCTTTATGTCCGTTGGAGCGTGGTCATTGGATGTACACAAAGTACATGATTAACAAGTTAAGGACCGGCCTGAGCAATCCATTGTTTCGTCGTAAAGCTGCCATGGCTTTTAGACGACGTGTGGCTAGTTTCGATGACCTCGTGGAAGAGTGTGCGCTTGAAGAAGCAGTCGACATGGAGTTCAGCGGTCGTGACGTATCCTCAAACTGGCATGATGAAGAATCTGAATCACAATCCGAGTGTTATCAGCGTGCATCATACGATAACTACCGGCCTAAATATGTGCGTGCGATGCCTGACTGGTCTAAGATTCGCTGCTATGCGTGCCACAACTACGGTCACAAGGCGTACAGGTGTACGAAGCGGCATGAGGGTTACGGTCAGCGCGTTGAGGGTTACGGTAAGCGCCATGACGAATACGGTAACCGTCGTGAAGATTACGGTACGTACGTTAATACCGTAACTGCGGAGTCCAATAGTGATCGTGTTTACGGTCACATGGATCAGTTAACGGGTACCATGAAGAGCATGATGAAGGTGACTGAGACGTTGACTACAAGAGTCAAGGACCTGGAACAGAAATTAGATGGTTATAATCGACTGTCTATGGTTAAATCAGTATGCGCGGGCGAGACTGAGAAGAAGAACAGTGAGCTGAAGCGTCGTGTAGCGCGTGTTGGAGGTGTTTATGTGCACTCCAAAAGTTATTCGCGTGATGTTTCGGATGAAGTCGAGCTGAAGGAGAAGTTTCATACGCCTGAGCGAGGGGTAAGTCGTGGGATTCAGCTTTTGCCGTCTCTGCAGCTGAATTGTGCGCTCGTATGGTGCATGATGATCGTGATGTTTATGGGATTGGCGTGTGCGAGCGATGTGGCGACGATGGCGTGTGATGTCAAGATTCAGCATGAGGTGTGTGGTAGCCATGTTCTGACGTTTAATGTACGTTCAGACAATGCGTTTATTGGTGGTGATCATCATGATGTTGCATACGTGGGTTACGGTGGAGGTGATGTTTGGATGCGTAGTGGGATGAATAGGACGAGGCTGAAGGATGAACAAGGCGCGTGGATGAAGGATTTCGAGTCGTGTGGACATGGTTTTGCGGATGGCACGTGCGTGGAGTTTCGTGGTTCGAATCGTGGCGTGAACGATCGACTGGGAGTTTTCGAGGCTTCGTGTTTGGAGATAGCGATGGCACGCAGCGAGGCGTCATGGTATGGTTCGAGCGAGTCTGGTAACGTCGTTAGTTGACTGTCAACTCACGATGTATAACTGTTAAACTTGACTCACATCTAATAATTTGTTTTGTAGATTTTTCTCCCGCAGATATGACGATGTTGATGAAGAAGGTGTGCGATGAAGAAGGTGTGCCCGTGTAGGTATATGATTGTGATTCTGTAACATTATTCTGATAGCTTAGTTCTAAAATAATAATTGAGTTCTATGTTAATATAATACATTGCTTAGTTGAGTATCATGTGATATCATTGATTCAACTAATATATTGGTCAGCTTAAATTCTAATTTTATAGTCTATTGAGTATTAGTCTATAATTATTACCCCATTCTAAGCCTACATTTTTACTATCACAACTTATTTTTTATTGGAGGAAGGGGAAGTGCAGTATTGGTGCCCCAATACTCCCCGTCCGCCACTATTGTTACGTCATATTCCCCAGACATTGACTCTATGCATATTTGTCTAGCCCAGTTGTTTACTGCTTTCTAACTTGTCTACGTGTAGAATTCTATTTAGACGCCCCCGTTTTCCCAATATTAGTAGATTATACTATAAGTCTATAACGCTATATATTTGTGGTACGCATTGTATCAGTGCGCATTGTCTACCCCGTATTGTCAGTTCCGTCTTTTCCCATACGTTTTCACTCGTCTATTTAACTGTGGTTTTGGAGTAGTATCTAATGAAGAAACAGCCGAATAAGTGCGCCTCGTCTAGTTATCTATAAACCAGAAGCAAACAGAAGATCAAACCAACCGTAATATAGAGTTTCTTGCTGAGGTGATTTAGACTGTTATCGAAAGTTTTATAGAAAGTGCATCTTCGGTGATGTTTATCGATATGTCGAGTGATTTCAATATGTACAGGTACTCTGTTGACCTAGTTATTTTGTCATCAATCATTCAACAATAAATCTGACTTCCGTCCACATTTTGCATTTCAGTTGTAGCAAGTTTCTGAAGTTTGTTGTGTTGTGAATCAACCCTTTTTTCTTCGTTCGTGTTTTTATGTTTACGAATAATCTTGTTTTCATTACAGGAAATGCACCAGCTATCCAATCGCATCCACATTCAACCCGATCTCACGCAGCCACCGCTGTCAGCCAAGTCACAGTTCGTCACCATCCAGTGTAGGAGAGGTTCGCTTTCTTCAGTTGAAATCTGAATACAATTTGTTCAGTTATTATGTGTCAACAGACAACAGCACAGTTGTGCATCCAAATCACAAATATAGTGAAATGACGCCCCATCCCCCTATTTACGTGTGAGGATATTTGTCAGTCATTCATCTTTGTTCGACATTAGTTTACATTGACACTGACAGTCCCTTTGACGTGAGTAGACTAGTCGACTGTTTCATTGATTTTACTACGTATCATGGTTGTTTCATACCCATTGGATTGTCTCATTATAACTTGAATTATGTGTGCAGTAGGCGAGCCATCAATCGCTTCGTCACTGGTGCTCGACATCCCGGTCGCCTACCCCAATACATTGCTCACCGTTGATTGCTGTCAGTCCGAGTCAGGTTGGCTGTCGGTTGAATTCTTTTTCTGGTTCTCGATTGGTTTTCGCTTTTTTGAATCCATTCTTATAATCAATTATGAGGTGGCCAATAACTATGTTCTTTTATCTGTTACTAATTATTGTTGCACATTCGGCCCCGTTTCACGCCAGTTTTTTTCATGCCATCAATCGAGTCGAGTCATCGTCATGGAAAGTGTTTACTCTTAATACAAACATGAATATAACCCTCGAGATCCAAGTATTTCCCCCCAGCTGACCTTTACCAACTGAATTCCAGGTCTTCGTGATCCGTACTGTGTGAACGCATCGGCCAACGCTGTCGGTGAGTTCGATCGGGTGGCCAGTCTGAAGCGGAGATGGTCGACCCACAATGCCAGGACGTTGACGCACATGCTCAATGTTTGGATGAGTGCGTGATTCATCGATTGATTCACATTACTGGTCTGTCCATACATACTCCGTAGGTGGAAATAACAAATGTTGGAGCAAACCGTCAAAAAGTGTCCTGTAAAATAGTTTCCATACAAATATTTTTGTTGGCGGGAATTCAAGTTTGTTTTTCTCACAAAAATCTCTACTTATATCATCTTATTGTATTGCACCGGCAAATTGAATCGCAGTTGGCTGATGAATTTTTTTTTATCTTTTTCGGAAACTCATTGCGACGGGCCGGTTCAGTTTACTTTGATTGTCCAGAAGAATGCGCTATTCAACATGCACGTACGATCTACTTAAGGGTAATTCAACAGCAACTCACTCACCATGTAGCTTTTATTACCACCCGATATTCCGAATCCATTGTAATATATACGTGATCATGCGTGTTCGGAATTTTTATGTATTCCCGGCGTCTGTTAATTTAATGCAGTGGGAACAGAATGATGTCGCCTCTGAAACATCAAGTGTTGCGTGTATTGAATAGGGAAAAACAATAGTCTGCCATACACAGCAATGTGTCAGGCTGCGACACCTTTCTGTTTTTGCTATATATTACTCCTAAATCCGGTTTTCAATCCGATTCATTGGTTGACGATGGCACATTTAGTGCCCACCAGACTGTTGTGTATGTTGCAATGTTTTGCTGTTATATTTATTGGTTTTCATAATAAGATTGCAAAGGTGTGTTATAAAATCATTAAGTTTGTTCCGACAACCAGTCAGTCATATAAGTTTTTCTCGTGGTTTTTCTTTTCCTATGCTTCTATCGTAATTTAATTGATTTGTTTTGTTTTTAGTTATTCAATTGTTTAGTATACTACACATACAGAATTCTCACTGTGATCAGCTATCATTTCGGAATGTTCTCTCCTGTGCACCATAACATAACACAAATTATATATAATGTTTTATTACTGTTTCGACAGGCTACGTTATGAAATTATGTCGGGTATTTTTGATGAATGTTTTAACTCTATGTACTTGTTTTTATTTGTTATTAAGAGTCCCATTTTTGCTTTATAAAATTACTTTTGCATATAAAAGCACTCGTATTTCTATGCCAACAAATAGGGTGTTTGTTATACCATAAACATATTTATGAACTATGATTATTTGTTATATTTAGTATAGTATAAGATTGTACAACATATTTGACATGCTGCATTATAAAAAAATCATGAATCATGAATATAATGTTTGGTCCAGAATGAAGTCAAAGTGAAGTTCAGTAAAGTATTAGTTGTATGGTGATTTTACGACTGGTGAAGGTGTACAAGCACCATGCATGGGGCACAGACTATTTGGCTTGGGTGTTTTTATTATCTCCTATATACTATATTTTACTATTGTATCCAAGCTGTTTCCCTTCCGAAGTACGATAGTGTGAAACTTTTATGGCTTTTGACTTTACGTTTCAGTTTCATTTTATTGGTATGGCTTGACTAGACTTTCTTGTTGCTCAGATAGGTTTTTCCCGCGTGAATTTCTTTTTATCTGCTTTGCTGTCAGAGCGATTTCAAATGTTTGGAAAATTACATCCAAACAATATACAAAGAGTGCGGTTAGTTCATGAATCGTTGTTTTTGGTTGTTTTAATGTCTTATTTGTTTGAAATCGGAAAAAAAATTCCGATACTTATCATGCCAAGGCACAATATAGTTTATCTTTGTTGTCCCACAACAGTGATAACCGAACGACGAGAAATTACTCAATCCTAAACATACGTTCAAGTTAAGCTATTTTTGAGTGGTATGAAATTCTGATGGGATTCATTAATGCTTCAGGGTATTTTTATTGGAATCAGATCAGTACCTCAGCTCTTTGCCGTCCATGCTCATGCATGCAAACTACTGAAACAAAATTCGGCGTGTCCTCAGTTCATGTGCATCATGGCTAAAACCAGCATGATAATACATAGTTATTTGCATATGTACATGTTCATTGTACTTGTATAGCCCGGATTATGTTCGTATATTGAGTCATGAATTTGCACGTTCACTATATAGTTTATAGTTACATACGTGTGTATTAGAATTTCAATCGCCGGCATTAATTTTGAATGTTATTTGAATCCTTATTGTTATTATTCAGTAAAAAAATTACCAGTTTCGTATGAACTTTCCTTGTCATGGGAACTTGGACAGTAACTGTTTCAGCGCTACTCCGTTCGATTTTAGCTGTGACGGGTTTTCTGCAGTGTATAATATTGCTTCTTAATTTTAAAATGCCTAATTTGTTGCATTGTATTTTGTATATTGAAAATGGCGAAGCTCAACCAATACAACAATGCCGAAAAAATTATTAATTTCTTCATGCATACATTCTTAGTACTGAACGCACATGCAGCACCAGCAGCAGAACTTGCGTGCACGCGCGCACTCACTACACTTTGTTACGTGTTCTTTGAGCTGGACTTTTGAGCGTAAGATTGTGCGCAAGTGTTTTATTGAATTAGTTTTCTACTGGAAATACCTATATTATATACCGGAATTTTTATATACGAATTTTTTCCGAAAGGAAAGAAATGAACAAACTTCTCTGGCCTTGAAATCGAACGGACGATAGTCATCTCATATTCAGAAAAACCAGTAAGTTCAACTGGTTTGTAGAAATAAGGTGAAGAAATATATGTGTAGGTGGTGTGTACAGTTGTTGTATTCATGTTCATTGGATATTAGATCGCACGTAACCACGCGGAGGTTTCATTATGACTCAGTTGCACTTCCGCTCTTGTAAATGATTGAAACCGCATTCTATGTTTGATGAGTTGAATGAAATTTATGAAGATGATAATTTACAGTTTCACACCTATTCACCATATGTCTTGTATTTTATCTATTTACTATCATAGAGTTAATTCTGTTATTTTTCTTAACGTGAAGACGACAACAAACGACAGTCGATCAATCAAGATCTGCGTTGTAATGGGCCGTTTCTCTAAAACATCTTATATTTTATAAAACAATACCTATGTTATTGCTTCTTCACCTCAAAATGCCAACCTTTTCTCATCCTATGACTTTCAGGGAATCAAATCTGATATCCGGCTTTTTATTTTCATCCACTCGGAACACTCTGCACCTAATTATCTTACATACCATACCTATTCGTAATTGTTGTAAAACTACAATGCTTTGAAGTTTTCTTTTAGAATAAATAAATAAATACGACAATTACCCATGGCCAAACCACCACGTCGTCAGCACGTCACCAAGGACAGACACCATCAGAGCAAGGACAATCATGAACGGGTGTCGGGCAAGGACCTGGCTTGGCGTGTCATGATCGTCGTATTGGGTTAGGACTTATTTGGGTACTGTTTAACTCACGGAATTTGACTTTTTACTTAAAATGATCTCACACAATTTTACATAAAATAGTCTTTAATGATTTGATGTCACATAAAATGAACTCTCATAATTTGATCATTCATAATGGGGAACTCAAAAAAACTTCATAATTCAAACCTTGTCGAAAACTTCTTCAACTCAATCAAACTTACTATTGGTACATAATTGTTTTAAATAAAATTATCTTAATTTCGGGTGTTTTTACTGGATTGTAAAAATCATGAGTGTATTCGCTTGAGGCATCGTATTTGGCATACTGAATCGCAATCATCTGGCCAACATGTTCGAATCGGACCGGCATTTCTCGCACCTGTCTGACCTGGAACGCGAGATGACCTTCCGAACTGAAATGGTTATTCTGACTGAACTAAGTTCCGTATGATTACAATCATCTAGCTTGTTGTTCAATGTTCCGACTCAAAAGTTCAATTAGTCGGTGTTCGTGCTTTTGTAAAAAAGTTAAATGTTACGATACGATGATATTATAAGCAATTTATCAAGCATAACTTTTTGGGCCGAAATGCAACTTCAATTTTGTCTAATTACAGGGTCTTTACTTTTCCTACTTCAAAACACTTGTGAATGCGCCCACGTTTTCGGAGGGTCTTTATGAGATCACCAACGATAATGTTACCGAAGTCGGACACACCATAAACACCCTGAAACGCTTCAATCTGTATCCTGAGGTTTGTGGTTGCTGTTGTTGACCTATGAGGTTGCTGTTGTTGTTGTTGATCTATGAGGTTGTTGTTGTTGACCTATGAGGTTGCTGTTGTTGTTGACTTATGATGTTGTTGTTGTTGTTGACCTATGATTTTTATGTTTTTTTTTTAATATGATGATGATGATGGTTTTGTTGTTGTCGAATTAAGGTAATGATGTTGTTGTTGTTGTTGTGGTTGTTTTTGTGTTGCTGTTGTTGTTGACCTATGATGTTGTTGTTGTATGTTATTGTCGTGTTATATTCGTTGATTTATTGGCTTTTCAATATTATTGAAAATATGCCATTCAGGTGTTGATCGCGTTCTTCTACCGTACGTACATGGGCATGGCCGAGCGGCAGAAATGGCAGACTCAGATCTGCTATCAAACGGACCGTGGCAAAGGCATGTCGCCGATTGTTAGCTGTGAAGGTTGGTCATCCAACAAATAATTTTTATTCAGTTTTTATGCCACAATAACAATGTTGTGTAACTCTGGTCTAGTGCGTAACGCGCCAGCCTCGAAAACTGGCGGTCCTGGTTCGAAACCTGACGCGTTGCTCTGGGATTTCTGCCTTTACCCGACACGACAGTTTATTCAACCTCTGGCCACTTCGAATACACCATTCTGACATGGCTCCAATCCTATAGGAACTACTGTTGAAAATGGCCTGATATCATATAGATTTTTATCTGAATGTTTGTTATTTGTTGTATTCAAAGTTTTGGTTTGGCCATTTCAGGCAATGGCAACATGTACTACTTTTACGTGAACACGGCGTTTTTGTTCGGCGGATGTGTGGCTGCGTTGGTGTTCTACTTTGGCGTATTACTCAGGTTCGGTTCGACTATTTAGGTTTGTTGTTGTTTTTGTTGTTGATGTTGTTGTTGTTGTTGTTGTTGCTGTTGCTCTCTTGTTGTTGTTGTTGTTGTTGTTGTTGTTGCTGTTGTTGTTGCTGTCGTTGTTGCTGTTGTTGTTGTTGTTGTTGTTGTTGTTGCTCTTGTTGATGTTGTTGCTGTTGTCGTTGTTATCGTCGTCGTCGTGAATGATAATGTGGATGAGGATAATCTTTCTTCTGGTATTTTCTAATTGTCTTATCTTTATTTCATCGTATCCATGTTTTATTTGTTTGCAGTGATTCCTTAATCGGAGGCCTAATAGCCGTGGCATCGTTCTTCTTCAACCACGGCGAAGCCACCCGAGTTCAGTGGACACCTCCGTTGCGTGAAACATTTGGTTATCCAGTGTTCCTAGCGCAGATGCTGCTCGTCACCTACATGATCAAGTTAGTATTGTTGTTTGCACGTAGTTGCTGTTGTTGATGTTGCGGTCGTTATGGCGGATGTTGTAGCTGCGGTTGTTGTTATGGTTGTTGTTGTTGTTAAGTCGGTTGTTATAGCTGTGGTTGTTGTTGCTGTTGTTGTTGTTGTTGCTGTTGTTGTTGTTGTGGTTGTTGTTCTTGTTCTTGTTGCTGTGGCTTTTAAGATAAAGGTTGTAGCTGTTGTTGTTATGGTTGTTGTTGTTGTTCTTAATTTTACAACTGAATACTGCAGATATCGCATGACGGGACTCAACTGGACACTCCTGGTAGCCGGACTCACCGCCAATTACATGCTGTTCTGGCAGGTGCGTGTTTTTTTGGGATTCAGTATAGAATTGACATTTTTGATTGATACTTATAACATCGTCGGTTTTTAATGCACCGATTTGATTGTATAGTGTTCAAACTTATTCTTATCTGTAATTGTGGACTTTTTATTGCAGTTTGCATCGTTCTCCCTGAGCACACAGGTCGGTTCGTTGTTCGTCACGTTTGTGCTCGGCTATATTGACACGGCCGTTCTGTCGTCCATTATACTTGGACTCCTGGTTAGCACCTACCTGAATTCTACCGTGCGTGTAGTTTTCAGTCTTCAAATTTTTTGTAAATCCCTGTTATTGAATTGCCCTGTCACGCACGCACTCATGAATTTTTGTAAGTGAAAAATAATTTGTCTGACTGAACTGAATATGTACATTACACTCATTTTATATAATTGCAGCTTGGTTTCGTGTCAGCCTTTATCCTGCTGTTCGGCAACTCGATGCTGCTCACGTCGCTGTTCCTGTCCAGTCTGATGACCACTTTTGTTCGTCCTTCGTATCATCTTTTGTTTTTGTGATAGGTGTTGGAAGGATATATATTTCATGATTAGGGTATGTTAATCATAAGTTTTTTTTTTTATTATTTTGTTTGTTAATCTTTATTTGTTGACAGCTGCTGATCATGCTCAACAAGATGCTGCGACTGCTCAAAGTACCGCTGCTCACTCGTATCACTCAGGTTTGTTCCTGGCATGAAACAGTAATAGCCAAACAATGTAAAACAAATGACCAATGTGAACATTTCCTATAATATATTTAATCTCGATAATCAAAAAACATTATGATAATATGTAACATTCGAATAGTGTTTCAGGTAATTTTATTCGGAGCTGGTACGCTGGCCATAAAATTCGGTATCGGGCACGTGCTGAATGTGGAGGATGATGTTAGTTAGTTAGTCCGTCAGTCAGTCACTTTGGTAAACGGATGGTTTAGTTTGGCAGAATTAGGACTGAATTTGTGAATAAAAAAATCAGTATTGTAGCGATTGAGTGAGTTAGTCAGTGTTGAGATAGTAGCGCTGTGTAGGTCAATCATGGAGGAATTCGTTGAGGTGTTGAGTGAGCCCGAGCATGTGAGTAATTAGTAAATCAGTCAGTCAGCAAGAGTGAGTTAATATGATGTTTCAAACGAAACTGGGCCACTGAATAATTTGCATTTCGACTGAAAAAATACACACAATTTAATGGTTTTGCAGGCGCACGTATTCGACATTCTGCGCGCCAAATTCACCGACTTCAGCAACTTCCACACGCGCCTGTACACGTGCGCCGTCGAGTTCGACTTTCAGCCATACGTGGTTCGTTTTGAGGGCTCCGGATTCTGTTTCAGCATTCAAAATCTACCAGACTATTTCTTCTCTTTCGTTCAGTGAATCAAGTTTAGATTTTTTTGTTTGTGCTTTTGTATTTTGTAAAACATTTTTGCAGACCTACGAGAAACTGAGTCTGACGCTGGTACTGCCATGTGCCGTCCTGGTTACTGTAGTCTACGTGTGCTATGTTAGTTATTGCTGTTTAATTGAGAGTTAATCGTATGTCTTTACCATTCAAATACTAAGGGAATGTTGGAAAACCCGGTTTGTTGGACAGAAATAGTTTTTTTAACGAAGCAACACAATTACAGTCAGTTCCGTTCTGGTCATTTTCCCCACTTTCCGTTACATGTAGTGAATGCATGCGGCATCTCCATGCGGCATCGTAGTTTTTTTTATGTTTTGGAGTTATGTTTTACAGATTCTTCGCGACCAGTTCGTCAGTCTATACACGTGGTCGTTCCAAAGCAACGAGGAGCGTGCGCCGGTTGGTTCTGTCTTTTTGAAAAATAAAGTCGTTTACAATCCTATCTTTCTAATCTCACTTTCTGAAGAACTTTGTATTCCTGATGGATGATGATCGTAATTGATAGATCGTATACAACGTAATACAAATGGTGACTTTCGGCATCATGGCCTTCCTGATCATGCGTCTCAAACTGTTCTGGACGCCTCACGTCTGCATCATCGCTGCTCTGGTCGCATCCAAGCGGGTTGGTTATCGTTGGTACATTTAGCATTGTCAATTATTTATGCGACTAAATACTCTACAGAGCAATGGGCATGTTGGATATACTCACTTACTTGTTGATAGTCGATCGATCGGTTTCAAGGAATCATCACTGCCTATAAAGTGAAATTATTTTCATACGTATTATGTTTTTTATAAACCAGAATACTT
Organism: Daptonema setosum; assembly: GCA_964036265.1. Taxonomy (NCBI): domain Eukaryota; kingdom Metazoa; phylum Nematoda; class Chromadorea; order Monhysterida; family Xyalidae; genus Daptonema; species Daptonema setosum. Next base: position 12,369,158 of record OZ038442.1, on the reverse strand, counting down.
TGTCACAGGTGATCAACGGCGAGGTAAGCTTTTGCTAATTTAAAATTTGTTCTGCTTTTTAGAACTTGATTGATTGATGGTTATGTATTTGGTGTCTGTCGGTGGTTGTGATAAATATATCTATAATTTTGTGGTTTGTTCCTTAAAAAATGCAAAAATCGTGTACGTATTCATTTTTCAGTTGGTATTTGAAGTGACGTACGGTCGGGTCCGTCCGCTGTTCACCCAGGCTGCATGTGTACTCGTTATTGCCGTCATGGCGTTCACTGGTTGGGTTCAGCGGTTTATCATTTGTTTATTTAAGTTAATAATTTTCAAAAAAATGAGGTTATTTATCGTAACTTGTGGGCAACACAGATTTGAGTTGTTGACTAAGTCTGGGAATCAGTGAGTGGTAAGTGCTTAACATAGGGGAGAAATTCGTTTCGTTGAAACTACATGTAATAAGTATGTGAGAAAAGTAATGTGTCAGTAATCTTTTATATGTTTTAGAAGTTTGACTGGAAAAAAACAGAGTTTTTTTTTATTGCAGGTATCTCCAACCTGCAGCAACAGTGGTCTATAATGGGCGAGTATTCGAATCCGGCACTGGAGAACCTGTTCGAGTGGATCAATGCCACGACGAAACCGGATGCGGCGTTCGCTGGTTCGATGCCGACGATGGCCAACCTCAAGTTGTCCACACATCGACGGATATGCATGCATCCACATTATGAGGATGTTGTGCTCAGGTTGGTCAACAACAACAACAACAACAGAAATAAGCGCACCCACCGCAGCAACAAAACAACAACAACTACAACTAGTACAACAACAACAACAACAAGCACATTGTCAACAACAACAACAACACTAATAATTGAGACAACAATGTGATCAACGAATACATGAACAGCTTTATCAACAGCAACAACAACAACAACAACAACAACAACAACAACAACAACAACAACAACAACAACAACAACAACAACAACAACAACAACAACAACAACAACAACAACAACAACAACTACAACAACTGCAATAACAACTTATTATTTACTTCCAGAAATCGTGTGATGATGTCGTACTCGGTGTTCAGCCGCAAGCCGGCCAACGAAGTATATGATATCGTCAAGGCGCTGGGTGCCGACTACTACGTGTTCGAGTATAACTGGTGTCATCGTGATACGTCCAGGTGCGTGAACCTAGTCTAGTGGTTACACGGGTTTGACATTCACTTCTGACTATCAGGGGTTCAAATCCTCTGCGTTCACCCATCTAGTTAATGTCCTGAGTAAATTGTATGATACGCACCTATGAAAAATTATGCCAAAATAATAGTCAGTTTTTAGTGAGTGAGTGAGTGAGTTAGTGAGTGAGTGAGTGAGTGAGTGAGTGAGTGAGTGAGTGAGTGATAGTGAGTGAGTGAGTGAGTGAGTGAGTGAGTGAGTGAGTGAGTAGAGAGTGAGTGAGTGAGTGAGTGAGTGACTGAACGAGGGAGTGAGTGAGGGAGTGAATGACTATCTAAGTGAATGAGCGAGTGAATGAGTCAATGAAGGGGTAAATAAAGTGTTGAGTGAATGAATCAGTCAGCCAGTCAATGAGAGATTAGATTGAAACACCCTTAGTTGTGATTTGGATGGGTTCATTGAATTGGACTACTTCGTTTCTGCTGCTTCTGCCTATTTATTACCTCTTATTTTGGCGTTTTTTTAGAGAAGAATGCAGCATTGTCGGCTCATGGGACCGACTTGAGCCGGAGTACAAAAAGAATGAGCCGTTCTGCGAGAAAGTCCAAAACGGCGGCAACATAGAGCCGTTCAAACGCGTGTTCACGAATCCTAGTTACACGGTGTTGCAGTTGTAATTGACGTTTGTAGGATAATTTTATCAGGTCACATTATTATATTTATCATTATTTGAAAACATGACAAGAATGTTATTTTGCTTGTTTGCCAAGTTTTTCGGTGTTATTATTGGGGGTGTTTGCATGACAGCCGGAAATCGAATCTTTAGACTTTTTATCTAGATATTCTCTTACTCATATTCCAATCCAAACCTATGTGAATTACCGAGGACTAAGAGTATATTATGCATCATTCCTTCGGATTTTCCGACTTTCGGTCGTTAAAAATATCTCTTTGAGCCGTCCGAACAACAAAATCCATATCGATAATGCTTTCTCGATTTCCTCGTTTTCAAAATGCGCCGGTCACCGCATTATAAAGTTTAGTCCACAACGCACCCCCACGTTTGGCACAACACAAATTGTGTGCCCTGTGTGACGTAGATGGCATTTTACGACAACACTGCTGAAAGCGTTTTCCAGTTTAATTATGTTTCGCTGACAAAAAAATGTTCTCCCAGTTTGCTCTGAAAACAATGGCGGCGGCTTCTCAGCGAAATGCAAAATCTGAACACAACAGTCTGTGAGTGTTTTTTTTACATTTTGTTCTACATTTACACTTCATATTCGCCCGTCATGTTAGCTTGTTATGGGATTTATTATACTTATACTTAGTATGATTAATTACTGAGTGATTTGTTTACTTATCTGTATAATTGATGTGTGATTGTACTTCGATACGCATAAGAAGAGAAAATAAAAGTATTATTATTCCGTTCGTCTCATAATTCTCATTGATATTGTTCTCAACTTCACGAATTGTTTAAATTTGTGCAATTAGTTACCAAAATAGCGGATAAATTGACTTAGGACGCACTTATTTTGTGATATCCATCATATTTTTTTTAAACCAAACGAGCAAACAATTGTGTGTGTGATTTTAACTTTTTTATCCATTTTGTCGTGTCTTGATTATTCATCCCGCCTTGCCTGCTTTGTGTTGTCATTTCGTATGTTGTCACATTTTGATTTCGTACCGGTTATAGTTAGTATCTTACTTGAGTTCAATGAAACTTACAATTTGAGTTGGTTGAAGTGATTATTTCCAAGTTATCATAGTGCTGCTGTTATCGCGTTGCAGATAACACATTGAATTGAACCAGTGTTGTAAGTGGGTGAACTGGTTGAATAGTCACAATTTCTATATAAACTGCTTATAGTAGTATCAGTCAATACCCAATTCCTCCAAATCATCAACCTGAAACTTCATACAGTTGTTGCACAGGATGGAGTGATTGAATAGACAGCGGACAACAATAGCTAAAAGTTTCATGCTCACAAAGTTAACTTAAAAAATTCTATTCTAAGTTGGCGACGCACAACGGAAGTCAAAAACGAAAAAGTTGGAATTTCATTACATAAGAATAGATTTGCGAATAAAATTTAATGTTAAATTCACGTTTGGACCACATTTATTGACTGAAAATTTAATCAATAGATAAATGAGAAGCTGAACGTTTTCTGTGTGAAGAGATGACAAATTATGGGTCGTACCGTGCTAATATATTGAAAAATCGAGCAGACGTTTGTCGTAGACTACATAAAAGAGGTTGGATTCACCGTATGAGAATAAGCTTGAGCTATAAACTGGATCATACTATGGAACGGTGTATTGCATGTGGATGAATAAAAAAATTTAAAAGAAATTCGCATGATTAACATCATTGTGAAAATCTTAAAAATTTTTCATCTAAAGAAATTCGCATGATTAACATCATTGTGAAAATCTTAAAAATTTTTCATCCTCCATATCCAAATATACAAATCATACATGACAAAATGAAGAAAAAATTTAACTCCTACGTTTATTGTTTTCGTATATCGACTGAATACGTGCTGCAATTGCAAGGTTTTCTTTCCGAGTTAGACGGTATAAAAACCATCACATCGATTGAAACTCGATAAACGAAAACAACTCAATTTAGATAAATAGACTTAAGGCGAAAAACGTCGTTTCAGTGGGAACTGAAGAAATCAGTCAAAATTCTTCTCTCAGAGTTTATGAGAGAATCTTTTCGAAATCTGTATAAAACATTTTTCCACAGATTTTCGCCACAGAAAAGAGTCATTCAATGCCAGACAACAGCCGAGTCAAATGTCTACACACAAGCGAACAGCATTCCAACAATCTAGAAGTTGTATCCGGGCTTCTTATCGAATCCGTAAACCTTGTACCAGTCACGCTCCCACCACCAATCCGGCTGCGGGATCCAGTACTCCGGCTTGTCGTAGCCCATCTCCTCTGGTGTGGAGATGCCCAACTCCTTCAGCACCGGCGTGATCTATAACATTTTTTATACTGATTTGGTTGATGCTTAAAAAAATTAAAAAATCGTATTTTTTTTTGTTTATAGTCGTTTATGATAAACCTTTCCAAATTTGACGTGGAATAATCTAGCAACCGCACAAAAACCTAAAAAATGTTTTCGTCGTGTTTCCAATGCAGCATAAAGGTTTACGAGAGATGAGAGAATATTAAGAGGAAAAGGACAAAAGCTAAACCTATTCTCGGCAAATTTTTCAAATACGACGAAACAGAGCTAAAGTACCATTTCCCTATGTATCTGTAAATAGAATCATGCACACCTTCTTGGAAAGGTTTATCATAACCGACTATAACTAATCTAAAAAAATAGTCCCGACTTCTCATAGTGTCTGTGAGAAACGTTCGAATGTCAACAGAGAACAGAGAATATTTTTACTCTCGCTTACGATCGAGCCAAAAATACGTTTTATGATGTTAAAAAAAGCCCGCATTGTTGATAAGCATGGTTTGATCTGAATTTATTTCCGAAGTTACGAATAATACGAACATAAATTGTTTTAGCCAGGGGTGGG
>OZ038442.1:12351929-12359429 GCA_964036265.1 Daptonema setosum | reverse complement strand
CACTATTCATTCCCTCATTCAGTCTGTCACTAAACCACTCACTTACTCACTCACTCACACTCACTCACTCATTCACTCATTCACTCACTCACTCACTCACTCACTCACTCACTAACTCACTCAATCACTCCCTCATTCAGTCACTCACTCGCTCAATTGCTCACTTACTCACTTACTCATTATCTCACTCACTTACTCACTATCTCACTCACTCACTAGGAAGCAGAAAGGAGCATGAGATTTCACTTGCATAATAAGACTTTTCTCAGTTCTTGATGGATTTTGTATGGCACCCTATCACAATACGTGGTTTCTACGTCAAAAATATGCGAGATTGAAGAATTTTAGATGTATGTACTATATGTTTCTTCTTGTCTATTTATATCCTTAGTTCAGTTGTGCCGTTGTATTTATTTTCATTCAAAATTTCCTTTTTGGCACCCTATGACATCTAATGGCACCCTAAGACAATTGCATTTTTGTACGTTAACATACACTGAATGGAAAGATATTATGATTTTACTATACATTTTGACATTATACTTCTATATCCCGAGGTTATTTGAATGCAGTATAGTTTTTTTCCTTTGAAACTTACATTTTTGATTTTTTGTATGGCACCCTAAGACAGGTCTTTTTTGTATGGCACCCTAAGACAATTGAACTTTTTTGTACGATAACATACACTAAATGGCAAGATATTATGATTTTACTATACATTTTGACATTATACTTCTATATCCCGAGGTTATTTGAATGCAGTATAGTATTTTCCCTTTGAAATTTACATTTTTGATTTTTTGTATGGCACCCTAAGACAGGTCTTTTTTGTATGGCACCCTAAGACAATTGAACTTTTTTGTATGATAACATACACTAAATTGCAAGATATTATGATTTTACTATACATTTTGACATTATACTTCTATATCCCGAGGTTATTTGAATGCAGTGTAGTTTTTTTCCTTTGAAATTTACATTTTTGATTTTTTGTATGGCACCCTAAGACAGGTCTTTTTTGTATGGCACCCTAAGACCACATCCTTTTCACTCAACACCAAAAGTTTTCATTTGTATTTTTTTTAAACCTTGGTGTATATAGAGTCGGTAATGATTTACTTATCCAAAAGATGCGTGAATTCTCAATAAAACTCCTAATGATTCACCGTGCTTTAGCTTGTCGACGAAGAACACGTCAGTCGATCATAAATTTGTTTCGATTCGCAATGCTGTAAATTGGGATGTTTTCATGAAATTTTTTGTGCATATGAAAGAGTAAAACTTCATTTTAATTTGATGTCAACTTTTTAAACATTGGTACATAACAACTCGAAAACCTATTAGGATAAACAAACGTTTTATCGACTGCTAGTGCTGCGGTCAACAGTGGAATTCAGTGTGAAACATTGCATTCTAGTTTTTCGCGCGCTTTTCCTGGAATAGTAATTCATCATCGACTATGGCCCCGTGCACGTCCTCTGTTTCGGGCTCAGCAGCTGAGACTAGTTTCTCGAGGAGAGCCCTGCCATACCTACATATTATAATACTTTAACACTATCCAACTGGGCTCGAGAGAGATCAGTCTCAGCTGCTGAGCCCAATAAGTATAGACAGGGTTTCCGAGAAGAGCTCTCGAGGCTCTCCTCGATTGCCCTGTTGTAATGTTAAAGTATCCTCGAGAGACTAGTCTCACCTGCTGAGCCCTGTTGTAATGTTAAAGTATCCTCGAGAGACTAGTCTCACCTGCTGAGCCCGAGACAAGGGTCTCGAGGAGAGCCCTGTCTATACTTTAACACTATCTCCTCGAGAGCCGGCAATTTGACGTGCACGGGGCCTATAATACTCACTATGTTTCCATTGGTTCCTTTAATGCCACTACCTTTCTTCTGTCTCATGTTTTTGAGCAGCTGATTATCAATAAATACAGTGCATTCATTATCATTTAATTAGTTCACAAATTCCATAAAAAGTGACATCATGACAGACATTGATTAAAAAACTTCAGAAACAAAGTGCTATGGTATACAATTTGGTGAAAATATCTTGTTACTAGGACTTCTTGGATTCGGTCCTGTGGAACAAGGACCTTTTCATATTAGAACAATTCTCCAGAAGAATTACGCGTGAACAGAGTTTTTTTAGGAACAAGACATCCTGACATGAGTACGTATGTACGTATATCTAAAAAAATTAAACTTATTAAGATAAATAATATGATTTGGACAACAAAACGTGAAGCAGACTTATTCTCTTGGAAAATTTTGTTTCTGAGAAACCAGAATCGTTTGAAAAATTCACACACTAACAATGAAATTGTTTGTGAAATGCAATTGCAGATGTATCCTATAAATTATCCAATAAAACAATATGGGTCATATCACTCACAATTGGATTGGTAAGTTTATATTCATAGTAGACACAAAATATTCATGATCAATATGACTAGAATTCTCAGTGTTGCAGCTTCAACAAAATTTGGAATTCAGATTTGATAGCGAGCTAGAAAAAGTTCGGTGAGTGTATTACCTCCTTTATTCATGTTCAACATAATGTTAGAGAATACCTGCATGTTCGAATATTGCACATTATTGTTTACTCGTCATTCAGTAGTCGGAATCGGCTCTTCCGTATTTCCTTGTTTGTAAGCGTGTTCCTTGTTGCAGCATTTTTCACTGCAAAACTGACGCACACGCCTGTGGTGTTTTATCAGGTAGATCAACGGGAGCGCACTGAAATACGAAATGTCTGAACACCTTTTATTACAAGATCAAGTTACCACCCTACCCATACCTTCACCATTACCATAACCTTTATCAATACCACTGTTTGATGATTGTTAACCTGGGCCCTGGTGAATAATAATGAGTCTGAGGCATCTCACTCCACTTCGTTCGTTCAAACACCCAACCCAGTTTCAACATTTTACTCCGTGGTCAACTTGCAGACGGTATTAGTGAATGAATTCCAGTCCTATGTTTGAGTTTGAATGCGGGGTTTGTGCTCTGACATTTTCAAGACTTTTTCGTGGACATAGATTATTAGTGTTACACGAGTGTCTGCATGAGAAAACCCTGCCAAAATTCGAAATTCAGTGGAATTTCAAATTTAATCTGATAAGAAATTGAGAATGCTGTGCACCAACATTAATACGACGCCGATGATTATCCACGAAATAGCCGAAGTTCCGGCGTCACATCCGAATGTGCTTTCATTGCAGTACTCGTCTTTGTTGCAGCTGAATAATAAAACAATGAAATAACTTTTTCGAAAACATAACGCTGTAAAAAATCATGGTTTAGTGTTCCTTGTTAAAAATTTAAAGTTTCATCAAGGGAACTTTCACGAAAAGCACGTAGAAACAAGTACTGCAGGTTCTGGTTTCCAACTAAATGACAGTTTTATAATGATATTCTATAACCAACTCCCAATAAATATAATTAGTATTGGTGGAGTTTCCCAGAGTTTCATTTTGATTCTCGTTGGTAATTGAACTCGCCAAAGTTTCATTATCGGCGGCGCCTTGTACTATGGTTTCTTCGATATCTTCCATGTCGATAGCAGCCACACAAATGTCATTCTGTGAGTGAGTGAGTGAGTGAGTGAATGAGTGAGTGAGTGAGTTAGTGAGTGAGTGAATGAGTGAGTGAGTGAGTAAGTAAGTGCATGAGTAAGTGAGCGAGTGAGTGAGTGAGCGATCGAGTAAGTGAGTGATTGAGTGAGTGAGTGAGTGAGTGAGTTAGTGAGTGAGTGAGCAAGTAAGTGGATGAGTAAGTGAGTGAGCGATCGAGTAAGTGAGTGATTGAGTGAGTGAGTGAGGGAGTGAGTGAGTGAGGAATCAACTCCAAAGTGTCGATGTCGTCCGTAATAATGGTGTGTGGGCCAGTAGAAAAAATATATTCGACCCGGATATCCGCTCAAATAACCGCGACTTGCATAGGGACTGGTGGCAAAGGCAGCGAATCTGAGTGAAAAAATCATCATGTATGAAAAATTATTAATTATTTTTCAAGAAAATTACACTCTCGCATCTTTATAATACTAACACATTGATTGAGTCAATGACTTACTCAACGACTCATTCATTAACTCATTCATTGACTCATTCAGTCACTCACTCATCGACTCATTCTTTGACTCATTCATTCACTCACCGTTGTTGACTGGGTGATGTGCCGTAGGTGGCCCTACTGGCTGAACCACGACTAAATGAGCCTCTGAAAAAATTAAACGGGATTGGCTTTTATCTGCAGTAGGCATCCGAATCAGTCCATGTAAGAAAATTTAATTTATCATTTTTATGATGTAAACAAAAAAAGTTATGAATTGTTTATGATTTTTTTAAATCAAACCAACATTGAAGTGCTTCTGGCGTACGTGTGGCCGCCGAACGTTGACCTGCCGCCGCTGGTCGAAAACCCTTTCGCCTGACCGATACCCTTTGAAGAACCTGACAGATTGCTTGTCTGTCTGTCTGTCTGCCTGTCTTTTTGTCTGTTTGTCTATCTCTCTGTCTGTCTGTCTCTCTGTCTGTCTGTCACCAACCTCTACCGAATCCACCACCTCTACCACCCCCGCCACGACCTCCCTTTGCAGATATCTGAACCCATGCGCAAACTGATATAAATATAACAAATGTATTACGTTGATTATAAAAGGAGCATGTGGGAATTTTCATGACCACTAAAACAAAAAGAGAAACATGTGGATTGCGCGAGAATAGTTTTGTATGTACTGTGAAAACATACGGTATGTACGTTCACCTACATGACGGTCAAAGAACTAGGCACACTCGCGCTGTGACTCAGTGTGAATCATTGCAGCTTATCGCTGAAACATCACAAAAGGCTCATATTGTCGTGCATTAGCAACTACAGTATGTAGTGTATGGCACAACAGACAACAGTGAGACAGATCTGCATGAGCAAACTGCAGTGGCACCTCGTAACATGGCTTGGCTAATCGTGTCATGCGACCGCAAGGCTGCTCAAACATCTGACTCATGAAACGCACATAGTTTTTATCAGATACCCTTTTTAACCAACATAGAAAACTATGGATGGCACTATGGTATGTATGGGTCGTTGCTAGGATTTGGTTCAAATGTATGTACTTCATGTCACTAGTGGACAATAAGGGGAGGGGAAAGTGGAATTCCCCTCTCTTTGGCGGTCTCAAAAAGCTGAGTTTGTACCCTAATGTGTAGGGGAAATGGCCGATTCAACCCTCTTCGACGAAATGCCCCTCTCTTTGGAGGGTTAGCTCGTGCGCCAGTGCCTCATAAGCGCATCAAGTATGTATGTATCTTTGAGAAAAAATTATAATCAGTTTGTCGGGTACGTATGTATGTAAGTGAACGATAAGGTTTTTAAGCTATGTAACATAATAAACAACGAAGGTTTTTGTTCTCACTTATGTTTTGATACCAAGAAAGTCGTAGTTTCACAGTGTTGCAAACCAAACCCTGTTTAACTACCACTACCACTGGCTAATACCAGCTGATAAACCGGTACAAACATCATCCACGTATTGTATGACGTTTTATGCATGTTTGGAGTTGGTATGTATTTGTGCCAAACGATGCAATAATGGCGACAGTACCAAAACGTGGAAGCTTGTTACAATGCCCTCCTTCGTTTGGGAATTCATTAACTTGTTATGTTCTTGTACGTATGGATCACATATGTAATTGGTAAACTGCGCTCATGATCATGATTATTGTGAGCGTTTATCAGGTTAAGACTTTTACTGCGAGAATTCCCTTCCCTTTCCCTGAAGCCCAAATACTGTACTGTACACATCTGTTCGTTCGATGGGGGCCATTGCATTTAAGGTGGAGGTAAACTGTCCAAAAGGCAAACTGGCCAGAAGATAAATTGGCGAAAAGTTTGACCAGTTTACCTTTTGGCCAATTTACCATTTTGCCAAATTTCCTTTTGGCCAATTTTCCTTTTGACCAGTTTACCGTTTAGCCAGTTTACCTTATTTTGGCCAATTTACCTTTTGGACAATTTTTGAACAAGTTTACCTAATTATGTTAATTATCAATTATAATTATGTTATTGACTGATGTTTATAACCGCCTATCAGCTTTTCCTTTAGTCAAATATAATTATGAATACTTCACAGTTAAATTTTTTACACAGTTTTTTAAACCTAAATCATTCATTTTGTTGGATTATTCTTTTATAACTAACAATGCGCAATTCAGATTGCATCACAAAATGATTCATGACTCACTCACTCACTCACTCCTCCCTGCTAATGGTCCAAGGTGGGGGCATAAAACTTAGGTTTCAGTGTAGGCTTAGGCTTAGGCTGTGTATTTGGGATTGGCTTGGGCGCGCAGCGCTAACCCTAAGCCTAACCCTAAACTAAAAACTAACTTCTAGCCTCATACTAGGTGATCTCCTATACTAACGTACAGTCTGTGTTTGTGACTAAGCCGAAGCCTTGTGAATGGAACAATGTCAAATCAATATGTACAATCAAATATGAGCAAATGAATTATGTTTGTATCAATAAAAAATTCACAACCAGCCTTTTCTAACTTGTTAATCTACTGGAAGCACCAACTTTGCAAACTGGAAACTATCGTAATATGTACAATTGTACTATACGCAATAACAGAAATCAAATGAAAATTTATTTGCATTATTACAACATAATGCATAAAAGTTTAAACCAAAGAGAAATGCGGAATTTTTCGAACATTTGATAAGCATTTTCATAAATTTTATAGTCGATTATGATAAACCTTTTCTAGAAAGCAGTGTGAAAATTCATGCACAGACAAGTAGAGAAACGCAATATTTTTCAATAATTTCGTCGTGTGTGACATTTTAAGGAATCGTATCCTGAACACGACGAAACCATGAACGAAGATTTACTTTTTATGCGTCTGGTAGGTTTTCGATTCCACGCAGTTTGGGAAACGTTTGTCATAATCGACCATTACAACGATTCTTTTCAGTCAGTTCATTAAATATCACAGTAAACTTCATTTATGTAATGTCAAGCATGGTCACCGTCATCATCGTTCATCAGACCCCCACCCTTGGTATTGCAGCACTCCAGTACGTAATGGGCTATTAGTATGATCATCATCATTAAAATGATCCTGAAAAATCATAATAATTATTTTATAACAACAAAAACTTTTTCAATGCAATCAAAACAAATTATACGATGCCCATTTCGCTATGAAAGATACATATATATGCATGAACGTAGTGACTGAAGATGAACTTCTGGATACATGCAAGATGAAATGTTTTCCACGACAGTTGACATCCCAACACATTGAAGGCGATACAGGTCATATTACGAATTTATTATGGACAGTAGACAAATCTTCCAAATTTATTATGGACACCAGACAAATGTCCCATAAGCGTTCAAACGAATGTGACGCTAAGCATGGCCTCTAATGCGAGATTCTATTTTCTGAGCCCATTTTCAATTTAGGAGCGCATTGACAACACGAAAATTCCACCACCAGCC
>OZ038442.1:12338590-12346729 GCA_964036265.1 Daptonema setosum | reverse complement strand
TGGCCATTATGGGCTTTTCTATAGGTTTGTGTTACGAAATCAAAACAAAAATCGGAAAATTTGCTAGAATTCAAGAAGATTTCAGGTATGACAGACACCTCGAATTTTGCTGAAATGCCACGTATCGTCGACATTCGACATATGGCCAGTTCATACGGTTACATCTATGCTCTCAGTGATATGGCCATATCCGTCGCATTTGCTGCAGGTTAGTTAATACTTATCCCCGATACCAACCGACAACTGCTGATTTCTCGTAGCATTGCGTTGGGTTTTATCGGGAAGTTTTCTATGGCATGTATTGAGAGTATTATAAAAACCCGTATGTGGTTTCTGCAAGCAAAAATATTGCCCAAAACGTCTGATAATGAAACATCGTTGGCCTTAACTCAACTTGGTTGACACCATAGTTCAACACAGTAGAGCATGGGGTGATGATGATTGATGTGTGTGGTAACACTGATTGTCTGATGTTTCATTATCAGATACTTTGAGACACAATTTGGCTTCAAAAAACAACTAGCGGGCTTTATGTAACAGTTTGGCACGTAGATGAAACATATTCTGGTGGCTGTTTGGACAAACACTGTTTGGACAAACGCTGTTTGGACAGACGCTGATTAGACAAATTCATGGGATTCATGTTGTGTCAGAAAAAAAATAATGATCTCATAGTATTTTCATATTTTTGGGTCTTTTCATTGTAATCTCTTGCCCGCTTTTGGTATCCGTTGGAAGGGAATGTCCATAACAAAAATAACTGTGCCCAGTAATCAATCCATTTATATTTTCCATTTTATTCCACTTCACAGGTCCACTGGTCGGCGGCCCACTTGTCACCATAACATCATTCAAAACGTTATTCACATTTCGATTGATTGATTGATTGATCGATCGATTGATTGATTGATCGATTGATTGATTGATTGATTGAATGATTGATTGGTTGAGTGATTGATTGATTGATTAACTGATTGATTGAGTGATTGAGTGATTGAGTGATTGATTGATTGATTGATTGATTGGTTGAGTGACTGATTGATTGATTGATTGATTGATTGATTGATTGATTGATTGATTGATTGATTGATTGATTAATAAAAATATTGACTTCTTGGTTACAAATTGTCATCTTACTATGTACTTATTTACTTGGCGATCAGTCATTTTGTTTATAAATACGATTGATTGACGTAATCACAGTCTCATTTGCAGGATTGTTTTTGGTGTGGCATTTAGCTCCGTTTTGTATTGCCCCGTTCTGCTTTTTAATCGGCGGATCAAGCCGCGCGCCTTGGAGCAACAGGTTAGAAAAAATAGTTCGAATTATCTCCTTCCCCGATTTATTTACCATCTTGAGAAACTGTCATACATACATACATACAGTACCTACAAAAGTAATTTTTGAGTGGCGTGCAAAAAATGGATTGCCTTAAATAGTCACTCGACATAACTGCATAAAATATTTTCATTAAACGAACAAATGATTTCAGTTGCTTCTCGAAGAATCGCCGTCACCGTCCGTACGTTCAGTGAGTTCAGATTACTGTCGTACGATCGCGTGATCTTATAATCTTTCACGAAATTCCAAACCCCAAAAATTTTCCTATAATTTTCTCTTAACGCCAAAATTTTCTGTCGCTAAAAATGTATTCCTTAAGAAGTTTCATTGTCCGTCGACCCCCGATTACCTATCGTTAGGCCCGCGCAGCGGTGGTATTTTATTGGTTACCCACCTTAGTATGCACGCATAAAATTTCGTGTTAGAGAAAAATTCTGGGAAAATTTTTGGGGTTTGGAAATATGCTAATCTTAAATATGCGCATTTTCGTAGTAGTGATATTAAAGTTCAATACAGTTTATATGTATGTTTTTCTAATTCCTTGCATTCAATCATTTCACTCACTTCATATTTTGAGTTCCCTACATGATGATGCTTCATTGAATAAAATATGGATAACGATTTTGGTTCATTGTTCACTGCGCTTATATCCGATCGTAGAACACACATCTTCACTGCGCGACAGAATAATTGTTCTATTTTTTGTTAAATAAAATGCAAATATTGGCTAAATTAGCAAACAGGTTTTAACGGACGTACAATAACTTGTTGAGCTTTGTATGTACTTATCTCCATATAGTTTTCGTCTTAGTTTCTTTACTCTTTCCGTTTCTTCATCTGTGTCTCCGACTCATTTCGCTATTTACCCAAAAAAAAGAGCCGCGGCTGTTAGCAAAAAACTGTGTATGTTTCTTTATTAGAATAATACAATCAAATTTGATAAACCACAACTCCCATGTGAAGCCCGGCAACCATACCATGCCACGGGCACATCCCTCAACTCATTACCCAATATAGGTCACCCTGTACACACGCGCACACGTACCCAACGTGAATAAACGTCGACCCTGTAGTACGGAGCACACTGAGAGACAGACATAGCGCGCAGCCCTGCCTGGCGTTGCCTGCTACGCAGTGCGTGTAGCAGTGCTGTACATACGACCTTATGCACGAACATACACACTGCTGCTGCTACATACACTGCTGCCTGCGCCGACACGCTCACAACCAGTCGCATACCGAAGCATGCTCTCGCTTTTACTTCGATGTGTGTATGTGTATTATTGCTGTAGTTTTAGGTTCGTTTTGCGCGATTTTCCCTGAAACGGAACGGTTTTCATTTAACTTAAAATTTGCTAGCTAATCTGCAGGCACTTTGTGTGTTTTGGTATTTTCTGTAGATGCACTGACTTTATGGACGAATGACAAGACAATGCATGTTTTGTTATTCTTATCCGAATATTTTAACTCCTATATTCGGTTATTTTTGTCTAATACTGTATTGTTACAAAATTCAGAGTCCAAATAATTTCGTAATCAAAACAACCATGGACAGTTTGATGGCAGATGGAGAACTTGTGGGACGACAAATGGCGCCCGTTAAACCGTTGCATGTTAGTCAATAGTTATTCAGTCCGTAGTCAACTAATCAAGCTATTCATTAATAAATATTGAATATTGGGACAAAAAAAATTTTAACATGTAAAATTGCATGTTAGTACTTGGTTATCAGTCAGCAAATCAGTCAATCTACTAACGGTTTTGTAGTTAGACAGTCAGAAAGTTACTGAGACAGTAACTCGTAATTTTATTTTATTTTCAAATATAAATAGGATACTTAACTTAGAAATTAGATAACATGAGAGCTACATATGTATGTAACATGTCTGTTAGTTAACCAACCAACCAGTCAGTCAGTCACTCAATCAGTCAACAAGTCACTCTTGAGATCGTTCACTGAATGCAGTAAGCCATGTACCATGTAATCAGTTCATCATCCAGTTATTCAATCAATCAATTAGTCGTTAACTCTATTAGTCAAGCAATCAATAACTCATTTTATCAACAAAAACAATCAATCAACTAGTGAGTCATCTATTGAGTCAGTCAGCCAGTGAGTCAATCACCTCACCACGTTCAGGACTCGGTGATCCTCGACTCACTCGACTACGGTGATGCGGTGATCAAGACCGAGGTGATTGACGGTGAA
This sequence comes from Daptonema setosum, assembly GCA_964036265.1. Classification (NCBI taxonomy): domain Eukaryota; kingdom Metazoa; phylum Nematoda; class Chromadorea; order Monhysterida; family Xyalidae; genus Daptonema; species Daptonema setosum. The sequence goes on along the minus strand of OZ038442.1, from coordinate 12,343,178 downwards.
CTGGAGAACGACGATCGAAGCGTGGATGGTGATGGTCAGAGTAACGATGGTGACATGGTCATGTCCCAGGTGGCACTTGATATCGGACAGGAAGTTAGTTCAGTCACTCAGTCAGTCAGTCAGTCAGTCAGTCAGTCAGTCAGTCAGTCAGTCAGTCAGTCAGTCAGTCAGTCAGTCAGTCAGTCAGTCAGTCGGTCAGTCAGTCAGTGAGTCAGTCAGACAGTGAGTCAGTCAGTCAGTCAGTGAGTCAGTCAGACAGTCAGTCAGTCAGTTAGTCTGACGTGTGGTGTGATTTATTTATTCACCCACTTATGATTTCAGAAGTTAAAGTTAACCATCGCGTAATATGGTTAGGAGATGTTTCTCAGTGAGTGAGGATTGTGTGAATCAAATGAACATTGTGTATAGAAAGTAATTAGCAGGGTTGTAAATTCAGTTCAATGACTGACTGACGAATTATTTTGTTTTCAGCAAATGTCCACGATTGACCGTTTCAAAGCCAGACTCATCAAAATGGTGAAGGAGCGACCATGTTTGTGGGATGTGACTGATCGGTGGCACAAGTTGGTGACAGACTGATTGATTGGTTATTTGATTGATTGATTGATTGACTGGTTGATTGATTGATTGATTGCTTGATTGTTTTTTTGATTGACTGACTGACTGATTGATTAACTCAATGAATGGTCTGTTCATATTGTTACTAACGGACCGACGGACGGGTTGATTGATTGATTGATGGAATATTGACTGACTGGTTGAAAAAATCACTGACCGACTGATTCATGAACAGCTGGATTGACTGACTGACAGACTGCGGAATGAATCAATGAAGTGCTTCAGTGAAAGACAAGTCCTCCTTAATACAGGGACAAGACAAAACGACTGCTGGCTTGGCGTCAGATTGAGACTCTGATGGGATTACGCCCCGGAGGTATGTACACATTTTTAGTTGTCAAGATAATGAAATCCGAGTTTATGCCACATTCTGTATCGTTCTAACATAGAATTGAACATAAATGGATGAATATTTAGCATTGTAAGACGTCTGAATCTGACATTCTTTCCGACACGCTTTTTTGTGAAAACATTGTAGCATAACTTATCGAGAAATGTGTTTTTCAATCTGACTTAAGAAACTTGTAAAATCCATTAACTTTGGATGAGTTTTATCTGGCGATTTACTGATTCGCCGACTGATTTACAGAGGCCAATCGCAACTGGCAGAAACTGCGATCCCATTTACGCGTGGAGAAGTCACAGATTCGTCGACAAGGTAAATATCATTTTCAAACAGTAACATGTTTTATATAGTAACATATTTTATATAGTAACATATTTCATATGGTAACATATTTTATAGAGTAACATATTTTATATAAATGTATGTATAAATGTATGTATTCATTTTATGAACGAGAAAGAGTTATTGAGTATAAACTGTGTGCATTTTTTAGTTTTCTATAAATCTGGGTCTTGAAATGAAATCTAACATATTCAAATCCAGGTTACTCACCGTGGCGGTTCTATGAATCGATGAAGTTTCTGCTGACCCATTCCGAGCTGGAGGAGCAGGAGAAGTGCCTCACCAACCATCAGATTAACAACAACAGCCACAACAACAATAACAAAAACAGCAATAACAACAAAAATAACAACAGCAACAGCAGCAACAGCAACATAAATCTTAATCGGAGTAATAGTTTGCAGAACGGTGATGGTTGGTTTGGTTCGCTGACTGACTAAATGAGAAAGTGTCTGTGTAAGTGAGAATGTCTGAGCGATTGAGTGATTAGACATGTGACTAAATTAGAACGTGAGTTAGTTAAGAGACCTAAAAGTTTAACTGTGATTGTGATTACGTATTTTATTACTGAATGACTTGTGATAGGGAGTATTGTGGAATTCTGATTACTGATTAGTTTGACATCCTGAACGAATCGCTGACTGACTTTCTGATAAGTGATTGATTGACTCTTGATTGACTTTCTGATTGATTGATTGACTGATTCAGGTGATTAACTATGACTTATTGATTGACTGATGAATGACTGCTGTTCAATTGATTGATTGACTGATTAATTGATTGATTGATTGACTGATTTAAGTGATTAACTCTGACTGATTGATTGACTGATTGACTGATTAATTGATTGATTGACTGATAAATTGTTTGATTGATTGACTGTCTGATCGATCAATCGATTGACCGCAGACTCGACAGTGAACGACTCGTCGCCACGTACATCCGCCTCGCCCTTCCAGATGATCACGCCGCAAGTGATCAGCGAGTTGCCGATATCGTGCAGCAGTCGATTCGAGGTTGGAGTTGGATCAATGGTAAGTTGAGAAACATAAAAAATATAAATTTTGTTCCAGATTCAATGTTAAGTTGGTTATAATTGTGTTAAGAGTTACGGCTGACGCAGGTTATTGCAAACTCAATGGCTAGAGGCTAAATTGGCTGATTCATTGAATGGGGCTGCGTACTTGTGTGACTTAACGTAAGCTTCATAGCATTCGGTGACTAAGTGACAGACAGCCTTGTGTCGCGTGTCCAGTCCAGTGCGTAGGGCGCCAGCCTCGCAAACTGATAGTCCTAGGTTCGACAACCTGAAATGATACACAGATTCGGACACGTTGCTCTGGGATTTCAATCATTACCCATCAGTTTATTCAACGCTGTCTGGCCACTACGAAAATACCATTCTGAATGGGTTTGCCCTGTTGGCATCAGTAAGGAAGAAGTTCCTGTAAAAAAAACAGACTTATATTTTCAGTGACTGACGTCAGATTCAGATTTTTCATATTTTATTTCAATTTCACACCATAATGGCAATGAGGAATACCAAGTCACAAAGTGAAATAACGGTCATTCCTAAATTACAATCACAAAGACAAAACTGAATGAATACATATCACAATGGAATCCGTACTTCAGGAATCTATAATTTCAGCCGAGCACATCGTACGCCAGTGTGCCACGGCATAACGTTATGAAACGATCGCGACCTGGTGAGCCGGACGCAGATGCGATCGCTCATAAACAACTCAGACTACATCAACAACAACAACAACATCATCAACAACAACAACAACGATATGCCCCCAAAAACGCCAACGTTGTTGATCAGCATCAACAGATGCATTATGCGGTCAGTTATGGTTAGTGGGATGAACAAACTTGTTCGTTTATTATTTGATTACCTGTTATTTCGGTACATACATGTAAAGGGTGCCCCATTCAAAAGTTACTTTTTGTTATTGCTTTAATTCTTGTGAAGATCAACCGATTTTGAAGTTTTATGCGGCACATGATGGAGAATTTATGACAAATTTTTGGGCGCATAAAATTTCAAAATCGCAAGATTAAACCAACCTTTATGCAAAATCTACATAAGTCCCTTTCTTTCACCAAAAATTGTCGATTCATTCCTGTTTTTTTTCGTACATAAATAACAGTTTATTGGAATCTACTGATTATTGGTATCGCAATCAGGATTTATTGGAAGGTTCTGAGCCCACGACCCCCGGATTCGTATTCAGATAGTTGTACGGTAGCAATGTATACGATAGTTGGTAGTTTCAGGCCAGTACGTGACCGCATCTCTGATGGATCTGCCCAGCAAAGAACGTGCCGTGACCATACGTCGCATCAACGAAGTACTGGACGCAGCCAGGTTGAATGCCATTGACGATGACGAGTCAGCACAGTAAACACTATTGCAAAATTTCAACGGTGATTTCAGTAAAATCATTCCAAATTTGGAGCGCAGACAGTTGCACAGAAACGAAACCGTTAACTTTTTTTCTGGAATATTTCACACGTTTCACGTTTTCCTTTCTGGTTTCCGATGGTCACAGGGAATCAAGTACATTTGGGACCGGAACACAACTTTGGAACTTTCCTCGTATTAAAGGGTAGAGAAGGTGAACATTGGAATGCGTGTAAACAACCTTCTGTTTGACTGAACTCAGCCCCACATCTCAATGTTAACCTCTTACCATGACACCAAAGTTTCAAAAGTGCTACCGTTTGCGTCTTTCTCTACTATTTCCAGTTACAAAAAATAAGATACATAGTAACATTTTCGTTGCTTAAGTAACTGTTTTTGCAATATTTCACTCGGTCTACGAGTAGGTATTTGGGGAAGTCACACAAAACATTTTTATTCGAGTGATTTAAATTTTTTTTTATGTTTTGGTTGATTTTGTCGTTAGTCATTAGAACCATTGTCTTTGATATTGATAATGGGCTCAATGGAGCACATCCGTCCATCCTGGATTGAAATTAACTAACTAAAATGTCCCGTAATTATATCGTTGAATAATGTTCTCTTTTAAAAATTAAATCCCACAAATATGATTCATTGAATAAATAACGTACTTAGATTTTTTGAACAGGTAATCGCAGTATGAGAACCGTTAGCCTCCGAAATCTCAGCTCATCCTCCCAAAAACAGATAAATGTAAGAATGAATAAATTCTATAGTAATTTACTAACTACTACCCAAGTAAAAAATAGCCATTCAGGTTGATGTTTTGTCTAATAAGAGCTACTATGTAAGTGCATACAGTACGTAGGAAT
>OZ038442.1:12318590-12333590 GCA_964036265.1 Daptonema setosum | reverse complement strand
GGTGAAGTTACCATTCCTGATTCCGTAAAAATTCCATTTCAATTTTGTTCAAGATCTTAACGCAAAATTTTAATCCCCAAAAAATTTTCCTAGAATTTTTTCTAACGCCAAGATTTTCTGTCACCAAAAATATATTCCATATGAAGTTTTACTGCCGGTTAACCCCCGATAACCTATCGTGAGGCTAACGTTAACCCGTGCGGCGGGGGTATTTCGGTAGTTCACCCTCATGCTCGCAAAAATTTCGCGTTTTTTTATTCTAGGATCGTTTTAGTTTGGAACGGTTCTCTACTGCGTTGTATGATCGACAATGAGTTACTCCTTAGCAAAATCGCCAGAACTTGATTTCCCTAAGCAGATACCTAATGAATTTGTGAACATAGGCTGTGTCATATGTATGATTTGTCGACTTCTTTGAAAGAAAATACTTTCTCCCTTCGGAATAGTTTATCTATGAGTGTTGAATAATTACAAAACATTCCCGGCGGCCATCGTACTGTTTGTAGAATATGTAGTTTTTTAAAGGCACGTAAATGTTCTAAAAAACATCTTATGAGCAATTTTTTCTCGCATGTTATTTTACGATGGGGGAGTATGTAGACCTACCATAAAAAGTCCGCTTCCATAACATAATATGTTGTTATACATATATTTCGCTGTTATGGTACAGTATGTTCGGGCCTTTAGCGTTTCACTCCGGCACCTCTCATGATCGAACATACATAGTTAACTGAGTTTCTGCCATTGTCCGTCCATTATATAATTAGCGAAATATTTTGAATGTCCACCGACCGAGTCACGTTAATTGTAACTCGTTAATCATTGCGTTCAGTTACTTCACTAGCGGACGAGAAGACGAGAGAAAAGTTGAATTCACCCGAATTCAACAATTGGCGTTTTCAACCAGTAGAGTTAATTCCATGAAGTGGAATGGCTCAATTTATGTCATTTGGAAAGATTCCCCTCTTTGGAAATTTTCTCCTCCCTTTGGAAGTTTGGTTCGTCCGCCAGTGAGTTGCATCGGGAGGGGGGGGGGGGTTCAATTGCTGTGACCAAAACCAATGGTTTAATTTCTATTCCATTCATTATAGATCAAACGGACGGTCAGACGGTCAAAAGCGGGTGGGTGTGCTTGAGGTGGTCAATACCAATCATCTTAGAAAGTTATATTCTTGTTTTATCATCTCCATATACGAAGTGAATAGAAGTCAAAATCTGGACTTGTTTTCCTTTTTAGTTTGGTCGTGTTCAAGGTTCATTCTCAAAAGCAATTGAGTTACATTAAGTACTGGAATGAATTGCATTTACATCACGCCAGTAATTCATCATGTTTCCAGAGTACGGTAAAAATTAGCGTAGTTGTCCGGTAAGCCGCATGAGTCTCCCATCCCATGTAGGTCTGAATTCATGCTCATTGCGCAAAGAATTTGCTCAAAATATTTAATCATTAATCATACTATAGTGCCGAGCTTGATAACTCAGTCTTTCTTCATTTATATACAGTATATCTCAGCCGGAACCACGCCTGAAGAATCACATTACCCACTCTCCGGTAGGTTCGTTCAAGGAGCAAATCAATGACATCATCAAGAAACGAATGGAATGAGCCGGGGATGAAAAAAAAGTGTTTTTTTGTTTTTTTTTATTGGTTCAGCTACTTTGTAGTTTTTAATTTACAGAGCAACAAAGTTGGAGCACGTCGATTTATTCGAAATGATTAGCAAAAATTTTCCTCGAAAAACTGCTGCCGTTGGTATTACTGTGTATCAAAATCGATGGTAAGTATTCTCTATCATACACTTCATTCGCAATAAAAAGGGAAATGTGTTTAGAAAACAGACAACCATCATAATAATTACCGGTACAACATGACAAAGAAGGCAGTAATACACTAAACAAACACTGTAATAATGCACATCGTTTTAACTTCAGTTTACGGTGTAATCCATGCTCGTTAGAAAACATCTTCCATGAGAATTAATTTAAATTAACTACAGAAGTTTCTCACGAGGTAAATGCATTTGCTTTTTTGAAGCAATACAAAAGTTTTACAGTAGAAATAGCCGTAAACGCCATAATTCGCGAAAATCCGTAATAACCAGAACTTTCACAAAGGCAACAGCAATCATCGAAAAAAAAACTATACAATTGAAAACAAAACTTTGAAAAAGTCGACAGAGCAAACTACGCCGTAATCTTCCTGAGACCAAATGATTAGAAGCCAAAAGACAATAGAAACAGTATAAAGACATGAGAACTTGTAACGAAAGTAGACAAAGATGATGAAACTGAATCGAAACCGATATTACATACGGAGAAAGGAAAGCTAAAAACTACGAAGTTACACAAAAAAGGCAAAATTTTGAATAACGAGCGATAACCGGAACGAAATACCCATAGTTAATCATCATTGGAGCAATGTTTATGTAAACGGACACAAATTGAGGTAAAACAGACGGGTAAATCAACAAAACTGGCGAGACAGATTTTAATGAGTGATTGATACTGGGAATACAGCGATGAATCAGAAATAGCACAAAATAAAACAAAAATACCATGTAGCTTTAAAGGATGAAATTCACTAGACCACACTTATGGATAAGATGATTAGAATGATACACATAAACATGAACAGAGCAGCAAAACACGCATTTAATCAACAATAGTGCATAGAAATCTACATATAAAATCTCCAGACGTTTCCATGTAATCTTAGAAACAGTAAAACATCTGACAAACATAAAAAGCCGAGACAACCGAGTTGACACATCCACATTTTCAAAAACCACATCATAGTCGTTTAGAAGTAGTTTTTCTGGCCGAATTTGGTGCGCAGCAGATAGCGGATCTTGACCTGACTGATGTCGTACACGATGAACCTAGAAAACATTGACAAATAAACACAACTGTTAGTATTGTGAACTACCCTAACTACTCCTAAAATTGAGAATCTTTAAACTAGAAATTTCATTTCTTTTCTACCTGGGTATCAGAAGGCACAAACAACCTTTACCAACCAGCAATTGAACCAGCAAATAACTATCGGACTAAGAAGAGGTACATCTTGGAGTGAAGATAAAACAGAACATGAAGATATCCTATTCAGGTTTCCTGTTACACCGTATGATTTTTTGACGCGCAATTTGTTTGAATTCAGAACAGAATTTGGCACGCGTTTAAAAAAACTCATATGACACTCGGACCGGACAACGAACGGTAAGCCAAATTCATTGTAGTTGTGCGTAACAGGTTTATAAAAAAAAATCCGGAAAAAAGAATCCTTGACCGAGTGACACTGAACTGGACCAACTCGTTATACAGCAGCGACGAGTTCTGTATGTTGGCCTGCGTGCCTTTGCCCATCGGAACGATCAGTCCGTCATCCAGCACAACGGCGCCCTTCGGATCCGGTACCGTACGTCCCACACCTAATACAAAACTCATGTGATCAGATACTGAGTTGAATTTCGCTATTTTGACGAGCGGTCTTTAAATTAAGTTTTCGACCTAGTATGAAATTGGTTACGCCCCAATATAAAAATCAAGCTGGAGCTTCATCTCAACACATTAGATAAAAAATGACAACAGTACTCAGAGACGCAGCTTGCGCGTATAACTGCTAAAGCTGGTCATTAACTGACAACTATACCAACCCTTGGTGCTGTCGTATCCCTTATCGAGTTTGGCATCCACGTTCGTCCATGCGTGCAGACGCTCCTGCATTTTGCCAAGCGCCACCTGAACAAAATAACATTTCGACATATTATTCAAAACATAACTTGAGATGAGATTATTTCGCACTGAAACAAAGTTTATCAAAACCGAAACCATACCGATTGAATTTAGTAAATGTTTTGTTGGAGATTGACTGGTTTGACATGTTTCAATGAAAGCCTAAAAATCAGGTTTGTCCTTTGATAACCGACCACCAACCAAAAAAAACAAACAAATAAAGAATAGTGGAGTAACCTCGCAGAGCAGCAGAATGCCCTCCTGATGATTGGGATGACAGTAGTTGGCCGATTTAGTCACCATATCCGCAAAGTAGATGCCCTTGCCGAACATGTAGCCCGTCTGGAAAGAAACGCTTTAGAACTTTCATTTTGAATGGCATCGCGATTACATTACTAGGCTAGATACTAGGCTTAGATGTATAATTAGGTAGGAAAAACAAAATCCCTATTGGCACAAAATAGTATTGGATTTCCAGCTTCCATTGAGTTCAATGAACAAGCAAAATATCCTTTAATCACCACAAAAATACGTTTCGAAACACATGATTATCGAAATTTCAGTTGGAATTGCTTAGTTTACAAAACTCTTAGTCAGCAGAACCATACGTATCACACCAAAATCTCGATTCTCCAAATTAAAGAAGCGCAATACCAAAACGTTAAGTAAAAAACCGACATTTTAAGCGAAATGAAACGAACCGCCGGCGCCTCGGGTGGCGCAATTCGAAGTCCCTGGCTGAGAATACCGGCGTAGTTGGTGGCTCGACTGCCGTGCCACAACAGCTGGCGGTTGTCGTCCTTCTGGTGCGGCTCGAACCGATCCGACTCACCTTCGCGGGCAACTTCGAACACCTGTAAACTAGTGATCGTCAACAACGGCAACAACAACAACAGCATTAACTTTTTTACTGGCACTTTTTCATTACTAAAGTCAATAAATGCATACTGATACCATATCAGAATGATGTTTTCATAGTGGCCAAAGAGGTTGAATAAACTGACGGGCAATGGCAGAAACTCCAAAGCAACGCGTCAGGGTCTGTGTCTTAAGTCACGCACTACACTAGACCACTAAACAGGCTACAACCAACCACTAACCAGTGATCGTCAACATAAACAGATCGAATCAAAGACCAACAACAACAAAACCAACAGGAACATTACTAACATCGATGAGACTGAGATCGAGCTGATGGGTCAGGCCGTGCGTGTTCTTCATGTACTTCTTGATGAGCTCGTATTCTTTAGACTTCTTGTCAACCACCTGGAAATTCATGAAACTGAGGCAACTCATTGAAATTGGTGATGAGATCTATACAACAAACATTCTGAAACAACAATGTGACCGAATAAATCTTAGGACCACTATAACTGTAAATCTTCAACTGAAACAAATCAAATCAAATTTATTCAGTTATTATGCCATAATAGCAAAGTAGGATACCAAGTCACAATAGTGAAATAACGGTCATCCGATTTACAATGACAATCACTGATCATCAACAACGTTCTTGAATGCGCTGTGTTGTGTCTCAACCCGGGGCTCGAACCAGAAACGTCGGCGAGCGAAGCCGACGCCTTAACCACTTGACGAGGGAAGCGACGAAACTTACTGATTTGTTTCAGAGGCGAAGGAAACACGTATCAGAGCCAAATACTTTAGTGTAAAGCTTTCTTTTGATATTGCAAAGACAAATGTGGATCTCGTAATTACAAAAAAACACGAAAAACAACTGAAACATCACCTTGAGTTCAGTTTTTAGCGATCTATAGTGTTTGTCCAGCGGATCTTCGGTCTGATCCCCGCCGGCTTCCGACTTGATCAGATTGTAGGCGATCTCAATGTCGCGCAACGCGTCCAGCATTTCAATTTTCTCCTATAAAGACCAAAATAGATTAAACTGACGGGCATCAGGTCAGGGTCTGTGTCTGAAGTCAGCTCTCTAATTAGATAGGATCACAACACAAGTTTCCGAGTCTGCCGCCCCACGCACTAGGCTAGACAGGTGAAGATAAAATAATGATAAACCTAGAATAAGAAAACCATTTTCGATCGAAGGTTTTTCCTCTCATTCTTTCTAAGTTAGAAAGCTCGCCCCTATAAGCTCACAACTAAACTTGTGATTTCATTTTAGTCAAAATTTTGTTTTTTATATGAACGTCACCTATGTTCTAAACTTACTTTTTCTAATATTTAACCTTGATGAGTTTGATGTTATCGAGCAGCGGTGGCATGGCCGTGCCGAAGTCATGTGGTATGAGTGTATAGAATCGATTGGTGATGTCCCGACACGCGGCTGACGACACGGCGGCGGCGTCCGTCTCCATCAGCGCCACCGCCTCGCTCAGCACCGAGTACGCGCTGCTGATCTGCTTCTTCGATAGACGACCCAGCGGCATTTTGGTCAGATCAATCTGAAATGAACAAGTATGAAAAGATAACTAGCTTTTAAAAAACCGCTTTTAAACAAGTTGCCATTACCAGAACTTACTCTCCCAAATCAGTGAAAACTAACAAGCCGATTCAGTTACTGCACCCATCGATATACTTGTATATTCGACTTTCGACTACATTCCTCTATCGTAATGATATGACTAAACGTTTTCACTGGAAACTTAAAAAACTAAAACTCAAACTAATTTATACACAAAGTATAGAATAAACAAACCTCAAACTCAGCCATAGCCGACTTCATCTGCTCAATGTCAAAGATCATCTTCAGCAGATTCTGCACCGGCTTATCCAGTTTCGACTTCTCGCCTGGTTTTATGCCACCATCCATTTTCGTATCCTCTTCCTGAGAAAAAACTACTAATGAACAAAACTGAAACTGTTTTATTACTGTTGCTGTGCTGCTTTGGAATCACCTAACCAGTTTAGAGAAAAGAGTTAAGCCGAACGGTATGACAACTTCCGTATACGTCATGCGTTATTCACCTTTTATATGTTTTACATCAGTTCGTTCTTCACATTGATGTGCTTTATGCTATTTTCTTTCTCATTAATTCAGTGTAAATTGTAATTCGTCGTTTATGATACGGCTTATAACCGAGTAAAGCCAATGAAATCTGAATCTGGCATTCTTATCTGCTTTTATTTCAAGTAAGATTAAGAATGAGGTCCATTGGTCCAACGAATCAGGCCACCCTGTCCACCCACCTGACCGTAATCCACCTCAATCGGGTACATACAACCGGGCACTTTCTGAAAGTTATCGCGACGTGACCACTTATTACCAGACTTTTCCTCGTAGAGCCTGCAATCAAACAAAATTTTCAAAACCATCCCGGTACTAAAAAAAATCAATCGGCTTCTCAATGTGAAAAAATACAATCCCAACAACGGTTCTCTCAGTTAGATTCCATCTTCAAATTTCCGACTAGTTATTCATGATTTCATGAAAAAGTTAGTCGTAGCGTAAGATGCAGAATATTGTTAGAGTAGGCAAAATTAGATGTAAATTTGAAGAAAAAATACAATTACTGGAAATTCAATACAAAAATGGTCAGTTTTACAATCTACCGTTTGAATTCAGCCTTGGCCTCGTCCAGTGGCATTCCATCACATTTGGTGCCGCCCTGGAAACTGCCGATGCGACCCCAGGCGCGGTACAGCCAGTATCTGCAAATATGGACATCATAACTTGAGATCAATCATGATATTTTGCGAGTAACTAAATTCTGAAAAAACTAACTAAAAAAATTACAGCTATAATATACAATACAGCTATAATTACAAATAAGTTACTTACACATATTACTAGTACGATATTTGTACGTCCAACAAACATCTTTCAGCGCGCCGTTACTTCTATTGATTATTTGTTGCATTAATCAGTTCTAACTTTTTTTTCTATTATTCTGATCGCAAGTCATAACATAACCCTCTATAAATAACCCATCGCCACTATTTACTGGAATGATTTACAAAGCAAAGTGGTAACAATTGCCCGCCAACTTGGGTTTCAGATCATGTTCCAGCAACTGGAGCTTGTAGAACGAGTTTGTGTTGGTTTCGATCTGGAATTTGCCGAGCACAGCCGCCATCAAACCGTCCCTTTTGTCCTTGTACACGTGCGCCACCTGAGATGATTTTTTTGTCTCTCACTCACCCACCGTCAATCAATCATTCACTCATACATCATTGATCGATGTATTGATTCATCCACCATTGAATGACTAATGCATTCATTCATCATAGATCATTTAACATCGATGATTCATTAATTCATTCACAATTTATTGGTTCATTCACCAATCACCATTCATTCAGTGATTCATTCCTTCATTTAATAATTTACCATTCATCGATCATCCACTCATCCATCGTTCATTCACTACTCACTCATTTATTCACTATTGATTCATTCATTCAAAATTCACACGTTTCATTCATTCACTCATTCATTGATTAGTTCATTCATCCAACCTCAGCGACCTCGCACTCTGGGTCGACGACCGCGCCACCTTTGATCGTAACCTTCTGCGATTTGGACTTGCCCGAACCACCGGACGCGCCCGACTTGTAGCCGACACCTGATTTGTTGGGCTTCGAGTACAGCGAGTCCGGAATCGAACTGCAACATGTTCATGAAATAAAAGTTTTTGGCATCAGTTTTTATTACAGTTTTCACCACCTAATTTTGTCAGTGATTTGCGACCCAATGGAGATTAAAATGATTCCATTCCTAGACACCCTAACCAGAGAGTAGAGTATTATGAGAAAATTATACTGATTTTACTTAGGGGGAGATGATATGAGCAAAACAGTTACAGCCTTACAGGTAATTAAAACTAATAAATAGTAATGTTCAACCGACCACTCTTCACTGCCCGACGGATTGGACGTGAGCTTCTTACGACTCTGGTCCGTCACCCGCTGCCTCGTCAACTTCTTTCGTTCCTTGAGCGGATGCGATTTGTTCCAGTCGGCCAGCCATTCATTTTCCTGTAGTTATTGGATATATTGTTTTAGGTATTGCATGAAAAATTATAATTAAATTAGCTTGATTTGGGTAGTGTGTAAAATTTAGTAAAGTGGCCAAGTAGCAGAGCAGGTAGTCTTTGATCAGGCGTTTGTAAATAAACTAATGATTCGGAGTAGACTCTTTATCTGGTCAGAGTAGAAGATCATTACAACCCTGATGTACCCAATCTAACTAAAATAAAGAAATAAATAGGACAATTATCTGGTTTCTACTTCAATAAACCAAAAAAATGATGACTGACCATAAAATCTTGGTCAATTTGGAACACATTGCGCGTGGGTGTGGCCGTCTGGAAGTCGCACTTGGCCCACTCGCTCAGATGACCCGTGCACAAATACTGCTGGTGAGAAGTGCTAGAATACAAAGGAATGAATATGAAACATTATAACACAAATTAATTTCTTAAAAAAAAGTAGCTCACAATATTGAAAAAATACGAAAAAACGTTGCTGCATCACCACAGCAGCACCAACGCAATCACCGTACCTCTTCTGCAGCCACAATGAAAACCATTCTTCTCTGCCAGTTTCGAGAAAGTATATTATTTTTTTCCTTAAGGTGTACGTAAAACGGTCTCAAAACTGCTAATTCCAACCTAAAATTCCCCTCCCTCGGGAAGATAAACTGTGGTTGATCCGCCAGTGCTTGCAGCTAAATGATCAACTATAACTCACTGCTATGTTACGAAGTCTGATAGTTACGTTACAAAGACAAGATACTTAGACTCAACAAGATAATCTGTTTCAGATAATGTACTCACCTCCATACGAGTTGACCATCATGGCATAGCGAGCACTTTGCCAGGGCACCGAACAACATGGCATCCACCAGTCGATCCAGCACCCTGTCCTCACCACTGGGCACACCGATGCCGTTGTTGATCAGCAACTGTTGCTGGTCCTGAACCGAATTTGATTTTTTTGCAATCAGTTGGTTTCCGACAATGAGATTTATTTACTCGCATCGCAAACAAACTGATTATTAATTCACAAAGTCTGAGAGTTTCAGATTTCGTAGTACGATAATCTACCACCAACCTTCTTGTGAACGTTCTCCTTCAACTCGTTGCGCAGCTTCCACATTTCCTCGGTTTGGGCCTGCAAGTTTCACTATTTGAATGACCGTTTTTTGCATAAGCACACTCCGCAAAGTGGTGCGAAACGATAACAATATAGTTTTTAATGATTGGCAAAATCGAACAGATTATTATTTAACCTTGAGAGCAGCACGTTGCTGCTCCAGTTCGGGGTCAACCTTTTTCACCTTGGAGTCTGGTTCGCCGTTGGCAGCCGCCTTACTGCTAGTCGCGCGTTTGCTGAAAAGTACACACATAAGATAGAGAAATTCATTAACCGCATTTAACTCAATTTATTTGATTTGCGATATTATTGCATGATTCAGTTAGATTGATTCAAGCCCCGCATAGTTTGGATGAGATCGATTGATTAACGGTACTTTAGGCCAAAATTTGATTGATACACTGTAAGTATTGCATAGATTCGATTAATTCACGGCACTAATTGCATAAATTCGATCAATTCACGGCACTTATTGCATAATTGCGATCACAGGTGTGCCAGCTGTGCGGAGCGGTGGGGGTAGACGCAGCGCGGGCAAGCTTGAGCGCGGGAAGGGGGTAGACTGAGCGCGGGAAAGGGGTAGACTGAGCGCGGGAAGGACTGAGCGCGGGAGGACTGAGCGCGGGAAAGGGGTAGACTGAGCGCGGGAAGGACTGAGCGCGGGAGACTGAGCGCGGGAAGGACTGAGTGCGAAAGGACTGAGCGCGGGAACTTTTTTGAGGTAGGTGGACTGTGCGCGGGAGGGTGGACTGTGCGCGGGAAAGTGGACTGTGCGCGGGAAAGTGGACTGTGCGCGGGAAAGTGGACTGTGCGCAGGAACTTTTTCGAGGTAGGTGTACTGTGCGCGGGAAGTGGACGGCACGGTACTTTTACAGGGGTTTGTATTGTTAGAAAATGTTACAAACACACATTTGCGGAATTTCTGAATGAATTTTATATTTTTAAAATCAAACTACAACAAACTCAGAGAGTACGATCGACGGTACGTAACAATTTAGTGAGTCCACCCTTCCGCGCACAGTCCACCTACCTCAAAAAAGGTTTCCGCGCACAGTCCACCATCCCGCGCACAGTTCACTTTCCCGCGCACAGTCCACTTTCCCGCGCACAGTCCATTTTCCCGCGCACAGTCCACCCTCCCGCGCACAGTCCACCTACCTCAAAAAAGGTTCCCGCGCTCAGTCCTTCCCGCGCTCAGTCCTTCCCGCGCTCAGTCTACCAGTTTCCCGCGCTCAGTCCTCCCGCGCTCAGTCCTTCCCGCGCTCAGTCTACCCCTTTCCCGCGCTCAGTCCTCCCGCGCTCAGTCCTTCCCGCGCTCAGTCTACCCCTTTTCCGCGCTCAAGCTTTCCCGCGCTGCGTCTACCCCCCTCGCTCCGCACAGCTGGCACGCCTGTGATTGCGATTGATTCACGACACTAATTGCATAATTGCGTTGCGATTGATTCATAGCACTTATTACATAAGTTCGATTATTTCAGGGCACTAAATGCAGAATTACGATTGATTAACGGCACTTTTGGCATAAATTCGATTGTTTCACGGCACTAATTGCATAATTACGATTGATTCACGGCACTTATTGCATAAATTCGATTGATTCACGGCACTAATTGCATAATTACGATACGATTGATTCACGGCACTTTTGGCAT
The DNA here is from genome assembly GCA_964036265.1 of Daptonema setosum. Lineage (NCBI taxonomy): Eukaryota > Metazoa > Nematoda > Chromadorea > Monhysterida > Xyalidae > Daptonema > Daptonema setosum. The sequence continues at coordinate 12,322,137 of OZ038442.1, read as the reverse complement.
AAATTCGATTGATTCACGGCACTAATTGCATAATTACAATTGATTCACGGCACTTATTGCATAAATTCGATTGATTCACACTCACGGCACTTATTGCATAATTCGATTGATTCACGGCACTAATTGCATAATTACGATTGATTCACGGCACTTATTGCATAAATTCGATTGATTCACGGCACTAATTGCATAATTACAATTGATTCACGGCACTTATTGCATAAATTCGATTGATTCACGGCACTTTTTGCATAATTACGATTGATTCACGGCACTTATTGCATAAATTCGATTGATTCACGGCACTTATTGCATAATTACGATTGATTCACGGCATTAATTGCATCAATGCGATTAATTTACAGCACGAATTAGATAAATTTGATCGATTCACGGCACTTATTGCATAAATTCGATTGATTCACGGCACTTATTGCATAAATTCGATTGATTCACGGCACTTATTGCATAATTACGATTGATTCACGGCATTAATTGCATCAATGCGATTAATTTACAGCACGAATTAGATAAATTTGATTGATTCACGGCACTTATTGCATAAATTCGATCGATTCACGGCACTAACTGCATCAATTCGATAGATTCACGGCATTATTTGCATCAATTCGATAGATTCACGGCATTAATTGCATCAATGCAATTAATTTACGGCACGAATTAGATAAATTTGATCGATTCGAGGCACTAATTGAATAAATTCGATCGATTCACGGCACTAATTGCCTAATTTCTATTAATGCACAGTACTTGTTGTATAAATTCGATTGATTCAAGGAAGTTGATGCTTATACAATGCATGAACTCGATTGATTCACAGTAGTACTTGTACTGTATATTACTTGCATGTTTCCACTACCACAACACCAACCTGACTTTCGGTTCCTTTTTCACCACTTTCAGCTTCGTACTCAGTTCCACCTGATCTTCCGGCAATATTTCTTCAAAATCCTCGATACTGCAATTATTACAATTCACTGTACTGCGTAAAAGACAACGTTTGAATGATTGAAGAATTGTCTTTGTAAACAGAATAACAACCTCCCATAAAATTAAATGAAAATGTCAAATGATAAAAGTACCAACTCCTTAGAAGGATCTCCCATAAAACCCAGTTTGGCCGCATTTTCAACGAAACAGGCCACATGATGCCAGGCTGAGGGCTTGACTGTGCCAACTTGCGATTCCCCCTAAAGCAATTTAACAATTTTTATAGTGCAACTACTCACCCACCACACTACTTTACAAATTTTTTGAATGCAATGCAAATAAATACTTAACCCGAAGTAAATTTTTCCCTCAAACGTTGGCATGAAAGAATAGTTCCCAGAAAATAATATCGCAAACCTTGCCAATCTTCTCGCCACACGATTTGCACCCCGTACGCGCCTGCTTGGCTATTTTGGCTGCGAATTTGATCACCTTCCCTGCAACCAGAAAAAGGTATACATAAGTTTGCTATAACGCGCGACGAATCAGTGCGGTTGCGGTGTACTAAGATTAAATAACTGGTGTTATTGGTGCTTTTTTACAATTATACCTAACCTAAGTTAAGTTAATACAAACGGATGTGATCCTAAGATGAGTAAAGATTTCTTTGTTAATAGAATACATTTTTTATGGGATGAGATTCCTTGACTACTGAAGCCATCAAAGCACACTGATATCATATCCGAATGGTGTTATCGTAGTGGCCATAGAGGTTGAAACAATTATTAGAAACAATCAACCTCCACTGGCACCGGGTGAATCATCAACGGCATCCGGGTCATCAACACCACCGCCTTCGATCTTCGCCTTGATTGACTCCTGATCATCCCACTTCAGGTTGTCCAGACCTCGTATATCACCCGTGCCGAACTTCAGTTTCATTTTCTTGACCAGCATCCAGAAGCAGCTGAAAGTGTATAGTGTATATTAAAGTTAGAATAAATCTAATTTGAAATAATTCCGTCTTTAAAGTCAAGAATGTTCAGATTTATCGTCATGATTGATTCGTGTAAATCAAAAGTGTATAGTGTATATTAAAGTTAGAATAAATCTAATTTGAAATAATTCCGTCTTTAAAGTCAAGAATGTTCAGATTTATCGTCATGATTGATTCGTGTAAATCAAAAGTCTGGCGTTAAAATTAGCTAGCTTTAACCGGAAACATTAAAGCGGGCATTACAATCAATTAGTAGGGGATTCACGAGCAGAGCTGAAAAAACTCACCGTCACTTCACTAACCAACATCAATCTCACAAGTTAATTTAATCAAATCACAAGAAGACTGATCAAATCAAACCTGAAATGGTACCAGTTGTCTTGAAAGCCATCGAAAAACGGACTGCGTGTTTTGCGGGACATGCGAAGGGTGTCCTATAAAGTTAACAGGAATTAAGGTGAGGGGACATGAACTATCAAAAAAACGGCCGTCAGCCGTCAACAATTTATATGGATCTCCGCTCCTTATGACAACTGAAACGGCAAAAAATGAATCAAGTAAGCCTGTAAACGTAACCTTGGAAATCGAATTTTTGCATCCTTTACAATTGGCCCGGCTGCTTTTAGCGTACTCGGCCGAATACGGCAGCGTTGAATGACGCTCTTCATCGCCCATTTTGGCAGGAATTGGATTAACTGAGAATTGGATTCTCTGGATAAACTTATTGATGGCAGCAACGATTGCTTGTCGCTCGACTCAAACACACAAAAATTCAAAGGTCAACAATAAATAAGTAAGTCTATTGGACGGTATTCAACCCCATGTAGTACATTTCATTTTACGTCCAGAAATCGAAACCTCTAACGGCTCCACTAAACCTAATGATTACTCATGCGAACCGATGGCACATGTCTGAACATGTTCGTTTTTGTTCGATTTAGTCTGGTTGTGGTGGTCCCACTGTCATTTTGGTTTTTTTAGTTCGGACCAAGAACCAAGCATAACATGGTCATCATAGATGCTACTTCGAAGTTCGAATATCGTATATCTTCAGAGTCGTAACTATAACTTTGACAAAAAAAAATAGATTGAATTTTTTAAATTTCAAAATTTCAAAAATGAGCGGTGCTTGGAGAATAGATTAATTCATAAGTCCTCTACAGTGTTCCATAAGTCTTCTACAGTAATCAATAAATTACGGTAGGTTACTGTAATTTTTAATTTTTCTCGTTTTTTTTAATATTTAATTTAGTTTGAAAACAAGAATCATGAATAAGGGGTTTTCGAGGGCGCTGAATCCGAATATCATAATCATTTTTTAATCAGACCTCTTGTTGATTGTCAAATTGGATTTATTTATAAATCTCTGAGTCTCCAGAATACCTAATGCAGACTAATAGCTTGAAAACGTTGACTACAATGTTTCCAAAACTTCTGAGTCTAACTATGACACTATTTGTAGAGAGCTATGTATCAATGAGGCTCAATTCTTAAGTGAAAACTCACTGTCTCAATCTTATGAAAACTGAAAGTCATGCTAAGTTAAGTGTTAAATAATTACATTAGCTGCTCGAAAAAAACAATCTCAGATTGAAAATG
>OZ038442.1:12246090-12313590 GCA_964036265.1 Daptonema setosum | reverse complement strand
CAGAAATTGTGTGCAGGTTGTTTAGTATCCTATAAGATCGTAGCTAGGTGTCATGAACTCAATCAGAAGCTGAACCATGATGGTTGATTGATAATAGAAAACGTTATTGTGAACGCTTGGTTTTTATGTTTTTTATAAATGCATTTATTTTTATTATTTTCTGAAGTACCTACAAAGTTTTTGTAAAAAAACTCCATAATTCAGTGGACATCAAAAAAAGTTTCACGCTGGACCCATTCATCGTACAAGTACCACGCCCATCGCCAACATAAATCGGATCGATGCGGCTAAAAACTTCCTGGTGACTTGAGCTTACGATACGATATAAATATCGGACTCGTATACGCACGAGCGACTGTGGTTTCCTGACTGACTGACCGTCGGACGTCTTTGCGACGAAAAACTCGCAGCGGAAACAAACAAGTGTGGCTGGCTGACTGGCAAACAATAAACATTTGACTAAGAAACATAAACAAACGGGCCGAAACGTGCGGAACACGCGACTTTAAGAAAACATTACGGTCTTACGATCTTACGGTACGAAATACTACGAGCGTATGTGATACCAGCACATGGCATGGTACAGATATCACATTGGCATGGTACAGATATCACATTGGTATGGTACAGATAACACATATCAGATACATCTACTGGTACGGATAAGAAACGGAGACAGATGAGTAAAATAAACTATCGTCATGTTTGATAAGCTTTAGTAAATATAATATTGAAATAATGTGACTGAGATGTGGCCTTGTTGTCCCATGTACACGATGGCGTCGGTGGTAAGGTTGTGTCATGTGTATCATCAGGTACTGCACACATACACCAACATGAAGTCAAACAACATGGTCCATCAAAAATACATGACCACGATTACTATAGATGTTGGTGAATCACTTCCTGAACTCTGCACAATCAAAATACGACCTAGACACTCAAGACAATGATTTCAAGATATGTACGTACCGTAACCTGATACACAGTCATAATCATGTCGCAGACAAAATAGTACCACTTTCGAAAGTGTTATCGAATAGATTAATAATTTTGTTTATTTATTACCCAATAGGCAGGAACATAATCTGAAACGCCATCTTCTACAGAACATTATAAATGGGACCACCCAAGACGACTTCCATCACATTTTCAATCAGTGAAAACAAAATCAGTAGAAATGAATCGCATACCATAATCGTTTGAAAATAGCCGATAACTGGATATGGATCAATCAAACGCAACGTTGATTCATCAGAACCGACTTTCATTGATTTAGTCAACCGACATTCCTGAACCCGACCGCCCTGATGTGAACCCGGACAAGTCAGCCCCCGTCAACCCTTAGCTGGACTTCATTGACCGGCCAGAAACATACCAGATGTCGTAGTAGTTGATGATAGCTCGTCCTCATATCAGATCATCATCATTTGTCTATATAACGTAATCATCACCTGCCCCCCACCACCCTCATCAGCTCATCAAACAAAACGTTTGACGGTGCGGGGGGCTATGAGGTCGTGAGGGGTGTGCACGCGCCAAAGTTTCGTTTACTTAGCGCGATCGTTAACGATATAACCATCCTATATATAACACTCTAAATGCTCTCATCTACCAGAACATCGCTCTCCTGTGTTCACCGGACGTATAGATGGGGGCACCCCCTCACGCAATCGATCATCGGGCGCGTGCCTCCGCCCCCTCTTTCGATCGAACGGATCGACATACCGAAGATATCTACATGGGGTTAAGGGCCGCCGTCGTCGCCGCACACGCTCACGCACAGACGTACTCACTCACCGACGTGAGATCGGCAGGCCTATACACTGCAGTGGAGCGTGTCGTCGGTCAGCGTATTACGATCGTCTGATGTTTGTTTGATATGCACTATAATCATCATCATCCCCTATACATCCAAGTATGCCATCGAGCAATACACTCGGGCTGTACGTGGCTGTGTCGCAACGTTCGTCGTCGCAGTCCAAAAACACACTCGTGGCAGACTCGTTGCCGGCCGATGGGACACCTGGACATCGGGCTATGGCCAGACGATGTACCCCTCCCTTCATCCACTACCTGACTAACTGACTGACCGACTGTCCGACACGCTTTTCCGGTCTGCACGCGACGACGCAGCCGACTGTGTTTTGCTATTATATTAGCGGCGATGAACAGATGGACGTTGTGAAGTCAGCCAGATTGCTGGTCAGTCAGTCAGTCAGTCAGTCAGTTACACAATGACCCCGATGCGGTCACTGACTGACTTGACTGACTGTTTCATTAAGGCGTGTGTCCGCTTTTTGCCATCCATCGATCGGCCCACTCATTCAGTCAGTCAACTAGTCGGCCAAGGGTCGTGTCTGTCAGCATCCTCATATTGAAGAATGAAGAAGAATCAGTGTGTTTGTGACAGCTGTCCGTTGTTGTCGGCGGTCGATGACGATGTCGTCATAATGGAACACAATCCACATTTATTGTTACATAAATCGAAGTTGCTTGTCCGACATTCATCCACTTCGTTTCGCATTTCCATTGTTCTCCGCCTGATCGTGTACCGTTCATTTCGTTTTTTGTTGTTATCGAAATTATTGTTCCATTGTTTTCATCTAGAATCATCAACTGTGTTGGATTGGAACCTTAGTTATGGCTATCTTGTTGGGCTTCACATGCAAGCTGCCTAATTATAATTACCAAGGATTATTTTAACGTTGTTAACGTTTGTAACATACGTTGTACAGTACTTGTAACCATTGAAACAACAGCGGTGAATGATTTTCGTGCATCATTGTTTGCATTATCGGTCATCCCTATCAAAAATACGTACATGTAAATATTAATAATACATGCAACCATTCACTTATTATCCATTCATTTCCATTTCCATCCACATTGTTCCATACATTCACTTTCAGATCCATCCCAATTATACCATCACCACAACCAACCAACTATTGTTTGGATCGGATCAGAAACTAGCAACTTGAATCGGCGATCCAGAATCTACAACTACGCAACCTCTACTTTCTACTTCTACTTTTATCGATCGTCCTATTCAACGTCGACTCCCATTAAATCCAGTCATGCGGTTGATCTCTTCGTTGCCGCAGAGCAACACCCTCCTGTTGCCAGCTCTCTTAGCACTCGTATCAGTCGGTTGGTACCATCGCTAGGCTTAGGTTTAGGCTAATTATTAGGCTTAGGTTCAGGGTAAACTTATATTTAGGCTTAACCTGAACATAGCAATCGTATCCGTCGGTTAGCTTTTATAAAGCCGTATCGGTCGACTACATACATAAGTACGTTTATACTTAGTTGTTAATGAGCAAAGGCTATGGCTTAGCTTAAATTTTATGCTTTGGTTTGCAAATGTAGCTCACGTCTAAGCTTAGTTTTAGGACTAGTTTTTTTTTCACGCCTAAACTTTATACAGTAGGATACCATAAGTTCTAATGAACAGGCAACTATAATATTCGTTTATCTTATGGTCAATGTTTTCGTTGCTATAGTGTAACTCGCTCTTGGTGCCTGCCAGTTGCAACTTTTCTCGATTCGTTAATATGTATTTCGGATAGCTTATAATTAGGTTTAGGTTTATACGTTGGCTCACGTTGTTAGTAAACTGAAGTTTCTTAGTTTATGGTTTCTAATTTAAATGAAAATTTTATCGTAGTCAGAGATTTCAATTGCGTCTCTGTTTCAAGATACATATTATGAGATAAGCTACCGTAAGAGGAACCTATCAACCTGACCTGACCATGTATGATTGGGAGAAGAAATTTGGAATTTGAAATGACAAAACTATAGTAGGCATCCGAAGTCAACTTTGTGTGATGTGAACCAGAGCATAAACTTATGTATATCTATTAGGATTCGCGCCAATGTTGTAAAACTTTCCCCGACACATATGTATTTATACAAAATTTTGAACAGAAATACGCTCTTTTATATAAGATCATCTCCGATACGGATTTATGAGAAAAAATCTCGGGAAAAGCACATCTGATTCGCGTAGATTTGAATTTTAACTCCTAATCAATTGAGAATGCTATACATAATGTGGCTCATTTCAGCTTACTGTACACAAACACCAGTTATCGGTGGTCTATGTCGACTTGGATCGAACGATGTGGAGATCGGTGGAAAGAAGACTCAGTTTTACTTGAAGTGTGACGCACGACAGGGGTGAGTCGAGTTTTGGATCATTTTCTGGCTTTCCTTTTTTTATTTTCACGTTTTGATTTGTAAGTTAGTTATCGTCGGCGTATATTTCTGTGATAGCAACGTTTAAGCCATGCGCGCAAGATTTATTCTTATTCAACATTAAGATTAGATTTATATAACAATAATATGGATCATCACTATTAGATTTATCAATTATTAAGCTTATTTAGCTTGCCGTACAGTAAGTCCAGACAAACAATAGCTTCACTAATATTGACGCAATAAATGCAATCAGTTAAAACAGTTAGCTTGTTTTCATTAGTTATCTTTATTAGAAAGAAAATTAACTTTGGTGTAACGATTTCACATAAAAATCATCATCATCATTTTGTCAAAATTTTTAATTATCAGTAACCAAGGATAGTTTTTTTAATGTGATACCGTATATCTGAAATGTTACTATATCAATGAAATTAATTTCAAAATAATAACTTGACCCAATACCGAACTATAGTTCTGACGGCAATGAGTACGGTGTATGGGTGGTTCGCGGTCGTCCGGCTGCTGCCGATAGCCAGAGCAACCAGGACAATCAGACTGCCAGTCAGGGATCCAATTCATATGAATGCGGTCAGACATTGATTTAGGCATGGTGTTATGACATTGATTTAGGCATGATGTTATGACATTTCTGCAGTTTTTCCTTCTGATATCTCGGTCACTTTCTTCACGTCTGTGGCCTCTGCATGTGCTTCTAGCTGAATGGGTAGAGAGAGTGTTACTGTAATCATCGGCCGACGATGCATTACCGCTACGGTACCTTCAACATGACGGAACACGTGCCGGAAATCGCCGATAGATCATTAGATTATCATGGCATGAAATAGACCTCCTTCTCCTTGAACTTGACAACTGTTGCATTATTGTTCCCAACTTGACAACTGTTGCATCATTGTTCCAAACTTGACAACTGTGCAGCACGTCTTCAACTTGTTGCATTATTATTCGTAAACATTGTGCGTGTGTGTATTTTCTATTTCTCTTCTGAACCTTAATACTCTGCCACCCTGTATTTTACCGGTCAGTCTTTTCCAGTCAAACCAACCGTCGCTGGTCACTACGTCGCTGTGTACAAGGTTACAGTTTTTCACCACCGCGCAAACGCTGCGAACCGACGCCGCGCAATGAAACGGCCACCGGACAACATAACGATCGACCACCGCGATTGCATGCATGCTTTAATGGTATTGCTTTGTAATATTATAACGCTTTTATTTAATATTTTTATATTATATAGTCTACCCAGGGTTTCTTGTTACTCTTAAAGTTTTTGGCGCTAACTTTGAATTCAAACCGGCCTTTGTCAAATTTTTGGGAAACCTTTTTTCTAAATGACGCTTGAACAACAAACTTGATTGGGTAACCGGTCTCATTATTGATAATTTTTGATAACAAGAAACCCAGAGCCAATAGGTTATACATTACATGCGCCAAATTGAATAAAACTTTTCTCATTCACGAATTCCTAATACCCAGATGGTGGAAAGATGACTATATCATCCGCTAATGATTCATCAACTTACATATGGCGACCAACAATCTTTCACGTTATTCTGCCTATGAAGTCTTGAATTTCAGATTTTGAATTTTCGGATGGTGAATTATGTAATTTTCCAATCATTTTACATGCTTTCAAACTTTTTTTGCTAAACACATGGAATTGCTTCCCTTCTTTCCTATTCCCACACAGATTGATTGAAAAACCTTCCGCTAATAAGATGAATTTACGTGGTTCTTGAAAGGCAAAAAAGTTAACACGAATGTATGAGTGACCGTATAGAACGCCCTCAGCAAGATTTTCTTAACTTTCTTTGCCTGCATGTTCTGTAAACTTCTCGTCTCGTACGATCTTCGTGACCCACTTGATACTCAATATGCATTAAGCTTCGTAAAAAATTATGTTCTAAAAAACTACGAATTCAATGCCTACTGAGTACCTGTTATTTATTTATTGAGTACCACAGATAAAATAAAAAAATTTCATTCAATTTCGTTTTACAGAAATCGACAGCAGCGCCCGCGAGAATGGACCGTGCATGTTCGATGAGAATGTGCCACGATGCCTGCAGTCGAACCCTGATGATGAGACCACGTACCTGCAGTGCGCTCCGTTAGTGACATGACATGACATCTAGATAAAAAGGACATTATCATCGAAGTCATCATTTAGTGAAATGTTACAGTGTTAAAATATTTATTTCTGAAGGTCAAAGTGGCATAACTTTGCACCACACGTTTGGCATGATCATCAATGATCTTTCTCTCTGCAATACGTTTTTTTGAAGAGTACGGACACTAGCAACTGTAAATATGTAGCAACTTCTTCTGTAATATTCACGATATTTTGATTATAGTTTCAATTTGGTTAAAATTGTTGCATAAAATGAATTCTGATGTTTGATCTAATTTGCAGCGGCAGCCGTTGGGTAAAGCGCAACTGCAACAACAAGCTCGTCTTCAGCCATAAGTACCAGGCCTGCGTCGGTAATGATCTCAAGACGCCCGGACAAAATCGTTCGTTCTCAGAAACTTCTGTAATTACCAAAACTTATTTATTAATAACTGTTGTAAAATTCATAATTCAGTCAGCGTTTAGCATAAGATCATCATTGCGACAATTGTAAGGCATGTGCATGTGAAATACCGTTTGCGAATGAAACTTCTTCAATCATAGTCATACTGTTTCTTTTCCGAGAAATGCATGAGTGGATCAGCTCTAAACATTGCTTTCTTTTTTTCCCGGCGTCTAAGGATCGTAATGCATGGCTTACGGTAGCGTTTCAGATACGAACCTCTCCGATACAGATACCCAGGTGCCGTACGATTCCTCGTTTTGTGTGCCAGACTGGCCGTGTGATTCGTACCATAACTGCACGGATGGCATGTACTGCACCATGTCTACCTGTTGTCTACTACCATCGATCGGTGAGTGAGTGAGTGAATGAGTGAATGAGTGCGTGAGTGAGTGAGTGAGTGAGTGAGTGAGTGAGTGAGTGAGTGAGTGAGTGAGTGAGTGAGTGAGTGAGTGAGTGAGTGAGTGAGTGAGTGAGTGAGTGAGTGAGTGAGTGAGTGAGTGAGTGAGTGAGTGAGTGAGTGAATGAGTGAGTGAGTGAGTGAGTAAAAAAATCTTGATAGCACATGGGAGAACGCACTCAATTAATGTTATCCCCGTTATATAAAAAAATCAGTTTTTGGTTACTCTGCGTATTTTTTTTACATGGCCTAGGTTGCACAATATTGGATAATATTGCACAATGATAAGTGATTCGACCCCATAATCCAAGTGTATCCGATTGGTGTTTACTGTTTGCGTAGCCCGATAGAATATAACCTCACATTAGGAAATATTATTGCGTCGTGTACTGGCGGACGAGCCAATCCTTCAAAGGAAAAGGAATCTCTCAAAAGAGGGGGAATTGACAGAAATAAGGCGGTTTTACCTACTTGAGGATCAAAATCCACATTTTGAAACCGCCAAAGAGTGGGAGGAATTTCACTTTTCCCTACCCGTATCGTCCGCTGGTGCAGTTGTGTGTTGCCACAACTTCACACACATTTAAACATGTATGTACATAAAATATGTCATAATGTCATACATGTCATAATTATGTACACTGCTCTTATTATGTAAAGTGTCAACTTTCACTGGCTGTAAAGTGTCAACTTTCACTTGACCCGGCTGAGCGTCCATTCATCCAGTATTCAAACTCAGATACTCAGACGTCTCGGATTTATATTGGCCAAATTCAAACAATGATAATGATAATACTGAATGATAAATGATGGGGATTAGCTATTGGATATAATGAAGCTGAGGTAGAATTGAAATGGAAGGTGCTGTCGTATCACGTGTCATTAAATATTTATGAGGGAATGAATTTGTTTGGAGGGCCAGTTGATTGAGCGTATATTTCGATGGTTACTGTATGTGAATCAACAACGAATGTCTATACGAGTGTGAGATTGGAACGGACTTATTAGAATGCTTGAATAGATTGACACACCATCAGCTACAGTAGTTATTCAGTTTCTCGATATATTTCAGTTCACCAATTATCGCTCTCGCCCGGACTATCACGACCGAAACGCAGCCTGATTCAAACTACGAGAAAACAGTCAAAGGATTCGATTATGATTCTGCCAACGCCTGGTTGTAGGGACGGACTCAGGCCGCTCAACCATCCCAAGTTCTGCTCGTCACATAATCCCTGTCCGAACGGGTATTCGTGTACCTCTGATCAGGTATGATAGGGTTGTATCATATTGCTAACGTTTGGTCGTTTGAACCGGACGTTTAAGATAATCATCAAATATCCTTTAATTATGCTACCTACCATCAGAAGACTATGGCTATGTCTTCAGGATTCATAGATACAATCAGAAAATAATTAATTAGAAAAATATTGCCGCGGTCTGAGAATCAAGATATTTACAGGTTTGTTGTGTAGACAACTCGATCGGAATGCAGCACGATGCACACACACTGGAATTACCACGAATCACCCGGTATACCGTATCGACAACACCGTCATCAACGCCGAAGTCAACCACTAAAGCAATGACCATTAAAGTGTTCAGTGAAGGTAAGCTTTCAAGTGTAAAACATGAACTGTTTGAATTTCAGTCAACCATAACATAGTAATTTAAGTTGCATAATATGCGGTTATTTGTACGTTTACTCTACCGAAAGGTACCAAAAATATTTCAAACCAAACCCATCCCAATCTCTTGACAAATTTTACATTTTTGCTAAGCAATCACAAAAAATCGAATGAATTTTCCCAGCTTAATAACGGTAAAACATAATATCAATTATAGAATATTTGTGTGCCGATGGCACACCGGCCCAAATAGAGCCTCGAGTGTGCCACTCAGATGCACAATGCAACCACGGGTATCATTGCGAGGCGCCTGGCCGATGTTGCAGAGAAACTAGTCGTGACTTCGCGTCAACTGGTCAATCATCATATAGCGGTGAGCCGCTCACTCACTCACTCACTCACGCACTCACTCACGCACTCACCCACTCACTCACTCACTCACTCACTCACTCACTCACTCACTCACTCACTCACTCACTCACTCACTCACTCACTCACTCACTCACTCACTCACTCACTCACTAATTCACTCAATCACACAGATCGTCAAAAGCGGAACTTCTGTCCAAACGGCATCAAATCGCGAGGAGAATGTCGGGAACAGAGGAACTGTCCATCATTCCGTTACGACTGTGTGAACGGAGTTTGCTGCTACATTGTCAATCTCACTCAGACTCCACGATTTCTTCAGGAACCAAAACCAGGTTGGCCGCCGGAAAGGTTCGGGTCGTACGAGTCAACAATGAGCAACTTTTGTGGACTTTTGGAATAAAAGTTTTTTCCCGTCATATATTCATCATTTTAATCCATGTCTGAAACATCGGATGTAGGTTACGGTACGAGTCTGTACGCAATGTAATCGAATACTACCGCCGTACCAGCTGACGGCTTATCAGCTCATCTGTTTTTACGAATGTTCAACGATGCGTATCCTTGGCTGGACACTTGGGCTGCATAATCATTCAGTAAATAACCTGTCGGTCATTCGATCACTATGTGCATAGTGACTCAGATTTACGCGCAGATTGGTCGGAAGCCCTGAACGATTAGTCAGTCAGTCAGCCGATCAATCAGTCAACCAGTCCGTTGGTTACTCCCGACGCGTGCCACAGTTTTTGTACGCGCGTGCAAACTGTTGTTATATATATTTTAATTGTTCAAGTGTCAGATAATATTACCGATTGCGTTATATAAATGTTTACACAGTACGCTAGTGTGTTTACACAACGTGCACAGGTGGTTCGTCTGTTGGTAAGCGCTGGACGCGTGCGCGCACAAATTCTCAGTTCGCGTTAGCTGTTGAAAAATCAGGAAGTCGACGCGCACGTGTGTAATACGGTCGCGTGCCGAGCATATATTCGCCTGTATAGCTTTGTTTGAAGACGGTGTTAATCAACTCGACGCAGTCGAAGGGGCCTCTGACTCACGCTGATGCAGAATCCAGGGACCGTATACATAGCACTCTATAAATCAGCGTAGAATCAGCATCGTTTCATCTACTTTCTATTGTTTTTGCAGACAATTCTAACTGTCCGGATGGTTCGGAGCCGTTGGACCAGCCGTGTCGAGCTGACGGCGACTGCCCGAAACATTTCACCTGCGCCGACGGAAAGTGCTGCGGAACAAGTTAGTTATTTGAGACAACGTGAATTATCTTATAAAATATTAACCTTGATGATACACATGGTCTCGTCTTGCAGAAGTGTGTCGTGGCGGTCTGGCGCCGTTGCCTCGTCCGAATCCATGCAATGCGAACAGCTGCCCCAATGGATACAGGTTTGTTCGATACGAGCCTAACCTCAAATGAAAATCAGAGCTCAACTGTTAAAAATATTTCGAGGCATCTCGATTCTTCAATTTTGAGCTGATGTCCATTTGTCGCCTGTCAAGTGCGTAAGCTGGAAACTTGACTTGAGACTCAGATACTCACGCGTTGCTTTGGTTTTTGTCATTGCCCGTCAGTTTATTCAGTTCCTTCTCTGACCACTGGGAAAACAGCATTGTGTGTGTGTGATTAGTGTCCTTTGTGACTGATGACTTCAGTAGTTAAGTAGCCCCAGTAAAAATATATCAACGCAAAAATCCCATTACAGTTGTACAACGATCGGTTGTTGTGCCACCGAAGCCGTACGTCTGTGCGCCGATGGATCGTTGGCGCTGTCACACCCCAACCATTGTGACGTTGATTCGGACTGCCCGAGCTCCTTCTCATGCTCCAACAGCAAAGTCTGCTGTGAGTCAAGTTGGTCGAATGGCTTTTATTCTGGTTTTCGTGTTTTTTACACTTTCGCATTTGCATGATCACCACAAACAATTTTTTACAAACATAATTGGCTTGGCATTTATCTGCACGCACATCTACGTCATTCACTACATGTAATTATGACTGTTTAGAAAAAGTAGCATGACGAATGCTGAAACGGATTTACTTGTTTAGCATAACGTTTTTATATCACACAGCAGACAAAAATGTCGGTTCACATGTGCACTACTTACACACTTGATCTCACACTAATTGCATGCAACATACATATTAACATGTCACTCACAATACACGGGGTGCCCGCATAACCTGGAATTACATCGTCGACAAGGTGGCACCCAGTCGTACTTTACCAAACATACCCTTAACCCTGTACCCTCGCATGCCATAATACCACCGGAGAAAGATCCGTTATGCAAAACCCGACCCCATGAAGTTCTTAAAATTTAGTAGTTTTAGGCTTTAGATGACTTAAAATTAGGTTTAGGCTTGAGCCCTATACCTACACTGTTGTGGTACAAAGTACAACTGGGTGCTCCTTGTAGGACGCTGTCCGGATGGGTCGGCGAGTCTGGACAGTCCGCGGGTATGCGGCGCCCATCAACCGTGTCCCGATGGACACTACTGTACCAACCGTTGGACTTGTTGTGCAGGATCGCGAGATTCTGTTGGTCCTCCTTTTAATAACGACGGTCGCCAGTCGAGAGACAACGAAGCGCCAGCCCCACGACCTCGACCCACACCATCACCAACCAATACCGACATAATACGACCGTTCAGGCCGGAGACACGATCCACGCGTGAGTTTATATTTATGCAGTCGTTACGTTTAACTAGTGAAGCAGAAAACTGATCACGTAAAAATCACACACATTAACCGTATTAATGCACATCATACAGGTTTTTTTATATAAGCGGGTACGACGTTCGATGAAATGAACTTAAATCATTCAAGTCAATATTATGTTATAGAAATTGAAACTGTTGAATGTCCGGACGGCAGTCTCCCGATGCGTGGTATTGTGTGCTCATCAACGCAGATATGCCCGCCAGGGTACATCTGCTATTCGGGTGGTGCGTGTTGTGCACAGCAAGGTTGGTAAACATTCAAATCTTAGTATGCTTCGACAAAAATTGTCAGGTATGAGATAATCAAAATTTAATAACAAATTCCTCAATGGCAATTGTTACAAAAAAGCTTCTTTATAGAATGCCCAGACGGTCGACGCGCCCTTTCCAATCCACCAACATGTAGGTCATTTGCGAATGATTGCCCCAAGGGTTTCAACTGCGTAAACGACGTTTGCTGTGAGCGCCAGCTTGTGGATAGACAGGTTTGAATTATGTTAACACAAACAGCAACTTTTGGCTGACTTCTACTACTCTAAATACTTCTGCTGACAATTTACATCTCACAGCCGCCGATTAACATTTTTCTGCTACCTTTTTTATCTAAGTGAATAACGAGGGACAATGTTTTTTGCAACTTTCACATTCATCATGTTTTGGATTTGGAATCTCTTCCACCAGTCCCTCCACTAAAACTAAAAACTAACAATTAATTTTGGAATTACATCATAGGAGCGCATGTGCACACCCGAGTGTATCTTACTGGTAGTCATACACACGTAGTCACTCATATATGTACTCATACAGTCATTGACTCAGTTACTCATGAAATCCAAACACAGATTGGTTTGTCAACCTGTCGTGACGGCTCTCAACCGCTGCCCGAACCGAGTTCGTGCGACACCTACTTTCAAGACTGTCCTCGAGGCTATGAATGTCACTTGGGTCGGTGTTGTACTAAACTAGCTCGATATGAACCAGATGACAACACGAATGGTCAGCAAGACCTCCCAAAAGCTTGTAATGATGGTTCATCTCCAATCATCAATCCGCCGTTTGGTTCCTGTTTTGACTTCGGTCAGTCATGCCCGTCCGAATATGAATGCGAGCGAGGTATTTGTTGTCGAAGTGGTAGAACTTTATCCGTCATAACGAGACCACCTGTGTCTGCTACGTATAACGGAGGCGGAGCAGACAACTCCGTAGCGTCACCACCAGCACCTGCATCCGAACAATGCTCTAGCGGATATCCACCTCTCAGCAATCCACCAGCTTGCAATTCTCACGGATATGGGCCCTGCCCAACAGGATTCCGATGTGAGAACCAAGTCTGCTGTAATGATCCGAGTGCAGAGAGTATTCCTAGTACCGATCTTGGGTATGGCGGCGGAGGAGACGGTGGAGGTAGCCAATCGGTTGATGGTGGACCCACTGCACCACCGACTTTTGTACCTACAGCGCCAACAACTCCGATCAACCGAACAAGTGGCAACAACTACAACACACCTGTTCAGCCGACAGAAGAACCATTCGATCAAGATAGTCAAATGTTTACATCACGCCCAGCACAGCTACTAACCACGGTCAAACCCGGTGTTCCTGCACCAGTAACCCAACCGTTCAACAGCAATAACAACCAAAATAACAAAAACATTCCGAGCAACAACAACAATAACAACTTTGGTACCGCCACACAGCCTCCTTTTAGTCAGCCGCAAACACAGTCACCTTTCAATCAGCCACAAACACAGCCACCTTTCAATCAGCCACAAACACGGCCACCTTTCAATCAACCACAAACACAGCCACCTTTCAATCCGCCACAAACACAGCCACCTTTCAGTCAGCCAAAAACACTTATACCTTTCAATGAGCCGCAAACACAAACACCTTTTAATCAGCCACAAACACAGCCACCATTCAATCAGCCACAAACGCAGCGACCGTTCAATCAGCCGCAAACGCAGTCACCTTTCAATCAGCCACAAACACAGCCACCTTTCAATCAGCCACAAACGCAGCCACCTTTCAATCAGCCACAAACACAGCCACCTTTCAATCAGCAACAAACGCAGCCACCTTTCAATCAGCCACAAACACAGCCACCTTTCAATCAGCCGCAAACGCCAGTTGCCACCATGCCAGAACCACAGACACGACCACCCATACGACCTCCAATACCTACACAGCAACCAGGTCGATTAACCGATGCACCTAATGATCCTACCACTATCGGAACACCAATGGGTAATGATGCCCTTTCGCTTTTTTGCCCCGATGGGCAACCATCACTGCCCGAACCGCCAAGATGTGATCCAGCATCTGGTGACAGCTGTCCAACGGGATACTACTGTGCTGGCAGTGTGTGTTGTATTCAGGTCAAACATGGTCCATGTCATACGTACGTATCCTACTAACCATTCGTTTCCTTCACGAACAAACCATAGTCGCATGCACGCAATACCACGATCACTAATCATCGAAACTACTAAGTACTAACTCTTAGATGAGGCAAAACACTGCTGTGCTAATATTGACCCACATGTTTGCATGGTTCTAACTATAACAGATTTCCACTAACAACAAGTATAAAAAAATTCACACATAATTTTGACTGATTGTAATACTTTAGGTGGATCAACTCACTACGACTCCTCAGACTCAACCACCAACGACGGCCAGTCCACGAACGACTCCAAGACAGTTAGCGGATGGAGCTACTTCACAGACGCAATCGGTACCTAATACATATCGTAAGTGTCCTGACGGACAGCCGCCGTTACCAAATCCATCCAACTGTAACCTTTTCGGCAGTCTATGCCCAGCTGGGTACCAATGTCTGAATGAGGTTGGTGCGTTAAAAAAGCTTTCTTATAATTTTCCATCTGTTGATATCAAGAATTCGATTTTAGGTGTGCTGCATCGATACAAACAATTTCTCTGATACGACAACGGGTGCGTACCCGGTGGCCCGCTGCTCTGACGGCACACAGGCACAAGGCACTTGTGATTCTTTCAGCTCATGTCCGACTGGCTATCAATGTGGCAATGGTAAGTGCTTTACCGGGTACGATTTTTTGGAACGTGTAAACAGGACAATAAAACCAGATAATTGTTACAGGGCTGTGCTGTGTTGCTCATGGCAGCGGTAGATGTCCTGATGGCAGCTCGCCCTTGGCGTCACCACCGGTCTGCTCATTGTCTCGAACCCGAGCTGTACTGAGCGGCTACGCATCTCAACAACCAGCTGCCTGTCCACAGGGTTACAATTGTGTGAATAGCGTTTGCTGTTCAGCTGGGGGACCTCCAGCACAGTCTTGTCCGAACGGAAGCCCCTCATTGGGACGATGTCTTGGCAGTGGTGCCTGCCCGACGGGCACCATATGCAGTGCCAGCGGTGTATGCTGTGCTGAAGCCACGTGCGCTAATGGACAGGCTCCGTTGAACAATCCTGCTTCGTGTAATCCGCCGTTCATGCCGTGTCCACAGGGGTTAGTGTATACTCTTCTACTGTGGTCATCTCATGCTGTATAACATAGTTTTTTTATTTAGTTGATACTAAGAAGTTATACAAACATTTCTATTTTCAGATATTCCTGCGAAAACGCTAAATGCTGCATAGGATCTGCAGCACCGGCAACGCAGTGTCCAAACGGCCAACAACCACAAGGCAGTTGCGGTTCCGCGCAAACTGGAGGTGAAGCATACGGAGCATCAAGTGGTCAAACTACATGTTTACCTGGTCTCTCCTGTATAAACGGCTTATGTTGCGGTCAACAGTCAGCACCATCTGGCTATGGAGCTCAACCTCAGCCTCAACCTCAACCGCAACCACAGCCACAGCCACAGCCACAGCCACAGCCGCAGCCTCAGCCTCAGCCACAGTCACAGCCACAGCCACAGCCTCAACCTTCTTACGGCTCAAATCAAATCGCACCGTCTACTCCATTTGTTAACCCATCGCAACCACAACCTCAAAATCCGTATGGCCAAGTCACTCCGTTCATTCAACCACAGCAGCCACAATCACAAACTTCATATGGACAAACAAATCCCTTCCAAGCTGCTACGCCATGTCCAAATAATGGTGAGGACTTTCTATGGGACTTATTGCTAGTGCTTTCAGATGTTTAAGATGTATTTTTGTTTCAGGCATCCCGCAAGGTCAATGCAGTAGTAGTCTATGGCATCGGCTCAATACCCGACAAACTCCAAACGGCTATGGTGGTGGGCAACCGCAACCTGCACAAAATACGCAATGTGCACCTGGCTATGCCTGCTACAACAACTACTGTTGTCCGACGGGAGCAATAGGACCAAGTTGTCCTGACGGAAGTATGCCTGCGGGAAGTCGCAATGGCAGTCCGACATGTTTGGGATTGACTGACTGTCCACCCGATTTCGCGTGTACGAACGGGCTGTGCTGTTATAGTCGCAAAATGTGCCCGAACGGACAGGAGCCGTTGAGTAGTCCGGCACAATGTGATGGTTAGATATCGCATGCCAAACTTACATTTTAACTTGTTATTACTAGATTACATTTTTAGCAGCCGTACTTTGTCCGCTTGGCTACCAGTGTGTTGGTGGTGTGTGTTGTATTATCATACGTCCAACAACTTGTCCAAACGGCGAACCACCTACAAACGATCCACTGACTTGTGCCAATAGTAATGACTGTCAGCGGGGATACACATGCTGGAACTCTGCATGTTGTTTCACTGGTTAGTATTTCAAAACCTTTATTAGAATTCATTTTGACGTAAAGCATTCGCCTAATTTACAGGACGTCCAAGTTGTCCCAACGGTGGAGAACCACTTAGCAGCCCGTCATCATGTAATGCCGTTCAATCGTGTCCACCAAATTATCAGTGTGTGGACGAGTATTGCTGCAGCGTAGCAGGTTGTGCGTTGTTGAAAACTAATCAAGTTTATATCATATACCTTGAATAATTGTTTCAGGAGCCGGTTCATGTCCTGGTGGCGCACAGCCTCTAGCGAATCCACCAGCCTGTGGACTTGCATCGCCTCCTGCGTCCGCACAGCCACCTAGCTTAGGAGGGTACCCGAGTTCTGGTGGATTCAACGGTGGTGGCGGTCAGTTGCAGATTCCATGTCCGTTGGGTAGCCAGTGCATTAACCAACGTTGTTGCCCTGCTATACAGCCCCCTACACTGCAACAATGCCCAAATGGACAGGCCGCTGTCGGTTAGTCGCCACCTGATAAATGGGAGGTTATAAAGTAAAAGTAACAAACCTAAAAAACTGTTCACGATTTACAAAAAAAAATCTAGTATTTGGTGTAAAATTCTAAAGACAATTTGCTTACTTCAAGCTCTTATAATATTGTTATATACTTCAAACAAAAAGATTAACTTTTGCAAAAGCAATCCTCATTTACTTAAAACTTCGTGTATCAATTCTGTAAAAATGTCCAGGTCCATGTGGTGGTGGTGGCCAACAGGGGGCTTATGGTGGTCAAACAGCATCAGTCGGTGGTTGTCCACCGTTCCACACGTGCCAAAATGGTCTTTGCTGTCCATCATCTGGTCCGGCACCTGGACCATTTCCCAGTCCCGCATTCCCATCGCCAGGACCACAGCCTTCTCAGCAAACATGTCCCGATGGATCACTTCCACTACCGAACCCGTCTTCATGCCAAGGTGCGCTTAAATAGCTGACCTTATTTAGCTGGATACTGTCTAATATCAAAAATGATAAAGTCGTAACTTTCACTGATTCTGTTGCTGTCTTTAATAAAAGTGTTTTAATCTACATAACCACCAACTTGCAGGCGTCGGTGGTTGTCCAGGCAGCTATGCATGCCTTAATGGCCGTTGTTGTCAACAAGCAGTAGCAGCACCTAGTCCGGGAGGGTACGGACAACCAACTCCAGGGGGTTACGTACCCGCTCCAGGACCAGGTCCTATTCCACAACCAGCGCAACAATGCCCTGATGGGTCTTTTCCGTTGAGTAATCCACCTTCTTGTAACGGTAAGTTTTCTTTTCGATGGTATCAGTAAATTTCTATTTAAATAATGAGTGATAGACTATTTGATCAATTGCAGTTGGTGGCTGTCCCGCATCGTATAGCTGTGTATTAGACCGTTGCTGTCGTGCACCGGCACCAGCACCAGCACCAACTCCAGGCTTTCCATCACCATCTCCCACACAGTCACCGTTAGTATAACTAGTATATCCTAAAAACTTTATTCAACATACATACATATGTGTCAACTATTAATCGTTTTTTGCAGTGTATTCGGCACATGTCCCTTTGGAGAACCACTATCTTCGCATCCCAGTTGTTCCCAATCTGCCTCCGGTCAAAATGTTTATGGACAACAACCGAGCCAACAGTGCCCTAACTCGGTGAGTTTAAGAACCAGTAAAACAAATCACTTTTAAATTGTGAACTTATTTTTAGTACCAGTGCGTGAACAACTTGTGCTGTCCAGTTGGACCTGGTCCATCCCCTGTCGGCTCCTGCAGAGATGGCAGTGCACCACTGCCTAACCCAACATCATGCGTGTCGCAATCTCAGAGTCAGTGATTATTAAAATGAGCAAACATATAACCCCTATTTCAGTCATGCGTATTTATATTTATATTTTGCAGACTCTGTTCAACCGTCCGGTTATGGGAATACCCCATCATTATGCCCGCCGAATTTCATTTGTGAAAACAACCGTTGTTGTGCCCAACAACAACAACCTACACCTTCTCCTACCTGTCCGGACGGTTAATAATAATTCTAGTAATTTATACTGATTTGATAAAAAGGCAGCTGACATTTTTCTTCTGTTGACTTGTTATGCTTCATCTTACATTATTTTTGTTGCAGGTTCGACCCCTCTTTCAAATCCTACCACATGTGCGGGTTCAAGCTGTCCCTCTAGTTATCAATGCGATGTGAACCTCAATCGATGTTGCAAGAGTCAGCAGTTACAGCCTACCTGCCAAGATGGTAGCATATCAGTAGGTCAGTGCTCGTTCACTGGGCAACAACAACAGGGTGGTCAACAAAGTGGTTACGGCAGCGCGACACCTTCTCAATGCCCAGCCGGATATGAATGTACTTTTATAAATCAGTGTTGTCGATCTACACGTGCGCCAGCACCAGGGCCGTTTCCACAGCCACAACCGCAGCCACAACCGCAACCACAGCCTCAGCCACAGCCGCAACCTTACGGACAACCGCAACTGCGACCTCAGCCACAACCTCAACCACAGCCGCAACCACAGCCGCAACCGCAACCACAGCCTCAGCCACAGCCGCAACCTTACGGACAACCGCAGCCGCAACCTCAGCCACAACCACAGCCTTTTGGACAACCACAACCGTTTCCACAGCCACAACCCCAACCTCAGCCGCAACCGTATGGTGGCGGTAATATACAACCAACAAATGGATGTCCTGGAACCGCACTGCCACCGTTGAACAATCCAGCATCATGTTCGATAACAGGTCTTGGAGGTTCCTCAGGCTACGGTGGAGTAGCACCGCCTGCCATATGCCCAAATGGATTCAATTGTGTGGGTGGCCGGTGCTGTCCTGGACCAGGCGTTCAACCGCCATGTGAGTTTTGATGTTTTGGCTTCCGCAATTTTTCTCAGTGAAACCATTGATGAGGGTGCTGCTAACTAACGAGTTCACGAAAAACTTTATTTTTAGCCAACGGTGGCAACGGTGCTTGTCCAAATGGTGGTCTGCCGAGCGTAACCCAACCTCAGTGCAATGGTGGTCGACAGCTAACCAGTCGTCAGGCTCCTGGATATGGCGGAAATGGACTAGCCCCATCATCGGCACTTTGTCCAATTGGGTATCAATGCATCGGTGGTACTTGTTGCCCTGATGCTTTTGGTCCTACCGGTTGCAATGATGGAACTACTCCGCTTGCTGATCCAGCATCTTGCAGTCCTTTCAGTTCGTGTCCCAATGGCTATGAGTGCAACAATGGACGCTGTTGTTTGGAACGATTATGTCAAGATGGTTTGTTTGATTTTAATCAAATTTGATCTTTTAGTTGTCCTTTTCTCTCAGATCTTCTCTTTCAGATTTCTTTTATGTTTACCGAAAGTCAGTTATGTGTTAACCTGCCTGAACTATTGCAGGTACGGAAGCTTTATCTTCTCCAGCCGAATGTTTAATAAATTCTGATTGTCCTTTGGCTTACGAATGCGCACGCGGACTTTGTTGTCGAGCCCGGATCTGCCCTGATGGCAGCACGGCTCTACTCCAGCCGTCGTTCTGTTCTACTCAACTTCCATGTCCACCTAGCCACGTTTGTACGGGTTCTGTTTGCTGTCCTCCAATCCAAGCACGACCGAAGTGTCCAGATCTGAGTGAACCGTTGTCATCACCAGCTTCTTGTATTGACAACGCACAATGCCCAACAACGCACATGTGTGCAGGAGGTTAGTATACTGATTGGTATTTCATAAACAAAGGCTGACTGCCATTTGTTTGATGATATTTGCTATTATTAATATAATTCTTTTAAATTATCTGCAGGTGTTTGCTGTATGACGCATTCGTGTCCAGATGGTGGAGCCCCCCTACTAAGTCCACCTCGATGCGATACCGATCAACAGTGTGGCGCCGTTATCTCAGGAGCTTCCTGCGTCAATGGCCGATGCTGTGCTATGTTGGGCGACTGTCCTGATGGAAACGTGGCTCAGCCCCAACCGAACCCATGTAATACGGCTACCACTTGCCAACAAGGATTCACGTGTATGGCCAATCGCAGATGCTGTCATCCACCGCGTAAGTAATGTTTTTACATATTAAATGTTTCCTTGAAAAATCTACACTGTTTTCTCATCAAACGTTTACTTCAATTCCAGGCTATTGTCCCGATCAGTCTGTACCTCCGTTCACATGCAGTCCTGTTTTGCCCTGCCCATCGCCGATGTATGAATGCCAGATGACTAATAATAATTTGGGTGTATGCTGCAAAAAGATATCTGGAGCATCTTATGGCAATGTTGTAAATCCGTACCCAGCACCGCAGCCGAATGTACCGTATAATGGGGCCCCATACAACGGTTAGCTCTACAGCACTTTTAGTTGTGTAGGCATTGGCATGTGATAATATTTTTATAATTTTCATTACAAGTTTATTATCAATATTTAAAACAGGTTTGATTAAGTTATGTTAACAACCTTTCTCACAGTTTTATATTGAGTATTTATTTTGATTTTAGCAAACGGTTACTACGGGGACGCAGCCGCTAATGAGTACAGTTATTTCCAAACAACCAGACGATCTTCACCCAGAGAAGTGATTACCACCGTTACGACTCCGCGATCGACAACAACTCAGGAGATCTCCACAGTTGCCACCACTTCTAGATGGACTACGCCCGAGTCACCATTCGATCGGCGATCCGCGTTTAGTCTCAGCTTCAGACCGCCGAAACGAGTAAAGGTGGGTGGGACAGGAGTTCATTACACATGTATTCATTACACTCAGAGAGATTTTGTTTTATTGATTAAATTTTAAATAAAAATAAAAATGTTAGAGAAACCCATTTATTTCAGAACCTGAAATCGTGTCCAAATGGTTATCACGCCCTGAACAAAGTGGAAGCCGTTGACTGCACTGATGAGAGGACGTGTCCAGCCGGATACGACTGTTTAGGCGGTACTTGTTGTGCAAGAAATGGAGGTGAGTAAACTTGAACTGTTTAACATGTTAAATGTCTATGTACTTACAGTCTTTCTCTAACTGCACGATTCTCGTGATCTGTTGCAATATTATTAATGTGTTGTCTTTTACCGTTTTCTGACTATTGTTTTTACTTTTTCAGCTATAATTTACAATAAAAACAGTTAAATTAATATAAACTTTTTTGATACTTACTAGCTTCTATTTTTATGATCCCTTACTTTAGAATGGTTTTATGCACATCTCTCATAGAATATATGCCCTACTGTTTCTCCCTTCTCTGTGTATTAATATACCGTACCTGAACCATCAAAAACTTGCCCTGCAATTAGTTTTCAGATTTCGTCAATGCTACTTTTATGAACAATCTAGCCAGTTTCCTATTCGGCCCATTTAACGATGATACTTCTACCACTAATACCATCGAAAATCGTCGGCCCGAGTTCACAGACTCCATCAAGAACCGTCCTAATAAAAACAGTTCTTTTATCCAAGTATTGCCCGTTCCAACGGAACAGGCCGATTGTGAAGACGGTTCTTCACCATTAACGGATCCAATCAGTTGTCGGAACGACCGGTGTCCCATCGGGTATGCGTGTTCGACAGAAAACTATCGCTGTTGTCGAACGCGATGTTCGAGTGGGTCCTCTCCGTTGTTGCGTCCGACCAGCTGCTATTCAGACATTGATTGCCCGCCCCAATCGGAGTGTGATAAACGGACGTCCGTCTGCTGTCAGCGTGCCGTATATAGCCAGAAACGTAGTTGGTAGTCACCATAGTTGTGAATTAGAATATGCAGTTTTCCTTACCCTGAGTTATGAGTTACCTTTTGTTGATCCTCATAGTTTCTTTTCTATTTAACACTTTCAATTTTAACTGTTTGTTTCTGAACCAAAGTTTCTACAATATATCAATTAGCCCTCCTATAAAATAAATTTTATTTATATCATTATTAAACTCTATCATACTATTTACGTTTCAGCGTTTTTCCACTCGGCGGCACGGTTACGAGATGACGTCATGCAGTCTGCGAATAACACACAATCGTCATCAACCCCATCATTACCGAACTCAACATCGACTGCTGCCCAAACGTTCGAAGCCGACACACACTTTCAGTTCTCTAAAAGTTGGTTAACATCCGAATTTACTCATTCTTTCACGGCATGCGATCAATTATGAATCACTGACTCTACCAATGAGGGCCATTCCTATTGATTCTTCACACTTGAAGACTTTTCTGCAAAACTCATTCAAACAATTTTCTCGCAGCTGAATAATGCACCTGTCCCCCCATGTAATCCCTCCTAAACGCGATTTCATGCTGATCTACAATCAGCAATCGAATAAAAACCTTTACATTAGCAGTCGGTCTTCTGCAAACGTGCGTGGATGGCAGCACGGCTACCCGGCTATGCGTGAGCAGCAACGACTGCGAGAAGGAATTTCACTGTATCGATGACATGTGCTGTCCCAGGAATACCACATGTTTGGATAATGGATTTGATAGAGCATAAACACATGTTCCCTATAACATGTTTCCTACTAATTCTCCAAATCCAGATTCATTGATTTTCATTGTTTCATCAATAGGTCCTTTCACTCACTCACTCACTCACTCACTCACTCACTCACTCACTCACTCACTCACTCACTCACTCAATAACCACTTTCAGTTCCGTTAACTAGTTCGTGTCCAGTCAACTCTCGGCCACTTCCCAATGTTACCTGTGGAAGGCAAGGTGGATGTCCAGACAATTATCTTTGCCTACATGATCGATGCTGCAGTTACACTGTTGAAGGTCAGTCTGATAATCCTCAGAGACTCATCATATACAACAACAGTAACAATAACAATATAATCATCACTTATTGTTTCAGTTGGTATCATGGCCGGTGTTCTTTGTCCGAATGATGCGTCACTACCATTATACCTTCCACCGTTCTGTCTCTCATCAACGTTTTGTCCGCGTAGTTTTTATTGCGAATCGAGAATCGGAAAATGTTGCACACGTTTACAGAATGAAAAACTAAAGAAAGGTTGGCGAGTGAATGAGGAAGTGTTTGATTTAGTAAGCGAGTCGGTGATGAAGATGTTGCATATGGTATTCAAATAAAGTGTGTGATTAACTGTCTATTTTCAGATAATACGCCGGCGCGATGACCTTGAGCCTGGCGATTGCCCATTTCTGGCCAACCTGTACATTACTCCTGTTTGAATTCATTAAATATGCTTTCCTTTCCTGGCTGGCATGTTCAACCAAAAACCACCGAACGCTGCTCTATTCGCTGTAAACCTCTGCTATTGATCTATCACCACATTTTCTTCAAAATTTCGAATAATTCTATTGCTATCAATAACTGCCAGTGTTATGACAGCTGTGTCGATGACAGATATCTATAATTAAATGCGTATCAATACCCTCTACCTAAAAAACTTCCATACTGTTTGCATGTGATATGTAGGAGAATGCTTATAGTGATATGCTCATTTGTTTGTTAAATTCGATATCATGATGATCATGATTACAATAAAATCAAAAATTATTACTACAGCTTGCATGTGATGGCTTTCCCACATTACAAATACTATTTTAGATGAATGAGTGTACATAAACTAATACTTGAACAAAAATTAATTCTAATTTGTAATTATATATAATACCACTTTTAACCTACAGAAACATAATATTTTACCCATTTGCATGGACCTCAACCTGATTAAAACATTGTCGCAATGATGATAGTGAGTTTAGTTAATCAGCAGGAAAATAATTCGATAAATATTTTACGTTGTGTAATGTATAATGAACGTGTACAGGCAACAATCAATATGGTGGCAACACCCAGTACCAGCCACAGCCCCAGCCCATGGAACACAACAACAAAGGCAACACCAAAGCCTTAAGTTAGTTACCCTTTTTGTTATCAGTATTTTTTTTACTAATTTGTTTGAAATTATAAATTAGCTTTTTCGGATTTCAATGAGCCAGTAAAAGTCAATAATTGTATTCTACATAACCCGATTCAAAAGAGTTTGAATTCAGGCACGACTAGTTTTAAGTCACACTCATATATATATACATGTATTCATATAATAGTGAGATATTTTTCTTAACTCCAGAATACTGCCCCAATGGTGCGATGGCCCTGTCTACGCCGGAAACCTGTACCAATGACCTACACTGTCCCCAGGGCTTTTACTGCCCCGGAGGAGTCGGTGCCTGCTGCAAACACACCATTCGTGAGTTGAACCATTGCGTTCTTGATTGAATTTTATTGGATTAGCAATGGCTAGTAACAAACATTCACAAGAAATCAGCCAACAATGTTTAAACAATTTCTGCTTTACATCATCGGTTTCTAACAGAATAAAACAAACCCCTCAGCTTTGGGCGGAATCAGTGAGATTAATATAGCTACTGTATCACCATGTGCAGTGACGTGCCCCGACCAGTCGAAGTCAATGATGGGCGTGTGCCAGTCGGACAGCCAGTGCCCCGATGGCTTCTACTGTCCGAAGACGGTCGGTGCCTGTTGCCGCAATCCCAACCAGGAGACCAAAACCAACAACGAACAGATCGATCAGAATCAAGTCCAGCGAGCTCGTCGATTGCGTAAGTTTACTTCCCTGGGCTTATTTGCAAGAAGATATCTTAATTAATTTTTGAAGCATTTAGAATCAGGGTCTGTGAAAACAAAACGAAAATTATCTTTCATTTGCGAAAAGTCAATATATATCTTGAATATCACAGAAGTTTTTATTATTGATTAACATCGTTCAGTGAAAACATAAGCAGTTATGTTTTAATTTTGCTATGTGTGGTGTGAATCAAGCTTCAATTGGTGACCGCGCGCTGCAACTCACGCGCGCCTGCAAGAGCCATCTAATAACTTGAATCAACCAACTTTGCAAGCAATTTTTTGTGTAATTCGAGGATCTTGTAGTTGATACTAACTTTGTAATTTAGCGTATCCTCTTCATTCTTAGTCAGCCTTGTGCACCATTCCCTCTCACTTCGCCTGTTGCCTAACACAAAACAAACACGAAATTCACCGTACATAAGTCTTAACACTGACACAATCTTTATTTATTGCACTTGTAAACAGCTTTCTACTGAACCGTTTAAATGTCTTTGTTACGCTGTCAAAAAGTTACGTTATCAGAAAGAACAATCTACTGCTCGATATTTTCAACTAGTGTGTCTATAATTAAACCTAGACAAACCAGCAGTGTAGTATCTAATGTTTCACTGTCGAGTGTTACAGAGTCCTGCCCCAACAACGCACAACCGCATCAATCTGCCAGCTGTCAGTCGGATCCGTGCCCACCAGGCTATACCTGCAACTATGGCAGTTGCTGTCCGAGTCTGGGTGAACAGCAGCTTCCCTACCAGCAACCGTACGTTGCCTCGGCCCCAACGCTGCGTTAGTTCTTACCATCGACATCCGTTTGAGAGCAGACGAATCGAATTACATCGTTGACGTCGGCGGGAATTAAATCACATGACAACTTCGACTGCAGAATCACATCCGGGAGTTACATCGTTCACCTGACCTGCATACCGCACGCGGTTTTTTTACCTAAACTTCCCCCGAGTGTATTTTTTTCTGTTCAATTAATGCATTTATATGAACGTTTCGCCTCTTGCCTCACTTTTTTAATAAGTGTAAATGATGTGATGTGATTCTTTGTCTAATCGCCGCGCGCCGCGCTGCTGCCAAGCCGAATAACAACGCTTCATTACATGAAAAATTTACATAGCTTTAACTGACATCTCTCTGGCGCTTCGACTTATTCACTGTTTCGCATAAACGGTCTAAATGGTCTCCAATGAAAATTTTAGCTTTTCCGCCGATTTCCTCAAGATCTAATCACTCATTGCAATTGCTTTACGCCAAAAAGCAATAGCTATTCTATAAAACAACCCGTTCAAGACTTACTCTCATTTCCATCCTTTGCATATCCAGAAATGTGCGCCGACGGTCGTCCCGCTCTGACTGAGGTATCCGGACGTTTGTGCACGATGACCAACGATTGTCCGGTTGGATATGATTGTGAATTCGGCAAATGCTGTGCCGAAGCCAACAACACGAACGTGTCGATCCAGCAGCCGACTCAGCAGCCCTACCAGCCTGCGCCCATTCAGCCTCAGCCGATACAACCACAGCCTTCGGGTAACCCGTGGTATGGCAACCAGAACCAGCCACAGCCTGACTGGTCAATCAACCCCACCAAAAGTCAGCCGCTTTTGCTTGCTTTTTTAGCTTGCTTAATGCTAATTGAAATTTGAGTTCAGAAATCGAACTTAAAGAATAAGATAATGATGATTTTTCGCTACCATGAATTTGAAATACATCTTTGAAGGCCGGGATATATTGCCAAGTTTATTAATAAATCCCTGGTGGTGGACGGTGAGAGCTGATGTAGTAGTGGCGGTGGCATGGTCGAAATTGGTGGAAACATATAAATGCATGCAAGTCTCAGATGAGTCAATAGTTTCAATCGTGCCACAGCCACCAGCGTACCTGAAATCATTCCGCGTTGATCAATGCCATGCTTCCTTGGGTGTCATTAGTAATGCTTACATTATTTTAAACTCTTCGTCAACAATCATAAGTCATCGTTGCAGCATGTCCTGATGGTTTGCCGTCAACGACAATCAAATGTGTCGACTCATCGGTCTGTCCTCAGTACATGTACTGTGACACTGGAATCTACCTGTGCTGTGCCAACGTTACAGCCATGTCGCAGGGTTCACAGGGTCAGTCCTATACAGCGCCACCGCAGCCAATGTACCCTGAGTACAGCGTACGACAGGGCACTCCTGCACCATTCAACACGCCGTCGCCCACTTTTATCGCATCGCCATTTCCGGCAGTTGTGCTGCCTCCAACTCAACCGTCGCAACCTCAGCCTCAACCGTTCCAACCTCAGCCTCAACCGTTCCAACCTCAGCCACAGCCGTTCCAACCGCAGCCGGTGCAACCTCAACCTTTCCAGCCACAACCTCAGCCTTTCCAGCCACAACCGCAGCCGCAACCCAGTACTATCACTCAACCGCGTACGTGTTTGGGTGTTTTGAAAGTGTTCCTAGTTGTCCATCTTTTTTATTGACACTTTCTTGGAACACTACCTTTGGTTGCTTGTTATGGGGTGTATTGTGCTTGTGCTTTTGTCGGGGCTAGCATGAATATGTAATTTCTGATTAGCTTGCTTTTTTAATATTTGAACTAAAGCAATAGCTGCCATTTTCTGTGATTGCTGTACGTTAACTTTAGCAGCTTAAAAATAACAACAGCTTAAAATGCTTATTAAAATGAAAAAAACAATAGTAGAGAACTGAACCAGGCACAGATTAAAATAAGGTGTTTTGAGTTTATTGAACTAATCACTTGAGGTTTGATTGAATTTCATCGGGTGTTTTATAGCACGTCAATTGGTGTGCCCGGATGGTCTGAATCCACTGCCGAACACATGTCAAGCAGATGTCCAGTGTCCGAGTGCCTACTACTGCGCCACACCATTGGGCCAGTGTTGTCTGGCACCTGTCACCCAGCCGCTGCCCATTTACACTCCACAGCCGACATTCATCACCACACCCCGTAATAACCATTTAACTTGTTTATCACACAGTTCATGAACACATGATCTCAACTTGATTGTTCCCTGTTACAAAATAGATAAATATGTGTTCATGAGCCATGTATAACCGTTTTTTCTGAAAATAACTTCGATTAATACTCGCCCAGTGTTGATTGTATCGATAAAACCAATTCTAACTGTCTGTAACATATAACCTGAAAATCAACACATTTTCGTTGATGGAACTCCAACTTTGACACTATTTGGGCGTTTCTATCACTACTTCGAGTATAATACGTTATTTATCCAGTGATAAACGTTCGGCCAACTTGATTTCACACCAACTTCACAAAAGTTCACTGGATTTTCGTATTATATTCCTTTCTTCTAACTTACAAACATTCTGTGATAAAAACAAATCTTTTGCGTTTAGGACCGTACTGCCCGGGGTCCGGCTCTGTGCCATCCTCGATTCCGTGCCAGTCAAACACCCAGTGCCCCGGCAACTACTACTGCCCGCAAACCACTGGCCGTTGTTGTGTAGCCCAATACACTCCCGGACCCACTCCAGCTCCCTACGTCCCCGTTTACATCTCGACGCCCGCACCACGTGAGTTCATTGGAGTATGAATTTCAATTTTTTATGTGGCTTTCCCAATTTTTTATGCGAAAAATTCAATGGCGATTGGTCAGACCTGAGAATGAAATTCTTTGAAACATTACTGCTTCATGTTGCTTTTTATCTGGCGTTGTGCAAATTCGCTTTTCGTGATCAATGTTTAATGAAATTGACGTAATCTTATTGCCCTTTAACTCACAGCATATATATCCCACAATAACCCCAAACACTGCTAATTTATAACTCGTTATTTTTGTACTATCAAGTAAAAAAACATCCACACAATGAACTTCATGTCCCACACCTCACAGTTTTTCCAATGCTATTTTACTTGCGCTTATCAGAGCCGGCTTGTCCGACCTGCCCGCCACCAGTGGTCACCAACCCTCCTACCTACGCTCCGATTACATATGCTCCGGTGACCCAGTCTACTTGTGGCAACCAATATTGCCAGAATGGATGTTGCTCACAAAACCGATGCTGTCCCGTGCCGACCCAGGCTCCCGCCACCGCCGCACCACGTTAGGATATTTACGAATATGAAAACAAGAAAGTCCTGAGTTCTAGACTTTTGTTTTCTTCATGCCTATCTAAGTAAAATGATCCCAGATATCCCAGATACGGAAAAAGTCTGGTTGGTTTGTTTGGCCACGTTTATTGCCCTTGTGACGGCTAATTCCTGTATCATGCTTTTACAACCGTAAGTAACATCGCTATGACACTTATCACACTACCGCTTAAACCAGAAACAAATCACGTGGTTAAAGTTTCAAAAACTTTTGTTGAAACTACAAAGTGTTTTTGAGGCCTTGATAACTTTTTTTCCGCTTTAGAGCAAACCGTGTGCCCCGGCAACCAAGTTCCGGTTACATCGGCTCCGTGCTACAACTCATGCCCATCTGGCTCAACCTGCACTTCTGGACGTTGTTGTCCTCAGACTGTCACAAGTGAGTTTACTAATATTTTAATTTCGCCAAGTGATAGTTACGTTTATTTCATGATGATTTGTTGCATGTCGAAATGATAACGGGAAATACATCAATTTGTTGTTATTGGGATTTCAGTTATGTAACCCATTGAAGTTTATATATGTCTGTTTTTATCGGGATTCCACTTATGTAACTCATTAAATGTAAAAGTAACATTCTTTTTAACAAATTCAAATAATGGATCTGCATGATCTTAGACCCACCAGTATGCCCGGGTGCGTTGGACACGCCCTCCTATTGTGCCTATCAAGTGGTCACCTGTCCCCAAGGATACTACTGCAACGCGAATCGGTGTTGCCCGCAGTCTAACGCGATCGCCACAGTGGGATGTTTGTTTCAAGAACTTTCCAGTATTTTCTGGAAGTTCTAGATATTCATAACAAATAAAACATTTAGACCAATGTCCGGATGGTTCTGTGGCTCTTCAGTCACCTGTTTGCTTCGCTGGTACATCGGGCTATGCCCAATGCCCCGAAGGCTACTACTGTGCGGTGGGAAATCGATGCTGTCGTCATGTGGTGGCTCCTTGTTAGGGAAATTAGACTAGTCCAAGGGTATCCGGGGAGTCGAGAACGCTCCCTAGCACGCGCGCGTCAATCTAGGATAGAACTGGATCATAGGTAAAAAAACTCATGAAACTCTTATCTTAACCCTTGCTACATCAGCCACTGTAATCTGCCCCGACAACACGCCTGCTCTGTCTACACCGACGGAATGCAGTCTCGATAATTCGGCGGCCCAGCTGTGTCCAAGCGGATACTACTGCTGGAAGTCAGCAAAACGATGCTGCACAACCATTCCGAGTGGGTTGCCTTTTACCTTATAATCCCTTCCTCAATCCTTTCCTAAACCTAACCTAAACCATAGGGATTTGCCCCTCGGGTGCCGTACCAGCTCCGACACCAGCATCGTGTATGAATGGTGCTACTACGTGTCCTTTGAATTACTCGTGTTCGACGACTGGCCTGTGTTGTCCTGATACGATTGGACCCGGTTAGGCTGTTGAGCTGTTAGGCTTAGCCTACGCCAACCTAATTTATAATAAGCAACCGCGTATCGTTGTAGGTTTGTGCCTGAATCGTCAACCAGCGCTGTCGTCATGCAATGCGGGTGCATGTCCCATCGGATATACTTGCCAGTCGAACACTAACCTTTGTTGTCCTGCACCATGTTAGCATTATCAAAATGAGTCAATTGCATGCTGATAGGATGTTGGGAAAAGAATGGCTTATTGGATGTTATTTTATTGGTCGAAAAAAGAGAGGACTATTATTTTGGCGTTTTTGCAACATAAAGGAACGTTCGGTGTGTAAAATGGGTTTTCTTTTAAACATTTTTATAACAGCAAAACAGCCAAATACCCAAGTTTTCATGACACGTGCAAACAAATCATCATGAAAAAATCGTACGCCGTAAGAACTGTGAATCCCACCAAGCGTCCAGTGCTCGGGAGCGTCTCGCATTCCGTGTACCCTTCGTTTGGCTCATTGTACTGCATTACATACTTTCGTAGGAAAACGAAATTTTAAGCCTTCCTAACTGACCTGACTATGCAGTGCTATGAGCTGACCAATTTTACTGTTTGTATCGTATTGTTTCTCATGCCCTCGTATATATGAAACGTCAACATGAGTTATTAAATGTTGTAGCTTGCCCCGGTGGAAACTCCCCAGTCGGTCAGTGCTCTAACAACTACTGCGGATCTGGCTACTCGTGCTACACTGGCAATGTGTGCTGCCCCAACCAAAACTCACGTTGGTTGAATTTTTATGTGTTGTTTATACTTGGAAAGTAAAAGATCTTTTAGTTTTCTAAAATGGTTTTGCATGTGTTTTTATAGCCCACTCATTAAACTGTAATTATGATGGATTTTCATCAGGCGAAACTTAACCGTTTGCATTAAAACTGTCGGTTTAATACTGAACTACATTAAACGCGTAATCTAACCATCCAAGAAATTTATCGTTTTACATCCACAGACTGCGATGAAATTATATGTTGTGGCTTATCCCATTTGTGGAATATTAACATATTCTTAGTGAAATGCGGTTCGGGTCAGGAGGCGGTCGGTGCGTGCATCAATGGTCAGTGTGGAGTTGGATACACGTGCGAGCTGCAGACTAATCTGTGCTGTCCAGTGGCCACCACCAACGCACCTGCAGGTACTGCGATCAGCGGTTTTTGAATGTGGCTTATCTAAATTATTAAAAATAAAGTGTTTGTGACAACGGGATAATCGGTGTCTAACTGTCTACTAACTTATCAACTGATATAAACTAGTGAACTGAACAGATGAGCTGCTTTATGTATGTTCGATTCTTGATAAACAGTCTATTACAGTGAGATGCCCCGGAAACATCGAAGCCGTCGGTGCCTGCCTGAACGGTCAGTGCGGCGCTGGGTTCACCTGTGATACCGCCTCGAACTTGTGCTGCCCCGG
Organism: Daptonema setosum; assembly: GCA_964036265.1. Taxonomy (NCBI): domain Eukaryota; kingdom Metazoa; phylum Nematoda; class Chromadorea; order Monhysterida; family Xyalidae; genus Daptonema; species Daptonema setosum. The sequence continues at coordinate 12,281,353 of OZ038442.1, read as the reverse complement.
ATCTACACAGCCATCGTTCAGTAAGTGAACTTCAAATCTCTGATTCTATAATTTTGACCTGACCTAAAAAGGCTCCATCGTATTTGGTTTACTATCGAACATTACAAAAACATGGGTTTCTTAAAAGACACTTGGTTTTCAGCCTGTCCCAACGGTGCATCGGCCGCCGGAGCTTGCATTAACGGACTCTGTGGTGCCGGATACACCTGCACCAACAACCTGTGCTGTCAAGACACTACTACTGGTCAGTTTTTCGTGCTAACGTTACACAACTACTACAAGTTAACAACATTTGTGTTTACAAACTACTCACCATACTCACACATTTGACAAAACAGAATGATCAATAAAATCAATCCGATAATGGTCTTTTGTTGAACGAATAACAATAACAGTGTTGTGTTCTTTATTACAAAAGTAAGATACCGTCGATACCCCCGATCAACGTTTGTACCCATACTGACACGTTACTTGTAGGCATGGTGATACATAAAAATAATAAACATTAAGTGACATGAAAAACTATCAACCAGGCTTGAACTGAAATTTTTAGCGCCAGCAAGATGTCTAGACAACAGCGTACCGGTCGGCAATTGCATCAACGGACAACTATGTCCTAACGGATTCACATGTACCACCGGTAACATCTGCTGTCCTGGAGGCACCACCACAGCTGCGCCATGTATGTTATGATTAATATAAATTTTATTGAATTACATCTAGAATTCTTGAAGAAAAATGCACCATTTAAAGAAGCATGCTCTAACGTTGATGGCTGAGCTACTCGAAACACATTTAACTCACTAATATTGCTTTTGATATTATCAACCATATAAATTACAAACGGCTTTACAGCTTTTTGGGTTAAGGACAGCTAAGAATGCGACTATTGTTGCTATGACGCCAGTTTTTTATGATCGGTGTGCAAAATATGACCGAAAATGCACCGATGAACAACGTATTCAACATATAAACCTTGCAAACCGCCGCTGCTATACTGGCATCGATTGGGATCGCATTGATTTTTTTAGATAATGAATATTTTTTTAGCGCAATGCCCTAACAACGCCACTCCCGTTGGCCCTTGCATCAACGGTCTCTGCGGAGCTGGATTCACTTGCACCAACAATCTGTGCTGTCCCGGAACTGCCCCGACCAGTTAGTTTTAAACTATTGGCACACGAATCCTTTACAGTTTGTTAGATTCAGATACACATAAACTCTAGCTTTCATCTAACTTATACAACAACCCGACGATTTTCTCCGTCAAGTGAACTTATCATTGTTATTGTTGGCATAAGCTCGTCATAAAGACACCTGCTCCGAGGGCTGCTGTAACTTGAACAAAGTGGTTCGAACTGGTCTTCACTGCCACTCAATTTTAGCCGGGTGCCCCACTGGTCAAACAGCGATCGGCCCGTGCATCAACGGTCAATGCGGTGCTGGTGCCACGTGCCAGAATGGTCAGTGTTGTCAGTCTGCCACTGGCAATACCTGTCCCAGCGGTGTACAACCGGTTGGACCCTGCATCAATGGACTCTGCGGTGCCGGATTCACCTGCGTCAACAACCAGTGCTGCTCGGGATCCGCAGCTGCAGGTCGGTGATTGCTATATTTGGATAGCTTCTTGTTTCAGGATTCTCTCGTGCTTCTCATCAGGTCATGCCAATGCTGCTAATCTTGATGTACACTATTCGAAAGATAGTAACTAGAGCAAACTGCACTTTTTATGCCAGCTCGTCCTTAGACTGATATGCAGTGTATCTGCAAGGGATATTTAGGATATGCTTCATGTAAATTTCCTTCAAAAACACAGCGAGATTGACATTTTTTCATTACTCGACTTCCGATGTACTGCCTTTTAAACACACGCTGAATCCCCATCATATCTTTGAATCATTCACCTCCCACACCTGAAGCCACGAACCTGAAACAATGCAGGAAAGTCTAGTTCCCCTATGCTTGTTTCTTTTGCAGCTTGCCCAGGCAACATCCCAGCGGCTGGTCCTTGCATCAGCGGCCAGTGCGGCGGTGGACTCACCTGTGTCAACAACCAGTGCTGTCCCGGACAACCCACCACGGCACCAGTCACGAGTAAGTGCTGTAGTATGATCTAGATTTTCAGATATCGTCTCTGCTCACCATAATCATCTGGATATCGTCCCTATCAATGATGAAAGCCGTGCGTTACTCGTTTTACATTTTAACCATTTGGTATCCATTCGCAACATATACTGTTTCGACCTTGTGGGTGGCATCTGTAGTCATGGAAGAAATTCACAAAACGAGGTACCCCAATCAAACAGGCCTGCCCACAACGACCAAACTCCGCCTCAAGCATGTCCCGAATGCCAGTTGCTAAATATATATATATACAGTGTCCATGCGTTTGCCCAACTGTATAACAGCGGTCGCATAATATTCTCCTCAGCACTATATCGTTGTTTTATATAACCATTTTATGAATAACTCGCTCGTCGTTGTGCTCGAGTGCTATAATGATTATTAATTATTACGACTAATGTATTCGCAGACCAGTGCCCCAACGGTCAGGCCGCCTCGGGCAACTGCGCCAACGGCAACTGTGCCACCGGATTCAGCTGCTACAACAATCTGTGCTGTGCCACGGGAGGAGTGACCGGTAAATTATTACATATTTTGATAACACATGAGTCACTAATGTTTAATTGATGTCTTTTAAAGATCTTCAAACGCTGAAATGTGTAATGTTTAACAAGTAGAATTTGCAGACCGATGCGCCGATGGTCAGCAAGCGGTCGGCCCATGCGTCAACAATCAGTGCGGCACTGGATTTGCATGCTCTAACAATTTGTGTTGTCCGAGCTCGATCAGTGAGTTATAATGACAGAAATTCACCGTTTCACATGGAATTGAAAGCACATACTGAAAAATAATAATGTTCATATGACGCTTATTAACTGCCTTTGCTCTAAACAATCGAATTTCATCTCAATCGAAGTTGCTTCGAGCGTAACACTGTTGTTTTTGGAATATCATTAACTTCTGTATAACGGTAACTTGATTTTTTTTACTTGGTAAACACCAATGTTAAGGAGGCGGTTTTCGAAACCCCATAGTAAGAGTTATTGTGAGTATTCTGTTTAGACGCCTGCCCCAACGGTCAACCCGGAGTTGGAGCCTGTATTAACGGACTTTGCGGTGTCGGATTCACTTGTGATGCTGGTACAAACCTGTGCTGCACTGTGTCGGGTGGTAATACCGCTAATGTAGCCACTTGCAACAATGGACAACAGGCTATCGGATCTTGTCTGGCCGGTTAGTGTTGTTGTTGTTGTTGTTGTTGTTGTTGTTGTTGTTGTTGTTGTTGTTGTTGTTGTTGTTGTTGTTGTTTTTATTGTTGTTGCTGTTATTTTTGTTGTTGTTGTTGTTGTTGTTGTTGTTGTTGTTGTTGTTGTTGTTGTTTTTTTGTTGTTAATAAAAAATTTAATTTCTAGGTGCTGTATGCGGTACGGGCTACGCCTGTCAGACTTCCGGAAACATTTGCTGTCCTAACGCCAACACACAGGTTCATAGAAAATTTGAAGTCATTGGCGTACTCTATTGTATTTTGTTTTGCTAAAAAAACTAACACAAGTACAGTAGCACATGATTATATTTTTTGCACTGAAATACAATATTAACAAATACTGCTGATTTTGATCTTTAGTTCTGTTGTCTTCAATCGAGCATTGCACTTTCGCAGAAGATTCTGTTCGCCAGTTTGCATATTTTTGTAGCAAATCTTGTTTTATATTTCATTCCGTTCTGTTCAAGTTGTCAGCTGCTAGAATCGCACTAGTCTCATCAAACTTATGGCCTTCTCGATACGTTCTTCTCTATATGACAGGAAAACTTTACTTTTATTCTTCGTTGCCACATACATACTCTGTAGTGTGTTCTTAATTTCCACGATCAGTTGGACAGAATCAATATTCGATTGCACCGTATCCTATATTGCATCTACATACTTCTACCAGATCATCACCACCTGTGCCAATGGTCAACCGGCGGCCGGTGGCTGTCTGCAGGGCAATACCTGCGGATCCGGCTACACGTGCGATGCATCGCGTAATCTCTGCTGTCCATCGTCGACCACCACTTCGCCTCCGGTAAACACGATCTTTCATCGTATAAATTTCTTTGTTCTGTCACATGTATAGTGCTTCTGTCACGATAGAAAAAAATTTCAGTTTCCTTCTTAGTTAATGTTTTGTTTGTGTTTTTCGCTGCTATCTCGCCTTGTGCTCAGTGATGTGTGAACTCTAACTGATTGGGTGAAGTTACACGATTTTGTGGTTTTGCATCGGCATTGAATACGTTAAAGACATGATGCACAGAAAAAGCAACACAAATTTGAATTAAAAAAAGTTTGATATTTATTTAATTTGTACTCAACATGGCATTTCAGCTCACGTCACTGATCTGCTCAAACAATGTGCCAGCCGCCGGCGCCTGCATCGGTGGCACCACCTGCGGCACCGGATACCAGTGTGAACAGGCCAGAAATCTGTGCTGTCCGCTACCGGCCACCCAGTCACCCACGCCCGCTATTGGCGTCTGCGGTGGTTGGTTCATTAATTTTGAAAAAAATAACATCTTTATGTAAACTCTGAAGTGGACATCTCTTACAAACATACAGTAAGTTGACTCATACTTTTGTCATATTCAGTACGAAGATTTACGGAAAAAAGCACAACCCAAGTGTTTCACAGCGGGAATCCAATGGAGAATACTCAATAGGCCCAATAATTTATCACTTTGTGAACTTAACGTTCTGTACCGCTAAAAAATTAATTTAAAACGCACGTGTTATTCCGCTTGAGCGTTACGCGCTCGGCTACGACAAAACTTATGTTGATTGTGTTTTTCTGCACGCAATATCTGTTTGTAGACGGTTCACAAGCGGTGGGTGCGTGCATCAACGGTAATACTTGCGGTTCGGGCTACCAATGCGATCAACAGCGCAATCTCTGTTGTGTCGCCGCTTCAAGTGAGTTGTTTTGAATTTGTAGACGTTTATTATATTTTTTTGAAATTTTTCACATGATTTTGCATTTGCATTTTGTTCCCCACGAGTGCGTGTTTGTTGTCATGTGTTTGCATCGCTTGCATCGTTTGCTCAATTCATTAGGAGACTGGTTTTGAATGTGCGCCATTGTTCCAAAACTTTCCACAAACACCCATATACATACGGAATATCGAGCAGAAATAGGCTCTGGTATCCAAGATGTTTCGAAAATCTTTCCTGAAAAAATATCTGTTTGGCGCCATTTTGAGTTCAGTTTCGTAATCAACTGAGCATAGTATCGGTTGTCCCTCAAGTTTGCGGATTTTCTTCACCGTTCCAGGAAACTGGTATTCCAGAACAAAAACATACTTAGTGGCAAATATAAAGTATCAGATTTCTGGAATATTCGAGAATTTGCGTGAACTTTTTGGACAACCTACTGTATAACTAACCACCAAGCATGGGCGATCGGTGTGTTTGCAGCGTCAGCACCATTACCGACACAGCCACCACGATGCCAGAACGGTCAGATGCCAGCCGGAAACTGTATCAACAGCCAATGTGGTACCGGATACACATGTCAAGTGGCACAGAACATCTGCTGTCAGACACCATCCAGCTTCCCATGTAAGCAGATTTTTATGGGTCGTACAATCCATTGATCCGAAAGACCATGACTTTTCGGCAAACTAGTCAAATATTTTTTTGAAACATTTTACAAACTCTTTTCTTCAAACATTTTGAAAGAAGTTATTCTCATAAACCCACGTGTTGTTGAAGTGTCTAGCTTTTTTCACACTGATTTCATCGAAAACTTTTCAACCATTACGAAGTTTTCAAGAGACGGAAACTCTTAGATCAAAAAAATGCCCATCCCAGTCGAGTAACAGCACCCATGTGATGTGTTTGTATGTTCAGTTGCATGTAATGTTTCAGCGGTGTGTTCGGGTGGCAGTATGCCCATCGGCAGTTGTGCCACCGGACTCAACACGTGCCCCACTGGCTACCAGTGTCAGGGACAGATCTGTTGTCGTGCTGCATCCTCCAATCGTACGTGCATATATTTATAGCATTATTAATTGATTAGGAATTTGAATTTGAATGGGTTAAAACAATGTAGAAAATTGTAGACAATGGAGGTTATTGCAATGTAAGATAATAAGAGCACCGTGTATGAAATAACAAAATTTTACAACAATGATAAGAAAGATTATTACTTGTTTTATTAGTGATTTATCAGTGTGTTACTAAAAGAATCACGGCATGACCCTAACTAGAAGCTAACTTATATTGAACGTGTGAAAGAAATATTAAATTGCACGCGAATGTGAAACTATCACTCGAAATAATATTCTTATTGTCTATAAAGTGAATGATGTACCAAGGTCTTGAAATTGATTTCAAGAAATGATTGAAAATTACGTTGATATATTAGCTGTGGCACAACCAGAGCCAGATTCTCAAGTTCTGGAAAAGTCAAAACCCGATTTTCAACCTACTCACATGAATCATGATTGTTCAGTCTTATTCAATGCGATTCGATCATCATGAACCGAACTAGTGTTTTTCTTATGACCAATTACGAGGCCTATAACGTTATATCTTATCTGCACCTATTACCTCGATACATGTACTTCAGCGTACATCGTGCCAGTGGGCAGTGCATGCCAGCAGCAGTCTCAATGTGCCGGATCTAGCCTCGGTCTATCCAGCTGCCAGAATCAGACTTGCCAGTGCACACCCCAGGCGTACAGGGTCGGCAGTCAGTGCGTCAGGCGATCATCCATCAGGAGAAGTTGGTTGCGTTTTTTTAATAATGAACAGACACCCTGTACTGGTGTCCCGAAATTCATCAGTCAATTTGAGGACACATCCCAGTTTTGACTACAAACCCGTTATTAGGCTATTAGTATATTTTCTCTGAAAATTTAATAAATATTTGTTGCATTTCAGAGTTCCTTCTAAACGACGCGGAGGACGCCGCGCCCGCCGAAGAAACCGCTTCAGCCGAGTCGTCGTAGTGCCTCAAGTAGAATCTCAAAAATGTATACAAAATTTCAACAAAAAATGAACAAAACCGTGTAAATGTTTTTATATTTATTCGTTCGAACCATGACAAAAAACTGCATAAACACAAAAAACCAATCGCCCATCCTTCGCGCAGAATTCCATTTTTTGTTTTGAGTTTTTTTCTATTCCGTTATATTTCAGAAAACTTTCGTATTTTTCGTAAAGTATTTTTTTGATTGAAGGGCGGAAAGACGGTAAAAAGTGCTTTGATCCACGCAATTCATGTTCCATTCGTTCATTTCACGTGTGATTTTTTATTTATTTAAAAGAGGAGTGATTATAAAAAATGGTGTTCAAAGAGTTTTCAGAACATTCTTTTTGCAAAATGCAAAATTATCACTTTTCTCATTGGATGTATTCCTCTACTTGATATTTGCCCTCTCAAAAATCTACCTGCATTTCTGTGCTCTTGATTTTCTCTCACCCGACGAGCAAGTATTTATTCAATGTCCTTATGTCTTCCTGTTTTTCATCTCATATTTGTACGTTATATCGGATCACCCTGTATCTGCCACGTGGCAGTCTCTCTGTTTCGGCGAAATCTGATTGTTGACTAAAATTCAAAAACTAAAAAAAGTATGAAAATTTGAAACTTTCCATTTTAAAAGTTCTCAACAGTTCGCATCGTAATGAAACAATTGTTATACCCGCCGTAGAATCATTCTTGATTCATCCTCTTTGCTTCGAGTGTGTCCGTCCGTCTGTCCTTCTCTATTTATTATTTTTTTCCATTCGTAGGTAATTTTCTGTTACCGATCGCCGTTTTCCCATCACATTTCTACCGAATTTCTGGTGCTTACGACGCCAAACCATTGATTAAATTTTTTTTGTTTAAACGTCCAGTATGGTTTTGAAACTTATAAAAAATTATATACAAATAATTTATTTACAGCCAGTTTCACTGCATAATGTGACGTTCAGTATCTGAAGCATCGGATTCACGCGTTCATTGACGATATTTCTTATAATATAAAAATTAATAATTAATTTTAACGTTCGAATTCGTATGCTTCATACTTGCTGCCTTTGATTCATATGGTGCTCATTGTGTGAATATACGCAAGTTTGGATTCAGACTAATGAAAACATTGACTGACAATTGACATTTGGTTGTATCACTCACTATATTGTAACGTACAGAAACAGACAGATAGACAGATAGACAAACAGACAGACAGACAGACATATAGACATAAAGACAGACAGACAGACAGACAGACAGACAGACAGACAGACAGACAGACAGACAGACAGACAGACAGACAGACAGACAGACAGACAGACAGACAGACAGACAGACAGACAGATGAACAAAAGTAGTTGCTTGTTTTTGAGACTCTCTTGTCTGTTTACCAGTCTGACACCTCCTGATTCCTAAAAAACGAACCGGCAAACATAAAGGCATAAACACACACTAAATTCACATGACCACCAACCTATAATCTGCAGTCTGCACTCGGAACACTGTATGTTCGTATAAAATGATTATACGGTGAGAAAAAACATCATCTGGCCTGCTCAAGAATAACCGAGCGGTACCCGATCATAGGTCCTCCAGTGTACGAGTCAGGCGCCCTAACCACTAGACTAGACAGGCGACAAAATAAATCCCAACCTGAACATATTATTTGTTTTTTATTCATCTTGTTCTACCTTTACCATCACTATACATATCATAAGCCGCTTTCATAGCTCCAGCAGCAAGGCATCATAGAAAGCATTCAAGACATACAACTGAATTCCGAGGCGGGATTTCGTTATATTTTGTTAATTTCAAGTTTAATGGTTTACATTTCCCCTGGTTAAACATCTTGCGAAAAACGTGATTTGAATTTAACCATGTAATATTCTCTGTCATGAAATCGTGACTTATATACCGTAATCCATTCCAAGTCAACATATTTGCGTTTCATGAATGTGTAAAGTTTTGTTCATGTTTGCTGAATGTATGAAGAAGGTACATACTATGTACAGAAGGGTATATGTACATGCATCCACTCACTGACGGACGAACCGATCCTCCAAAGGGAGGGGAATGTTGTTGAAGAGGGCGGAATTACCAGTTCTTAAACCATACCACCTATACCTTAGGGAACAAATTCTACTTTAGAAACGCCAAAGAGGGGGGAATTCCACTTCTACCACCTCTTCTCGTCCGCTGTTCCATCCACTGGTCGGCCACTTCAATGTATCACCTGAAACTGTTTACCAACGTCTTCGTCAGTTGGTATTTTCTCTGAGACGTACTTAAGTATTTCAGAAATGCAAATCTCTAGAATACGGTAGTCAACCGTTAATGGCTTGTTAAATAATGCATTTGTAAGGGGCATTTCTGCGAAAATGATACCAAGAAACGGGGCGTTTTGAGGACTTTAGGGCCGTTTGGAACTGTTAATTACGTACATACATTTGGTAGAATGTATGTGGGTTAGGTTGGCTTGGTATTATATAAACGTTCAGAACCGTAGTTTATTTTCCACATGGACAAATATATTTACAATGAATTTAATGTGCTGAATGATAATTTGACTACTTCCTCTCCTTTGTAATTGATTTCGGTTTAACTGGCCCACTGGTTTCCGCGTTAAATCGTGCTAGTAGAGTTTAGTAACTTATTCTATAACTGCCTATTTCCTCTTTAATCAGATTACATTACTGAAAGTGCATACATAACTTGGTCAAGACTTGAAGAAGGCTGTCTGTAAAGTCGTTGTCAGGCAAAAAATCTAAATGAGATTGTACATCATTGACCAGCATTCTACTTTTCGGCTGATACATAGTTTCGAACGTTATAAGCTTTTATTGTGATATACTGAAACTTGAGTAATCATAACTGAATTTGTTTACTCAGCATTTACTACTGTAATAAAATGAACATTATTAGGGCATTTTTCAAGTGGTAACTTAGTCAAACCAGCAGACTTGGTACTGGATATATTCTTTAGGCATTTAACAGCGTGAAAATGTTCTATGGTCCAATAATGAAATATAAAATTGAAAAGTTCAATATATTAGAAAAGTGTGTATCTACTATATATTTTAAATAATGTACATACATATCTAACTTCAAGACCTTTCATATACACAACTTCATTTACTGTAAAGAAAGAAATATAAAATGTGTTCCGTCCCCGAAAAGGTCAACCAACATCTCTCCATAACGTACATATGCATTCATGATACTGCAGTCATTCTGATTTGTCACGTGTGTATGTACATATTTATGTTTCTACAGTGTCTCTTGAAATATAACAAAAAAACAAAAATTATTTAATTGTTTTTATAGCGATTTTAGATTTGGTTCCATAAGCCATTCCAATTTCATTAGTTAAGCCATTTTGTGGGTTATTTAATATACTTGATACTAAAAATATATAAAGTTTTAAATTCTTCTAGTTGTGAACACCACCATGTTTTTGAGAATATGCTGGTATACAGTGTTGAGTTAACATTGCCCATATTTGATAAATCACCATAATCTTCTTCCATATAATCATAACTGCCTCTTATCCATAAAAGTGCGACAAGTTTATGGTCAGTATAGTCGAAGATACGTTTCTACAGAGTGAAGATCTTCTAGTAAAACTTCTGTAAATTTTTTTGGTTGGATTTTTTTTCCTGAGAGAAGCTTGGAACCATAATTTTCTCACGTAAAATGATAACCCTATTGGCTACAAATTATAGTCAAAATGAAAAAAATCAAGATTGCCGAAACAAATTGAGCACTATTGGACGAGAAGGGGTGGGAAAGTGGAATTCCCCATATTTGGCGATTTCAAAAGTAGTGTTTGTTCTTTTAGGCGTAGGTAAAATGGCCTAGATTCGTTCGATTCCGGAATAGTCCATTTATTGAACTATGTTTCTTTTTCAAATTCAAATGTCTGTGAATTTTCAACACAGAAAATATTTAAAATTCGCGGGTTTTCCCTGCAATTTCAAGGTGAAAGGGGAATTTAACTCGATAAGTCGGTTAGACCAGAATTTCAACCCAGGTGATGGAAACCAGGATCTAGTCGAAGATGGAAACCAGGATCTAGTCGAAGATGGAAACCAGGATCTTGTCGACGATGGAAAGTGAGCAGTTTGAGTGGATCGTAAAGCGGCTTTGTTTTCGGGACAGTCGCTGATTGAATATGGCCGTGCTGGTTGATGGTAATTACTGGCATAGACTATAGCGGACGGAAAAAGGGAATTTCCCCCTCTTTGGCAATTCAAAAAAGTTTAATTTGTTTCTCAAGAGTGGGTTAAAGGGTCTCAAAACAAAGAAAAATTTACCTTTATGATTTAATTTCCCTTCCTTTGGAGGATTGGCTCGTCCGCAAATAACGGGCACAGACAGACGTCTGGAGTCTATCCAAGATGAATTCATTTCAATCGTCTGTCACTGCGGCCTACGAATAGCTTTTGTGCTAATTTATGTGAAATCGAATTAAACTTTCATAAAATGCATAAACTGTAAATTGCATGATTGGTACATAGCTGATCATTTTGATGCCCGTAAAGGAGCCACGGGCTCTCCATCTCAGTCATGAGACAGCCATCTCAGTCATCTCATGGTCATGATGTGTTCAGAGAAACTTTCTTATGTTGTTTTATTCAATATTGCCAGATCTTATTATTCTTCTCATTCAGTCAAAGTAATCAATATTCAAGCTTTTCGTCGATTCACCTCTATGAAGTCTTTAAACTAGGACTGACCGTGGGATTGAGTCCACCTGTGTAAAACTTGCTCAGTTCCGCACATATCATACTGGCAGACGAGCCAATCCACCAAAGAGATGAGTTTTTTTCAAAGAGAGGGGAATTTCAGCTTTGAAACTGTTATACCTACTTCTTAAGGAACAAATTCTACTTGTTGAAACTGCCAAAAAGGGGGGATTCAACTTTTTCGTTTTTCCCTTCTTTTGCTAGTGGTTGCGCACATGGACCTGTATCGTCAGATTTATGTCTGAGAAGCACTTTCTTAGTTGGGCGCCGTTCGTCAGAGTAAAGATCAATGCCAGCTGACTAAGGGCACATCGTGATCCAACTGGTGGACGAGAAGCGGAGGGCGGAGGGAAAAGGGTAATTCCCCTTTCTTTGGCAAGTTTCAATATGCTATTAGTTTGTCAATGTGTAGGTAGAATAGCCTCAAGACTGTCCATTTCCTCTCTTTGACGAAATTCCCTTCCCTTTGGCGGTTTGGCTCATTCGCCAGTTATGTACATCACGCATTGGTGGACGAGACAATCTTCCAAAGAAAAAGGAATTAACAGCTTCGAGGTGATTTTACCTTCACCTCAAGGAACACAGTCTACTCTTTGGATGTGCCAAAGAGGGGGATATTCCGCTTTTTCGATCCTCCCTCGTCCGCTTGTGCGTGATCGCTACGTGCGTGGCCCATACCTTCGACTTGCCTTAGTTACTGTACAACGTTGGTCATATCTTTTCTTGATCTCAAAATCGGTCTCGCTCGTCAGGACAACCTTTTCTGATTGAGTTTTCTTTCTCATAAAATAGAATCGCTATGGAAATCTCTTGCTTAAAAAACCTAATTTTGTGTGATTTCATTCTCACGTGACTGTAGTGAACGTAAATGTGTTATCTACTGCTACTGTAAGAGAGAAAACAATCTGCCGAGTTTGAGGAAACTTCTGGAAATGAGCAAAGTAATATGTAACTGTGTTTCGATTTCCGATCATCATATCACGGTTCTCACTTTTAGTTTTGCTTTTCTTGAGTACAGCAGAAATTCCAAATCAACTTTAGCTCGCTGCCAGGGAACTTCGATGGAAACCATAAATTTCAGATCATGGTTTTCAGATGTTGGATCACGGTTGGAGGAGTTGTAACTCAAATTCTGGTCGAAGCAATACAAGTGGAAAAAATACCGAAATGACAAAATGTAAAATTAAGGCATAGAATTGAAGTTCTATTCAGAAAACATGTATTACTCTTACTTGAACTTTGCCCTCTCATGATGATACTCTTATACGACACTTGAACTAGGAAATTCTGTTGAACAAAATTTTCGGTTTAACAAGTCCAAAGTCTAAACTCTCTTATTTATTAACAAATAAGACATTCACGTACATATGTAGCCGGAAAATATTAAATTTCGTAAATTAAATAATTAAATCTGCTGAGGACACGAGAGTTTAGTCAGTGACTATACCAAAAGTCTGGAACATCATTTAAGTTTAGTAAGTTAATATATCCATTAATGATTATAATCAATTTTCACCTACCTTATAATACCCTGTTAATACTGATCATGATTCATGGGTGTCGAAGTATGGGTGGGACTCTGGCTTAAACGGATTACATTCAATGTAGTTACAATAAAAAGAGCGTACGCTGATTTATATAAGCTGAGTTGATGTGATAATGAGTGGGAGTAAGCACAGACCAGGGTTTTTATTCTAATGTTTATCTGTTAATGCCAAACTAATGTTTGTATAGTTCATTCATCAGATCATCCTGTTGTTTATGGACAGTATACTAACGCCCACTAAAGGTGAGTGAGTACGGTACATCACATGTGTATGTAGGCTGCTTAGGCTCCGGTGTAGGCTTAGGTTTAGGCTTACATGTTAGAGTGCTTTCAAATTCCAAAGGAAATTACACCGGGAAGGGGAAAATAAACTGAAAATAAACCGTTCGTTAAACTTTTCGCTCGAAAATTAAAAAAAAATTCAGTCAAGTTTACCTTTCAGTTTTCTTTTCCTTTGAACTCTGAAAGCACCCTAACAAGTAACCCTTCATTTGCTGAATTTCTTCGATTTTGTATTCGTGTTTGCAGTCCTTTCCGCGTGTTGAAAATGTTTGTACCAACATTTTTCTCACACATGTACTAAGTAATGTTATTTATAGGTCTGTGTTCGTCTTTAATGGGGCCTTTAGTATGTAGCCGCGGCACTACTGTACGTACAATTTTTCTTCCTTCCTGTGGTACACTTCCTCTTTTTCCCAATATTATTCGTTAGACACCTTTGAGAATCATTATTGTTTTTAATTAAGAATCGGTTTATGGTACCTTATTATCAACTTAAAATTTGGATTTCAGTATTCTGCATTGAATCTCATTTATGATCTTAATAGCTTTGTCATAAGTTATTTTTTGAGAAAACCGGCTATTTTTTTATTGGAAACCAAAATTTTCATATCTCCACATTGACTGAATTTTTGCTTAGTAATGTATGAAGTTCTGAACAATTCTCTTGTATTCTAAAGTACATTTTGCTGTAACACATCATGACTCGGTATGCCTTTTAGTATGCCAAATCCTTTTATTCACTTTATCAAGGTTTGTGGCTACAATACCTAAAAAAATCAGAATTATCGACCTAGTGGTCTGTATACCATTTATTGCCAGTTATACGAGTTCCAATGTATTACTGTAGTAACCGAGTTTAGCTTTTGTTTCATGAGAAAAGACAATGGTTATGGGTGAAAATTGCTTTTTTTGTAAATATGTAATTCTCACCTCAGCCAAGAGTTCATTGTTGCGATATAGTCGGTAAATATCGAGTTTTGTACTTGTACCATCTAAATACAGTATATGTAGGTTATCATATTGATTCTCACCCACCAACTATTTTAAGAAAGAGTTGCCAAAACTTAGTTACAGGATAGTCCCGTTTTTTCTAGATCACCGTATGATAATTTTTCTTCATTTGAAACGAACGCATACGTTTTCAGCAGGTGGTTTACCTATCATAAATTAGAAAAAGTCTATACAATCACACAATATGAAACAGTAACTTATTGGTTTCGAAGAAGTTTTTTCATAGGTGTTCAAGTTTCATTCATTATATTAACTTGTATTGTATGCACACTGTAATATACTATGCACATTACACTGTAATCATGATGTACATAAAATACTGGACTAAAAATGGTCAGTTGTACCAATGGGACTTGCAACAATGAAACCAGTCACGCATATCATAGGGTTCTGTGCGTGTTGCGGCAAACTCATTGATGATATCTAGACCTGGCTCTATAGTTACGTCATGACTGCAATTCCCAAATGACATGCTCTTGTTTTTTTAATCTTGAAGTAGTACACAGGGTGAGGAATTGTTATGATTAGTTCATTCATTAATCATGTCATTCAGGCTAATCTAGTCAGTAGACGCCAGCCTCAGAAACTGGTTGTGCAAAACCTGACTTGAGACACGGAATCTGACGCGTTGGTCTTTTGTTGTTTCTTTTGCCCGTTGGTTTATTCAAATTCTGTCTACTAAGAAAACACCATTCTGAATGGTATTAGTGTGCCATGTGGGCTTTAGTAATAAGATGTCCAAGAAAAAAGTTAGTTTGCGGCGGACATGATTCATTCATTCTTTTCATTCCATTTCCGTTCGGCCCCATCCCGATCTTCATAATTAATTCCTAAAAGTATTCGTTCTCTTAGAAAATCGATCCACACAATCTTGGGAATTCTTTCCTAACATACATGTCTTCAGCCAACCGTTTCCGGTTATATCTGATATTCATTTCAGCCCAATTAACATGGTTTGCTTTTTCAGATCAAACATGGCATCACATTCGTGCGGTACATATCTCAGTGAATACTAAGATAATACAGATATTATATAACGCATAATATATACTGTATGTACCTTGTTTGACAAACAGAACACATCAGTAATTATATTCAAACATTTGCAACCGTAAACTTATGGTGCTTTCATAGTCGGGTTGCAATAAAGTAGACAATTTTTCGAACTACTTTTTGACATTGTGAAGTTTTTCCGAACTCTAAAACCAGACGAAGATGTCAAAAGTACGTCAAAAAGAGTTACGAAAAAGTTGTAACTACTGTATCCGCCGAAGACTGAGTGAATCCCGATAAATACCGGATGGCCAATAATCACATCATTCATTAGACCGCAGTTCCCTTCCCAAGTTATACGCCTTCTGGTTACGTTAACTTAACGAATGTAGAACGAGTTACATGAAACTTACCACATGTTAAAGTTAAAATAAAAAGTTTAAGTAAACTTTATATTGTTTTATTTAACCACTATTACAAACACGAATTTCGGCACACAGTTGCTTCGACGGCATAGTTTCTTTACATAAAATCAATAAAGCGATTCCACGGATTTTTTTATCACACACTAAATCCAATATTCCCTGATAAAAGAATAAAAATTACGTGTTTTCAAAAGTGATGACGAAAGAGATATTGCTTTGATTGTTGGTATTCTAGTTTTGAATATGATAATGATTTACGTATATTATAATAAGATAAAACGGGTTGATGAGAGTGAACTATTCCTACATACGCATGTGTATCACATTAACGTGGGCTTATCTCTTTTTGTTATGCTAATGATATGCAATAACAGTTCTTATACCATTTTAGTACAAACTGATTATCTGATTAGGTACATCAGATGTCAATTCAATCCAAGCGGATAATACAAAATTACGGTGGATAAATCCGTCATCATCTATCTGCATACATACTTAATCTATCAGCTGTGCCGTGCCGTAAGTATAGTTTACAAATACAATCGCTACATCATGAGCAATGGCGTAAATTAAATCTTTATGGTCTTTTGAGTTTTCGAAGGGTTTTTATGAGTTGATTATCTTTATGTCTTTACTCGCTATACAATATACAGGGAGGGTGTCCCCGCGTGAAGTTGATATAATATAACACGTTTCGCGTGATATTCTGAGCTTAACATTTCTAGACTTCGTTGATTCTTGCAAAACTTATGATCAGATCAGCAACATGCCCAAATAATACAATTTTTTGCCAAGTATGCCACATGAATTGTCCAAGTGTTTTTTCTGCCTGAAAAAAATATGCGGGGTGACAAGTCGCTGAAAAAAAACGGGCTAATTTTATTTTCACCCCCACTGACGCAAGCCAGTCCGTCATTCGTGGGTAGCTCGAGTTATTTTACATGCAGTAACCAACAACTTGACTGATAGACTCGTCACAAGCCGGTCACACCACTAGCGGACGAGGCAAGAACGATAAAGTGGAATTCCCTCCTCTTTGGCGGTTTCAGAAAGTGGAATTTGTTCCCTAAGATGTAGGTAAACTGGTCCCAAAATTGCCAATTACCCCCTCTTTGATAAAATTCTCTCACTTTGGAAGTTTGACTCGTCCACCAGTGGGTCACACTGAACAACATTGATTACTATCATCCATTACAAACGTTGTCATTATAGACAGTCATGAAAAGTGGGACGAAAACAGCAGTGTCAAATTATTAAAAATGATAATATTAAAGTGTATATAATCATGAAACATATGATTATACCTGGATCAGTAGATAAAAGAACGTGTAAATGCGCTTTAAAACCTTTCCCAAATAGTGTGCATGATAGGGTAAGTTAATTTACCTGAAACAGAAACCGATTTATTTTCAATTCAAACTGGCAATTTAATGGCATATAATTGGAAGTGAAGAAAATGTTTTACGACAAATATGTTCCAGAAAAGAGTCGTAATCAAATAAACGGAGTGTATGTACAGTAATGTAGGAGACTAAATTTGGAACCCTACACGTTCTTTGCCTCTTCTCTGCTTGTAGAAACATAAATGCAATTAGATCAAAAGACATCTATTTCATGCTGTCGAAAATCATGCTCAAAAAAACTAAGACGAATGGCATTCAATTTCAGTCTCCGAATCTTATCAGCTTTTCTCTCAACTTCATATTAATCTGCAGTCTTCTTTCTATGTACAGGGTGTCCCATCCTTAACCGCCGATGTTGACGGCTTGGCGTTTGAGTTGTACTGAGTCTATGTAATTGAAATTTTGTTTTCAAATAAACAAGTCTTTGGCAATTTGTTTGACGCCTACCAAAAGCTAATTGGACGTTTGTAGCTAATTTTACAAGCAATTGAAAAAATGCCCATTTTTGGCCTTTTTTTCTCCCTTGCGTGCTAAATTTTTGTCAAAAAAGTTAAGAAAAAAGGCAATGAAATAGCGAAGCATCACAGAAAATATAAAAACACATAATGGAACAGAAAAAAGGAAATTGACCCGCTCAACTTTCGACTTGGGTATCTCCTAAGATCCTAACATCGTTCCCAACAACGAGGCACGGCTTCATAACCATTCCCATGTCATTTGCACCCGTCTCTTCAAGGTTTAAAAGACGTGAATGGTCCGTATTCTCAGAACTCTCCGGATATACGTGTTCTCTCAAATCACTAGAGCCAGGAGTCCAGAGGATGAGGTCTGGTGACCTGGCAGGCCACATAAGTCGTCCTTCTCTGCCGATAAAGGAACCGGTAAAGGTCTCATTGGGCCAATCTCGGGTGATGCGTGCCTAATGAGCCGTTGCACCGTACTGTTGCAACAACAAGTCACATTCACAAATTCAGTGGGAGCAACAGAAGTTAGTCGAAGCAACATATTTTTTCGTTAAAGAGCCAGGATGGTTCTGCAGCACGTTATGCCAGCATCACCCGAGATTGACCCAATGAGACCTTTCCCGGTTGTTGGGAACGATGTTAGGATCTTGGAGGTACCCAAGTCGAAAGTTGAGCAGGTCAACTTCCTTTGTTCTGTTCTATTATGTGTTGCTATATTTTCTGTGATGCTTCGCTCTTTTAGTGCCTTCTTTATTAACTTCTTTGACAAAAATTCAGCATACAAGGAAGAAAAAATGCCCAAAAAATGGACATTTTTTCAATTGCTTGTAAAACTAGCTACAAACATCCAATTAGCTTCTGGTAGGCGTCAAACAAATTGCCAAAGACTTGTTTGTTTGAAAACAAAAATTCATTTATATAGACTCAGTACAACTCAAACGCCGAGCCGTCAACATCGGCGGTTAAGGATGGGACACCCTGTACATACATATACCTGTTTCTTCATCTATGATACCCGAATACCAGAAGTCACTTGATCTTAAATGAAGGATCTTGCATGAAACGTCCTTACATAAAATGATCACACTTTAAAATTATCTCACCTAAAATGATCTTATATAAATTAAAGTCACATAATTTGAATGCCACCACTCCTGAGTCTGGCCACCGTTCTTTGCCACACGTTCGCACGCCAGAAATGGAATTTTTCTTGCCCGTTCCCTTTCCCTGAACATCATTATTTTCGAATGAGAAAGAAGAGTGGAAAATAATCATCTTATTTGAAAACGATATATTCATCGCTTTTGTTGCTTTTGAAACAGTAGTTTTTCGGGTAACTTGTACATACACTCAGCGTTTCTGTCAGGTTTTATACCATAAATCAATTACCGCCTACCTGTCTACGTAATACTGGAATATCGACAGGATGCAGCATTCTAAGATGAATATGGCACCATGTACTTACTTGCCAAGTATTCCATGAGTATACTGCCAATAATCGTACTTATGTATGAAAGGAGCGTCCTCTACTTCAGTCCCAGTTCGCTCTAAAAAGCGTATTTCTTCATTCCATCATCTCCGAAATTATTCCACGAGCGGCGAGTTGGAATAATCGAACTCTCCGTTGAGCCGTTTCCGAAACTGAATTATCGCTATTCAACTAAAGCTGTAAATTTTCTTTTCTTGTCGAGTTTTATTCCGATTATTTGCTATCACTGATCTATCTATACTTTATGTACCCTCTTGACTTTCTTCTGACGTTCTCGTAAGCACGTCCGAGTGGGAAATGAAATCGAACGTGCACTTTTTCCGAATCAAGCGGAACTCTGTAATGGAATAAGCGGGTGCATGTGATAGCATTAGGTTCGGGTTCGTCGTAGTTGATCGGCTGTTTGGTAGTTGTTTTTTCGTCTGCAACCTCCATTACTAACAAATGCTTTTATTTGATTATTTTCTGAAACAGTCGTGAAGTTTGTTTTAATGAGAGTCAACAGTGTTCTCAGCTTGAATTCTTGTTGTTAAATTGGTAAATTCTTGGTAAATTCTCAACATTTTAGTTCATAAGGTGTAAAAACTGGTATACCAACTCTTATGTTTTTGACCATAAAGCTGTTAGTTGCAACTTGCCTTAAAGAGTTGTCATGCAATTTTTTTTGTTTTATTAGTTGAATTGCCTCATAAACATTAATTTTCTCGCATTCTTGACAGTCAATAGAAAGAATATCAGGTGCGTAAACTTGTATTATTGAGTTCAAATGCAGGGAACCAAACCTACTTCTAGTTTTTCATGGCTAACCTTTATTATTTAAAATTACAAAAAGTCACTTTCAACTGGTACATAACAATATGGTGCATACTGTAGCACAGAACACAAAAGTTAAAAAGTTTGTAGATAAACAAATTAACGAAATGGGGCACATTTGTATGAATGCACACTCGATGGTTCCAGAAGTGCGTACATAAGACATGAAATCAAGTTTCGCTCACAGAACCAAGCACTGGCAGACCACCCAATCCTCCAAAGGGGAAATTTCTTCTAATGAGGGGGAATTATCAGTTAAGCCATTTTACCTACACATCAGAAAACATTTTCAACTTTTTTTAAACACCACCTTTCCCACTACTTCTCGTTCGCTAGTGGAACTAAAGAATGTTGCCCTCTGACATCATTGACTGTTGGTATCCAAAAACCTAGTTATTGTACCACCAGTAAACGAAGTTTGGCTGATACAGACAAATTGAGCCATTCGGCTAACTCAATATAAAACGGCAGCCGTTTTCTGGTATATATAAAAAAATTGTCAAAAAAGTTCACTATTTGGCATAGTCGACCTCCTATCTTGTTAATTTACATAATCAGTTCAGATGAATGCTGATGTCAACATGTTTTTGCCAAGTCTAACGCTGCCAACCTATTCCAGTCAATAGTGTACCCGCCTTCAAAACGGGTGGTCCCGAGTTCGAAACCTGACGCATTGGTCTGGAGTTTATCGTTTTTTCCTTGTCCGTTTGTGTAATTCTGTTTGATGCATACGGAAACGGTTCTGAAATGGTGCTTTATTGTTCTCTACTGACCTCACTCATAAAACAGTTTACTGTTCAAAAGTTCCAACAGGCACAGGAATAGTTTTTTCTATCATTTTTTTCATTTTAGTATTGTATAAAAAGGACAGCTCGGTCGATAAGACTTTATAAGTATGAAGTAGAACTGACTTTAGTCTCTATTTATCGTCCAACCGCACTATCAGAATTGTTTATTGATAACGCCCACACCGAATGCCTTGACCGGTGTCCGGATCTGCCTGCTTTCCGATTGAACTCAACACCACTAAATGAATTACCTAAATTACCGAGAGCTCACTGATTTTCTGTTTTTGTTTACGCCAAATTCTCAACTGGACCGGTTTCCAGGTTTTCAAAATGATTTTCTGCATCATACAATGTGCCTAACTCACTGTATGTACTATACTTACTTCCTCACTCAATCACTCACTCACTCACTCACTCACTCACTCACTCACTCACTCACTCACTCACTCACTCACTCACTCACTCACTCACTCACTCACTCACTCACTCACTCACTCACTCACTCACTCACTCACTTACTCACTCACTCACTCACTCACTCACTCACTCACTCACTCCTTAACTAATTCACTCATTCACGCACGTACACACGCTAGCACGCACTCGCCGGATCTTCTACTGGTGGTGGTGAAAGTTCGTAGAGTGACATGTGGTTACTTTCTTACAAACAGGAGAATAATCATGATTGAATCATCTGGCATTCACAATTCATTGGAATACTGAATTCAAATGCGCGGCATTTTTACGATGCAGTAAATGACTTTTTGAAGTCTTCTTTCGGCCGATGTATTTTCCAGAAGATTTCCAAATCCTTATGTTTCTATCTATAAAACTTTCAGTCTCTCCATGGTGTCTCCTACCAGCCAATCAGACAACAAATAATAAAAAAATCCCCAATGCAGAGCAGTGGCTTGAAAACGGCATTCCCCTCATAAAGTAATTTCCCCTGGTTTGACCCAACGTCAATCCGCCTGTGTAGCCCACATCTTCATGACAGCTGATGGCTTTTCAATTCATTAATGATGAATTCTAGTCCAATTCATGTTGACCTTTAAATAGTAATCACCCGCACTATTCCTTATATTCACTGGCGGAGGGGAATCTCTTCTCTCTGAAGAGAGGAGAATTAGCAGAAATCAGGGCACTTTACCTACACCTTAAGGGAAAAAACTCTACTCTTTGAAACCGCCAAAGAAAGGAGAGATTTCAATTTTCTTTTCCCTTCTCGTCCGCTAGTGCTTATCTTGGCATGGCATCCTCTCGTATCACAAGCCAGAAAAACGAGATCGATCACTTGAATAAAGAAGATATTATGTTTCGTTTGGAAGAAATAATCCAATACATACAATAGTTGTAAAAATCGGTGTAAAATTACAGTTTACTTCTGTGAATCAGTTTCCCTTAACATCCGGGCTCATTCACCGGACACCGTTGACTTTGTCGAGATTATTTTGCCGAATTTGACTATACCGAAATTTGCCGATAATCCATGCTGATTGAGTTGAATCAGCTCAAAAGTTCGGGATAATCTCGCACTTATAGCCTATTCAGTAACTCTTGCCACCTGGGTATACTTTCGGGCACCAACTTTTTTTCATTGCTATATCGCGTCGAAAATTTTCTGAAGTTCTGATGTGTGAGATAATGCAGACACGAACTATAGAATACATTAAACCTTTTAACATTCAGCCAAAGAACTGTGTCCTGTTTACCACAGTTGTTTTGTTCCATTTGAATAAGTCATGTGTGACGAGGTTTTTTTACCGCATTGATTACGTCAACAACCGTTAGTTCTTCACCGCTGGTCAGTCAGATTTGTTTGTTTCCACTTCCCAGCGTATGATTAGCGGACGAGAAGGGGTGGGAAAAGTGAAATTCCCTCCTCTTTGTTCCCTAAGGTGTAGGTAAAAAGGCCTGGAAACTGCCAATTCCCCGTCTTTAGAGAAATTCTCCTTTCTTTGGAGGTATGGTTCGCCAGTGCAGTGTATCCTGCGGTACGGCACGTAAGTTAACTGATCAAACATATTAGTCGTAGAAAATCAGATTTCCTGAATTGAACTGAAGTTATTTTTTTCGTCGATTAAGGTTTACGCCAACCTTTACGTGACATCGACAGATTTCCGTGTTAGTTCGATTTGAAAATGCGAACTGCCTTCGATCTGTTTCCTTTTCCGTCAACTAGTTCACAATTCATTCCATTAACGATACCATGAAACATAAAACCTCTTCAGGGCTTGAATTGCGGATTTTCGATGAAAGCATGGTTGCTCCGGGTTATGGAGTTACTGTACTTGCGGAATGACGTGCAACTGGACACAAAAAGAGGAATGGCAAAATTCAGTTTCCTGCGGTATGTTGATAGTAGTGTACGCACATATGTATCTACTGTGTACGTACATACAAGTGTACAGTCCCTGGATTCCAGGTCTCTATGATCACACAAGTGAGCAAAATTTTACAATGAACATTTAAATGGCAAAATTTTAAGAAAAGTTTAGACAAATCAAACCTGAAACGATGGTTAATTGGATAATAATCGATAATTATCTGATAGTTCCTCGCCTTTCGTGAATGTTTTGTGACGAAGTATGTATGAGGCATAGTTAGTAAATAAATTTCAAAAAACTTTATTTAACGTACCAAAATCTTGAAAAACACTTTCAATCTCTATCCCCAATCAAGCAGACTACTACAGTATGTACATGACCGTCCACAATCATCTTGAGAAAGTCTCAAGCTGTTTGTTCTAAAATTTATCATGTCAAGTCTAAAACTGCAAAAACGGTACCAAAATCAATTTCGATTCCGATAGTGTTTGAGTTTAACTTAAAAAAACGTTTCAGACTTTGTCCAGGTGACTTGGGCTAAGTTTTATAGCAAAAACGTTCGACCGAACGCGCCCAAAGTGGCACGCTAACCCGATTGGGCTCACAAATCATTAGCTTTTGTAAACAACAACTGATAGATCACATTGAGTGCTTGAGCAAATTGTGTCACGCCACTGGCGAACGAGTTGAACCTTCATGGGAGGGGAATCTTACCAAAGAAGGGGAATTAGCTGAAATTAGGTTACTTAACCTACACTTTAGGAAACAAACTCTACTTTATAAAGCCGACAAAGAGGGGGAAATCCTTTTTTCTGTCCCTTTCTCGTCCGCTAGTGTGTCACACCGTGACAAAATTATGTCACACCGTGACAGACTGTCGAGATATTCTAGAATTATTCCGATTCATTCAGTAAAAGCAGCCATTCATTGATTTGTTCAAATCCGTCAATCAGGTATTCAATGAATAAGACATTCAATCAATCGGTCGTTCAGTCACGCAGTTTGGTATAAGGTCGCATTTTAGTATTCCAAGATCAATATTCATTAAAAGGATTTTTCATGATGGATACAAAATTAAGAAGGTCAACACTGACAGTTACAGTAATTACTCTGAAACAGAATTTTGGAAAAGTATACATAAGTCAGGTTAATAACCGGGCTACTGTACGTTACATGTATACTTAAGGTTTACATACAGTATGCACATGCGCAGTAGCGGCTACTTATTAACTCTCCTAATGTTATCTTAAAAGAATACTCATGATTAGGGATATTACGATCAACGTTTCATGAAAAAAACCGCATAATTTCGAGAGCTTTCAGTGAACAGTTCATTAGATTTTTGTCCGCCCACTAAAGCTCATGTATGTATGTATAATACCATCGAAATTGCATTCCTCACCGGCCCTCTTTATGGTTCTTGATCAAGATTCTGACACGTTATATTGATTGTAACCCTTTCGTAGCCGGCCCAATGGTATGTAAGACTATAATTTTTTATTTAATAGCGGGTCGTTCTGTATATCGCCTCATTTCGATTCATTTCGAATACTCAACCCATCGTTTCCGGCACGGTCATACCCAAAACACAATTTTATATCACACTAAAGTATATTCGGCTTTTTATGTATTGTTTTATGTGTGATTTTGCCCTTGTATCCTACTAAGTATGTAATTTTATGTCACTAATGTAAAACAAGTTAAGTATGTACATATCTCATTCGACTAATATAGTAGTTTCATAGTTTGAATCATTCATAGTTTTTATTCTATTTTTCTGCTATTAACAATTTCTTCACCCAACTTTTCGCCATAAATGGATATAATGGCATGTTTACATCGTTTAGATTCTGTTTGAAAAAAATGAACCTAATGATAGGATTGAATATGTAGAAGGTTTTCACACAAAAAGCACACAAACTGTATCTAGTTGCGAATTCCAAATAACTTGCGCGTCCAAAACCCACGTTACTGGAGCAGTTTTTCAGAAACCGTCTAGAAATAAATAACCCACTGGTTAAATATGTGCATAATTCAGACAAATTTACTAAATCGAGTGAAAATATTTTCCAGACGTGCTATTTAAAGGAATTTCAAGTTCAATAAAGATTTTCCAATGCCATGTTGAATCGTGGGCGTATGTAAACACCAGAAGAACTGTTAATATCAATATGTCCATTGATCGACTACTGTATGACGATAATGTCAATCAATATTGAAAAAATCAATTTTCGTAATCGAAATCATGATTCGATGTGTTTATGAACCTGAACCCTTCGTGGCTGGATCACTTAAAGTAAATCATCTTTTTTTCACCTCCGCATCTTATTTGTTAGTCTAAGAATCTAGATAGTTTTATAGGAAATTTTCTCTCTTTAGTCCTAATTCATGTTTTTTCTTTCGGATAAATCTTTTCAAACCTTCTTTCTCTATCGTACACGAGCTATGAGATCTATTGTTAGTTCGGCTTTTTTGCATTTACATGTATGACGTTAACCTAATAATTTATGATGACGTGCATTTCAAAGAATAAGTTAATTATAATTATTTATTATTAGTCATAAGTATTAGCGTTAGTACATTAGTTTCATTTCCGTGCAAATGTACGTGAATGAGACCTGTATTCCAGACTCCCAGATGTGTGACAGACTTGTCACGAATCACGTTTTGATTCTAAGAAACATTTGGTTATAGACAAACTCAGTATCGAACATCGACATTATGTAACTTTACTTGATAGCTGAATAACTTTTAATGTTTTCGATCGTCTCAACCTCAGAATCTTACCCAACTTGGGTTACGACTCTTAAAATTATTCTATAGTACAGTATGTATCTACATATCCACAGATTAGAAAAAAACGCCTACATACATAACCGGCTGAAAAGCAAAAAATGTGATGTACGATATGCCATTTGCATTCCACGACTTGTCATTCTCCGGACTTATTTAGCAACAGTCTCTACAATTTGGACCATGAGTACAAGTATAGATTCATGTACAAACGTTGCGTCTGGCCTATCCACTAATGAACCGAATTACAAAAATTAGCTGAAATGTGGCCCACAACCGTGCGGTTTTAATCAGCCCAAATACAGCGGAATACGTTATCTGCTACGTTCTCTATGTTTATCTAAAAAAAGTTTACCGTAAATGAACGCTATTTTGTTTAGAGAATCTGTAGTTCATCATTGGATTACGGTAGCCGTATGCAAGTGTAAGTGCTTCAGGTCTGTCTGTGAACTGCGGAGGTACTTTTGCGAGTTGCGTTTCCGATGGCTTCTCGACACCGGTGGACGAGAAGAGGTGGGAAAAGTGAAATTCCCCCCTCTTTGGTGATTTCAAAAACAAGAGTTTGTTCCTTAAGGTGTAGGTAAAATGACTGAACACTGCCAATTCCCTTCTCTTTGACGAAATTCCCCTCCCTTTAGCTCAGTGCTTTTCGTCTTGTGCTTCCATGAAGAAACGTTGACGGATTACCCCTTTTACATCATTAGGTTACTCACAATTTATTTCTGTAAACCTGATCAAAGCCAATGAAAGTTTCCACAACATGTGGAGTTCATTCGAACCAACGTTACCAATTTACTGCGTGTGTACGAAGGTTTATGTATTTGTATAAATTTTGAAAAAGAAAAACAATTCCAACTACATATTTAGGACGATATTACCTTTATTTGCTATATATAAATAACTGTAACCGTTGTAGATTACGTTTCTCGATACGTATGTATTTATCTATTTAGGGGTCATGCAATCACTTTGACTGACCGATCCTCAAAGTGTTTATCCTTAAAATAGCTGTGATTATGTACAGTTGATCTAGTTGAATTTCTGATCCAGTTCATGTTGACTGCTGATTACCTTTTACCTGACTTATCATGATATTTTAGGGTGCGAAAAATGCAGATGTAAGAAGCTACTGTACTAAAACGCTTTTACTGGATGTCTAATATTAAAGTAAATACGTAGCTTAATTGCAAGTAATCACTGTGCATCATCAGTATCAAACATACTTTATTTTTAATTGTAGAAACACTTCAGTATTTAAGCTGCCTGTTTATAGGTATCAAAGAGAGACGAAAATAATCGTTGCTTGTTTGTTTCTTATTTGCTCTGCAAAACATATCAGTCATTAAGCTAATCGTTGGGTCGTGACTCAAGCAATCTTTTGTTTAAACTTTTTTGATTGTTTTAGCTCTGTTATCCGTGAAGCCCAATCAGCTCATAAACATCAGATAACGTCGCTTTCATCAATTCAGCTTGCTTGAACTGGCTTTAACCTTGTACAGTGGGTGCATTGAAACGTCAGAGCATAATACACTCTCAGTATCGTAATAACCCTGACCTCTAGACAAGTTCATGCTTCATTGAAGCGTTTTTTTTTGTCTAGTTTACTGTAGGGTTCAAGTGTTGTGGCCTTGATTGCATCATTAGCCCAACCCAACCCCCTGAATCGTTTCCAAAGCGATGCTCGCTTGAATGAATGACTGAATGAATCTCTCGTACACAAGTATTTACACTTGATTGGATTCGTACAAAAGTGCAAAAAAAGACGGACAACTCATAAAAGATTCAGATGTAAACAGTTTGACAAAATGGGTTCGAGAAACTCTTCACAAAGTGCGACGGATCCGGTGTAGTCAAGTGGCAGCAATGGTGTTGTTCGAATGGATGGCGTATTCGTATAAATACTTAGATTAAATCTAACTTATTCACTCACTTGTTAATTTTCTTGACGGCTTACTCACTCACTCACTCACTCACTCACTCACTAATCCATGACCGTATCAGTAATTTTGATGAAGTGTTTGACTGCGACGAACACCCAACTGGTTATTAACAGGAAACTTATCTGACATTATCCATCTGATAATCACTGTTTGATAGGCTGATTCATCTGTCATTATCAATTCAGTATGCGTTCATTTTTCCCTTAATAATCTAAAGATACGTGAGTTTTGAACATATACACAATGGATTACAGTTTCTGTGTACTTGATTTATATAATAAACATCAGGTACAAATACATTAGGTTTTAATGGTTTGTTTATGATTCTTTACGATTAACGGCGATAATCGTTTATCTCACCACCCCCGTTGTCTCAATCAGGCAACTTATATCGATTGTAGGTAATCTGTCTACGACCATGAGCAGACATAATTCATGGCTATTAGATATTTTAGGTATCATAATGATGCCTTAAGATGGCTGATGCCACACACCTCAAATACTAGAGAGCTCCTACAAGTTAATCTCAAGTTTTCATGATCCTGATTTCAGTCGATCAATTTACCGCCGAACCTAAGGTTTTATGGACTATGGCTGTCGACGCTGTATTTTCACTAGACTAGAGAATTTGCCATACCACAAACTGCAATCATAAAAATTACGAATAAAATATCAGGGTTCTCTGCAATTAAATTAAACTTGACGCGTGTATTTTTACGAATTCCACTCAAGTATGACTTTCATCTATGCCAACAATTTTCAGCAATCGTGTGAACCAAAACCACATTGGAAAACGGAAAATATGTAGATTATGTACGTACAGTATGTATGTACTGTAAGTGCATATATAAGTCAACCAATCATGTGTTTCATGTGCCACTACTTGCTATTATCCGCTCGTTAAGCTGATTTTTATGTGAATTCGGCACAATTTTCATGTGAAATAGCCTAAAGTATGCCCAAATAAAGTTCTCGAGGCCGTGAATCATTTGCTTTTCGGTTAATGGTTTTGCCAGTGCCATAAAATAGTGAATGCGGACGGAATACCGACCGATCCATCATGAATGAAGACAGATTACAGCCGCTCAGGTGTAAGGCCATGCAAACCGAGTGTGCCTTTCAATGTCGGTGCAAACAGTTACAACTGATATAAATCACAAGTTACTAGCGTCATATCGAATATCTAGTTGACAATCATTCCCAACAGCCATCTCCGTCTAATGACCTTTATCCTTTATTACTGGTCTACTGATATATTAGGATGCCAGAGTGAGACAATATGTACCGAACTCTGAAATTCAGCGAAAGTCAGTGAAAAAGACAGTTTTATAGGCTTTTATTACTATTTAATTAAATTACTCTAAAATTAATGCACGAAACGCTCTCAAAAATTTATGATTGTGCAGAAAACTATTAAACCAATGGTGGATTAATAGAGCGGCATCACTATATATATCATTATAGCGTGGCTTGCTTTTAGTATAATGCCAATTTTTTCACACTTTCCACTACGGGCATGTTTCGATAAACCACATGCCCATTAATAAAGTAAGAATTGACAAACTCGTTTAAACTTCACCTGTTTTCTTTGTTTGCTAGCCGTTCAAAGAGTCTAAAATGTTCGGGTTGTTAAACTTTCTTCACTATAAAGCCTTCGCACCTTTCGAACACTGCTTCTAGAGGACTCAGTTTGTCAGGTCCCTAACTTTGGCACAACTCGGCTACCATATGCTTTCTGAACACTTGTTGAACATTTCGTGTAACTCATGACAGACAGAGTGACCATTCACAATGGGGCTAGTGATCGGGCAGTCCGGTCCGGTGGTCAGTCCCGAGTCCAAAGTCATAAAAGTAAGGCAGACAGTTACATCCAGACATACAGAGTTCACCCCACTTGTTTTTTTCACTCACTCACTCACTCACTCACTCACTCACTCACTCACTCACTCACTCACTCACTCACTCACTCACTCACTCACTCACTCACTCACTCACTCACTCACTCACTCACTCACTCACTCACTCACTCACTCACTCACTCACTCACTCACTCACTCACTCACTCACTCACTCACTCACTCACTCACTCACTCACTCACTCACTCACTCACTCACTCACTCACTCACTCACTCACTCTCTCACTCACTCACCGCGATGAGTGAATGCGTCGCGGGATGTTATGACTATTGGCCCACGGGGAATACTTGTTCCGTCGACAGGATATACCATTCCAAGGGACATGTCATAAAGATATACATACCATTTACGGTTTAGTGGCGGATAAGAAATTTGGTCGGCAGAAAAATTCTCATCTGAACTTCATAAATAGTGAATGTAACTTGACGCCGTACAGTCGCGAAAGATATTCTGTACTTGGGATTTAAAATGATTGAGATTTGAACAATTTTCATTCATCTCTGAGATGACGCTGGCAAAAAAACTCCATCATGACAATAAAGATATATGGGAGTGTCGTGAAGAAATGACGATCATACGTGTACACGGTCGACACCAAATTCGATTTTATCAAGTTGTCAACAAATTGATAACCGGATTATAATTCCGGCACGTTTATACTTTCCAGTATCTTGGTTCTTAGACAACTTTTTATAGATTCAAACTTTAGTTATTGATGATAAAGCCCAACAACTTCCTTTAATTATTGGTGTTTACTAGGATACGTCATTGGGGCTTCTTCGTTATTCATACTCATCAACACAGTTAGCGTGTGGACACACTACAGTGAGAAGTGTCGAAGACATAATGTACCAAACCAATCCACTTCAAAACCAAACTGATTTTCACCATTTCACTGCTTTAATTAATAATTAGGAACTTCATGTATAGTTTCTTTTGACAGATATTGTTCCCAATTGATTCGGAGGCTATAATGTAAATGTAGACCGCAAAGTGACATTGCTGGATATCTCGAAAAATGTATGCTAAATTCATGCAAAAACCTTTTAATCACTCAGAAATCGTGTCCGAATTCGACCTTTCATGAAATCTTTAATGATGACACGCTATTTGTCATGTGCGTGAAATATTTGATGTTCAAAACGGTTTTCGTGCCATGCTGGCTGGGTGGGTGGTTTAGTAATCAATCACTTATATGTAAGTACCATCGCAATCACTCAAAGTCGATTCCAATTGCAGGTCACTATGTATGTGGTAACGTGTTCCGGTATCTGTTTCTTTTCCGTGTAACTACCGTAAGTAATTGAGTCGAGCTTATCGATTTTGTACCTTGTATAAATAAAAAAAAAATCGATTAACTAATCATCTATTCTGAGTAGTTTTTTTATAAGAATATTTTGTATGTTCTGTGGTTCCCACTAAGATGCGATACGAAAACTAAATACTGTGTTAAAATCATCCTCTACACTTACATATGTAGAACTACTATATGTAAACCAAATTTTCGAACTTAATCATTAGCCCTTAAAATTCGTGATTAACTCTCCTGTTCTTCATTTCAGTACTAAATTGGGTTCAGTGTGACTGCACTAAATAGCTGCTAATAGCAATCAGTCGACCAATCATCATGAATGCATCACTAATCATTGTTGGTTTAACTGATGAACGGTTTGATATCTGATGACTGACTGACTGACTGATTGACAGACTGACTGACTGACTGACTGACTGATTGATTGATTGATTGATTAATTGATTGATTGATTGACTGATTGATTGATTGGTTGATTGATTGATTGATCAGTTGATTGGTTGTTTGTTTGATTGAAGATTAACTGATTGAATTCAGGCTGTCGTGTTGGCTGCCGTATTCAGTCAGACACTGGCCACCTTCACATCTGACTGTCACAAATTGCGAGCGGACGCAAAACTTAGCGAAGCATATCCGTCGATTGTTAAGTTTTGCCATTATGTAGAGGAGGAGATGAAAAGCGAGGAAAGGCCAGGTGCGTCAGTCACTCACTCACTCACTCACTCACTCACTCACTCACTCACTCACTCACTCACTCACTCACTCACTCACTCACTCACTCACTCACTCACTCACTCACTCACTCACTCACTCACTCACTCACTCACTCACTCACTCACTCACTCACTCACTCACTCACTCACTCACTCACTCACTCACTCACTCACTCACTCACTCACTCACTCACTCACTCACTCACTCACTCACTCACTCACTCACTCACTCACTCACTCACTCACTCACTCACTCACTCACTCACTCACTCACTCACTCACTCACTCACTCACTCACTCACTCACTCACTCACTCACTCACTCACTCACTCACTCACTCACTCACTCACTCACTCACTCACTCACTCACTCACTCGCTCACTCACTCACTCACTCACTCACTTACAGCTGAACAGCACAAACGGGCTTATGACTTTATCCGTTTCGGCAAGCGAATGGCCCAACCCGAGCCTGATATGGAGACCGCCAAGCGGTCATACGATTTCATCCGATTCGGCTAAGCGTTACATGAAACATCACAAAGGCGAAAAATTCTGTTTGCTCCCCTGCCCTCGGTTTTTGTATTGCAACCCACACCCTTGTAAAATCAGGCATCAACCCCTCACTCACGCCGTAGTTGCAGTTTCAAAATAATGAACAGTGTAATGTTTCAGGGGTTAAATATCATTTTGATAAGTGTGATGTGATTTGTGATGATCTGTGATCGATTGGATGCATTTGGAGAACTTTATCTGCGGTTGTTGTTATTGAACAGCAGTGATAAATTAATATAACCGATATTTTGTTTTGTAAACCCGTATATTGCCCCTCATGACAATGACATTAACCCCAGGCCGACCTACTGTAATGTGCAATGACGTGAACAACTATTACTAATTAATTATCATTATTTGTTATTCTAAATGCAGCACCTTTTCAACAGTTAGCGTATATATTAACTACTTGATGCTTTATTGGTGAAAACACAATTGGATAAACATTTCGGTGAAAACACAATTGGATAAACATTTCGTTGTAATCTGTTCGTTATTCGTAGTTATTCTTTCATATAAACAAAAACTTTTATCATCTTTCTACATGTTTAAGAAACATAAATTTGTCATTTATAACAGTAGCAAACACTCGAGTTGATTCAAAGGTCATGTTGCACATGCTGTGAACGTATTCTACAATGGGATATCGTTTTGCTAACATGGAATGTATAAAACTGACTATTTGTATTGTGGTCAATCGTGAAATACATAACTATTTGACATAATGTTCTTTATCAACTATGGTGTGATTCAAATGATTCTAGTCAAATGTTAGAAAAACAGATCTCGAATAACTTTGCTTTTCTACTTGAATCAAATGAAAAATCAATTATGAGATGTTACTGCTCGCACTGAAAAATTGACCGTTTAAACTAGTGATTTCTCACAATGTTCTTTAACTCATTGCCGAAACCCATTTGTAAACCATTCAATGGATCAGATAATAATAAAAACAATCGTTGTGGATAGTGAATGATGAGCACGAACTTGACATTGTGGCTAAATGATTCTAAAAAGCGGAAGCTAGTTAGATTTCGTAATCTTTGCATGTATGTCCGCTGATGAAAGGGTGAACAGATAAAACATTTAGTCAAAGAGTTTTTAATAATCTTGTTTGTCTAGAGTAAATATAAAACCAATGATTGGCACCCATAGTACGAGCACCACCGACTGATAAGAGAAACCACGCTGATGCAGAGAATTTATTTTTATTATTTCAGTGGCAAACATGAATTGTCTTTTACTGTGTCGAAATTGGATAACCATAGTTTTTGATGTCGATAACCGAGTCACACAATTCAGAAACAAAATCAGCTTTTGAATGGCATAATGTGGTGCGAACAGCAAATGTTTCATTTTATGCCAGTATTATGTTTCGCCGGTGACTAAGACACTGGTGAACGAATTCTGATTTTTCATATTAAGTTTCTGAGAGACCTGATAGATAGTTCTGAGAGAATCGACATATAGAATAAATGAGAACATGCCGGTTTCAAAGCCCAAAACCATAGTTGATGACACATTCCTATTTGAAACGACCGGAAGGCCAAACAAAAACATTCGTTGGGCTTTTGCTTGTTTATGTTATCATTTTTACCACAGCATTTTTACCGTTCTAGCCAAAATCAGTGTTGCTGTCATAAAAATTGTGTGTCGTGTGAAACGTGGAATTATTCCAGCAGTGTTTCCTGAAATCTTATGAACCCGTCCGAATCATTGCCTTTCCGAATCATTGCCTTTCAAACAGCCGTTTAAAAAAAACCTTAAAAACCACATTTTATAAATTTTTACAGGAAAAATGAAAGGTACTCTAAAACTAATTATATTTGGTGCACTCAGTTCAGTCGTTCGATCTGAAATCCGCATTGACTGTCATCCCGAACCGAACGCAGACTCACATAATTGTGCCAGTCGAGGTTAGTGACTGACTGACTGACTGACTGACTGACTGACTGACTGACTGACTGACGGACTGACTGACTGACTGACTGACTGACTGACTGACTGACTGACTGACTGACTGACTGACTGACTGACTGACTGACTGACTGACTGACTGACTGCCTGACTGACTGACTGACTGACTGACTAATTGACTGACGTACAGGTTGCATATGGAAGGAGGCAGTCCCTGGAACACCATGGTGCTTTTTCGATGCCAGCGATCCCACTAAAATGGCTGGCTACGATGCGACTTCCTTAGGTGTGTTGTTGTTGTTGTTGTTGTTGTTATTGTTGTTGTTGTTGTTGTTGTTGTTGTTGTTGTTGTTGTTGTAATAAACTTGTTATTTTTAGCATCGAAAAGTGGAACTCTAAAACGCCGTAATACCCCTTCCATGTATGGAGGTGATGCCAGTCAGCTGAGTGTGAGTGTCATCGATGTTACCACCCACATACTGTCCGTGAAGATCACAAGGTTGACTGACTGACTGACTGACTGATTGACTTGACTGACTGACTGACTGACTGAATGACTGACTGACTTACTGACTGACTGAACTGACTGACTGACTGACTGACTGACTGACTGACTGACTGACTGACTGACTGACTGACTGACTGACTGACTGACTGACTGACTGACTGACTGACTGACTGACTGACTGACTGACTGACTGACTGACTGACTGACTGACTGACTGACTGACTGACTGACTGACCTGACTGACTGACTGACTGACTGACT
>OZ038442.1:12221079-12245890 GCA_964036265.1 Daptonema setosum | reverse complement strand
AAACAATAACACTATGCTGCTCTATGATAGATAACTGCAAAACTGTCACTCATATTTTCATACACTTTTGCCAAACAGGATCCGGCAGTTTGGTCAGCACCCACTGTTGCTGCAATTCGAGAGTCCATTGAAACGCGCTACACGTTGCTGCCTTATTTGTACACGCTCTTCTATCTGGCAAATACGCAGGGTAGGTGAGATTTATTCTCTAAATAAATGCACATTGCTGAACCTAGATTACCTTGTTTACCATTCAAGAAGATTTTTAATAATCGTCTTTGACATCTAGTTCTCTGAAGTCGGGGTTTGTTTCGGCACCAAATTCGTAACACTGTATTATACACCAAAACTTTTCCGTTTGAACTTTTCCGCGGAATGAACTCGTAGAACAGTTGCGAAACAAATGAAAAAGGGAATAGCTTGATAACAGTTAAATTTCCTCAAAAGTTGGAGGGAGCAGCCAGTTTGTAACTTTTGAGCAAGCCTCAAACCTCACTTTACAACACTCCATGCAGGTCTACCCGTTGTCCGAGCCATGTGGTATGATTACCCCGAAGTGGAACAGACATGGAACATGCACGAACAGTCTCTGTGGGGCAAGGCTTTGCTGATCGCACCCATCTTAACCAATGGCAACCAACGCACTGTCTTCATTCCATCTGGTTGGTTCATCATCAGTCAGTCAGTCAGTCAGTCAGTCAGTCCAGTCAGTCAGTCAGTCAGTCAGTCAGTCAGTCAGTCAGTCAGTCAGTCAGTCAGTCAGTCAGTCAGTCAGTCAGTCAGTCAGTCAGTCAGTCAGTCAGTCAGTCAGTCAGTCAGTCAGTCAGTCAGTCAGTCAGTCAGTCAGTCAGTCAGTCAGTCAGTCAGTCAGCCAGTCAGTCAGTCAGTCAATCAGGTGCAAGACAGTCAGTTTGCAGGCAGCACTTGGTACAACTACGGTACTGGACAGCAGATAAAAGAAGGCGTCGAATCAATCACTGTGAAGAACATGACCGATTCCATGTTCATCAAAGGAGGTTATTCTGATTTTTCTTTTTCAACTAATTGCATGCCTGCTTTGTAAGTGTATTCGATAACGAACTAATTAGTTCAAATGATAAATGTTCTAAGATTGGAAATTAAATATGAAATCTAGTTTCTTTGGTATTTATCAACCCTTGTTAAAATCCTCATTTTTAGCTTTATGTCCTGGTAACTTTTTCTCAAACATTGCCGGTGCTATCAACGTTGACCACTCAGCATGTCTAGTTAAAGCCAAATGACTTCGAAATCCCTGGTGATATTGTTTCTGAACTTCTTTTTCGTGTTCTACATTAAAATAGCAGAATAATGTGATTATCTGAATGAGCTATAATTGAGTCACCAAAAGCTACCCGAAATTCAACGTCCCGAATTTTCAAACTACCGAAATCGTGCAGGCAGCATCATTGCCACGCAGGGCAGTGGACTCAGCACCACTGAGAGCCGGCAGACTCCGTTCAATCTATTGGTGGCTCCGGATAAAGAGGGCAACTCAAATGGACAATTGTTCTGGGATGACGGACACTCGCAACGAACGATCATTGAAGGAAACTACTGTCTGGTAACGTTCACATATGAAGGTTAGACAGTCCGTCATTCAATCAGTCAGTCAGTCAGTCAGTCAGCCAGTCATTTAGTCAGTCAGTCAGTCAGTCAGTCAGTCAGTCCGTCATTCAATCAGTCAGTCAGTCAGTCAGTCAGCCAGTCATTTAGTCAGTCAGTCAGTCAGTCAGTCAGTCAGTCAGTCAGTCAGTCAGTCAGTCAGTCAGTCAGTCAGTCAGTCAGTCAGTCAGTCAGTCAATCAATCAGTCAGTCAGTCAGTCAGTCATTTAGTCAGTCAGTCAGTCAGTCAGTCAATCAATCAGTCAGTCAGTCAGTCAGTCATTTAGTCAGTCAGTCAATGGTTTCAGCCGGTTCCCTGGTCACATCGGCCAATCCATCCAAGTGTGATTTACCCCTGCTGAATGGCATTCATGTCAATAACGTTGGGAAACAACCCACCACAGGTTTGCAGTGAACTTAAGTTTTATTTCATCTGCCTATCCCCATGACATTTTTGTGTGTCTATATTCTGTATGATAGCCAACAGTCATATTTATTGAGGAATGGAATTAAAATCGTTTTTTCGTAAAGGATAAGTAAAGCAAAAACTAAAGTTATTGAGTAAATTTGTTTTTATTTGTAAAAATAAATATCCTTGATGAAAACGAATTGTATGTTCATCCTATTTCTTCTATTTATGCCTTTTAAAAACATTAGACCAGGCTCCGTTCGGCTTGGCATCGGATGAAATGATCGAAACGCCCTTCACGAAAAAATTAACATCATTAAATGAGACAGCTTTATTGAACCTAATATATTGTTCTTTTGTGCTATGCATATTTCCATTATTATTTGTTTATTTTCTATTTATAAAGACATATTATAATGTATTTTTCAGTTTCCGTCAACGGTCAGACATTGGACGCATCCAAAATCAAGTACGATACAGCAAAGAAACGATTGAATTTATCCGGCATCAAATTGAGTTTGACGGCTAACAGAAACACCGTGACGTGGAAATAATTATGATATCTTGATGCTAATATTTTTTTTTTTTTAAGTAATACTTCTGTAAATATAATTATTTTCGTTATCTTCTGCTACATGGCAACAATTTTTGGTGGAAAATTGATATTCCACTGTGATGAAACGTAATTAATCCTATTTGAATAAGCGTATGTCATTTGATGAAGTGAATTGGCTCTTGAGAAATATTAGAAAAAATCCATGTGAATGAAAAATAGCCGCGTTATTCATCGATTCGTTTTTCAAGTTAATTTGCATGCGTAATCCATTCCATCTGCGTGATATCGGATAATGTTGTGGTCAGAGAACATAGATATCAAAAGTTGCCCCGTCCACTTTTGAAATGACATGAAACAAAAAGTAAGGTGTAGCGCACAATAAATTCTTGGCATTAAAAAAATACAGTTGAGGGACAACCATCTTAGTTTTTTGTATTGCTTTCATTACATCTGCAGTAGTGACATACTATTTTATTAGAATGATCTTATATTAGTAGTATTAGCGATGATTTGTAGCGATATTATATGTTTCACAATCACTGAATTCATACACAGACTGTACACTGCTTGTAACGAAATGCATTTTTTCCGACTTCAATAAAAAGGAATTCAAATCAAGTTATCCATCGATGGTTTTCTATCTAGCAAGCACGTAAATAGATAATGATAAAATTATGTGATACAAAAACAAAGCTTTTGGAACCATTAACAATGTACCTTTATAAACATTTCCATTTCTCTGAAGAACTTTTCAGTAATAAATTGAAAAACAGTAACAGAGAACATAACTGTGATCACAGTGATCACAGCGTCAGCATGATCTGTTATCGACAACAGCCAAAACATCTCCATCTCTTCATTGCATTGTTATGATGATCTCAGTCATACATATACAGTCTCAGCTCAGCATCGGTGGACGGGTGTGAGCAAAACAACCGTTTTGTAATTTTACAGAGTTTCCATGAAACAAGTTGAGAAGCCTATTTTATCCAATAAAACATATCATCTTACCGCATTTATCAAAGTCGGGTAAGTTTATTTCATTCCATGTACATATGTTTCTCATCCGACACCGTCATTTAGCCATCAGAAAAAGATCTACCGGAGAGCAATTACAGTAGCTAGCGGCAGATTATCATGTCAACCGACGATTAATAAATCTCGACTGTAGACAAAAACGAGAAATCAGCTGTCAAAAGCGCAATGATCTGGAAACACGATCGGGAAGCGATTCATCGATATTCTCGGCGGATTGGACGACGAGTTAATTTATCAAAGGGAAGAGAATTTTGCAAAGAGGGGGAAATTCGCAGTTTTGAGGCTATTTTACCTACATCTTAGAGAAACTCTACATCTTGAAACCGCCAAAGAGAGGGGAATTTCCCTTTTCCGTACTTCCTTCGACCGCCAGTGTTCTCGGCGAACAAACGATAGCCGCGGCGACGCTTGACGCTTGACGCTTGACGCCGAATTCACGTGCATTTTTTTCACTTTCGTTGCGTTGATTTGATTTGATGGGATTGTTTTTTGTCATTGAGATATGATTTTTTATGAAGATGAAAAGTAAGAATGAAAGAATAAAAATTTGAACGAAGTTCCAGGAGTAACATTTTTTATGAGTTAAACATTACTACTTAAAAATTACTGGCTTCCACGTGTAACGTTATTGGATTTTTATAATTCTTTTAGTTCTACAGTAATCCAACAGCAATATGGGTCGTTTGACGCTCGGATGCTGCCTGGCTGTAGTTTTGGCACTCGGGTGTCGTGTTCAAGCACAGAATAAAGGTTACACAATCATTAATTCATTATTTATCATTATTAACTTGAACTTGAATTCACTTACATAGTTCTTATAATAATTCCCAGTTACTTGATTTTCTGTTTAAAATAGTTGTGTCAAATTTGTTTGTATGACATATCATGGGAATAAATCCGTTCCACAATCGAAATCGACAATCAATCGTTGGCATTGCATTATGCTTTGTAGCCAGTCTAGTCTACTGCGTAGGGCGCCAGCCTCGGAAGCTGGTGGTCCTAAGTTCGAAACCTCAGTTTATTCAACTTCTCTGGCCACTACGAAACCACCGTTCTGATATGGTATTAGCGTGCCTCGACGGCTTAAGTAATGAAGATCAAATAAAAATTTTAAAGACGAAAAAATTCGATCACCCGAATTCGACCTGCAACCACTTGATCACATTGCAGAGTGTCGCAAGATCGACATTGTGTTTGTGCTGGACTCGTCTGGTTCAGTGACGGACGGCTATCAACAGCAGAAGGGATTCATTGAACAACTCACTGATCTGCTGGAATTGGGCGATGATGCTCACAAAGCTGCACTTGTAACGTACAGTGGACCTACAACCAAGGTGAGTCAGTCAGTCACTAACTTGCTCACTCACTCACTCACTCACTCACTCACTCACTCACTCACTCACTCACTCACTCACTCACTCACTCACTCACTCACTCACTCACTCACTCACTCACTCACTCACTCATTTACTCACTCCTTCATTCACTCACTCACTAACTCACTCACTCACTCACTATTTCACTACATCAATATTTTTTAGATCCTAACTTATGATTTTGATCATTCAAAAACAAACGATGAGTTTTCAAAAAAGCTGAAGGGCCTCCGTCGAATCGGTGGCTCGACACATACTGGACGCGCATTGAGTGAGTCAGTCAGTCACCATGTCAGTCAGTCAGTCAGTCAGTCAGTCAGTCAGTCAGTCAGTCAGTCAGTCAGTCAGTCAGTCAGTCAGTCAGTTAGTAAGTCAGTCAGTCAGTAAGTCAGTCAATCAGTCAATCAGTCAGTCAGTCAATTAGTCAGTCAGTCAGTCAGTCAGTCTGTCAGTCAGTCAGTCACTGATCACAGATGACGTCGTCAAACTGATGTCTAAACGTCGACGCGACGCGGACTGCATCATTGTGAGCGTGACTGATGGATACATTCATGACGATATTGACACTCCACTGAAGAAACTCAAGGCCGAAAGCAAAATCGAACTCTATGCAGCTAGTGTGCTCGAGCCATTCAAAGAGTGAGTGAGTGAGTGAGTGAGTGAGTGAGTGAGTGAGTGAGTGAGCGAGTGAGTGAGTGAGTGAGTGAGTGAGTGAGTGAGTGAGTGAGTGAGTGAGTGAGTGAGTGAGTGAGTGAGTGAGTGAGTGAGTGAGTGAGTGAGTGAGTGAGTGAGTGAGTGAGTGAGTGAGTGAGTGAGTAAGAGAGTGAGTGAGTGAGTGAGTGAGTGAGCGAGCGAGCGAGTGTTACAGAATTTGACCGGAGCCGGTTTCACCAACCGTGCCGTGCCAGAATCAGAGCATCTGAACCTAAGTCGCCTACTTCTGTCTGAAGGCTGTCCGGCACCCATCAACAGCAATGTGTTAACTCTCACTGTACCATACGCTCAATAAACGTGTATGATAACTCCATGTCGATAGAATTGTCATATACATAGTTGGTTAGTTAGTCATTTATTTACTAGAAAAATCTGTAAAAATACATATTTACATACGACGCGTACATTGCTATATGTTTGTCAGTCGTCAAATGCGAAGTTTGTTTCGATCGTGATTTGTTTCATACTCAGCCTAGTTCGTTTGAATTCAGCATACTTTTATTTATAACACAAATTACCTCAACTGTATCTCAGTGAAACTGCCTCCATTTCTTACTGATTTGTAACCAAATGTCCATGAGACATT
Source organism: Daptonema setosum (assembly GCA_964036265.1). Classification (NCBI taxonomy): domain Eukaryota; kingdom Metazoa; phylum Nematoda; class Chromadorea; order Monhysterida; family Xyalidae; genus Daptonema; species Daptonema setosum. The sequence goes on along the minus strand of OZ038442.1, from coordinate 12,239,588 downwards.
AAATATTACTATTTATTTTGACATGTTGTTCGTCATCTCTTCCATATATCACACTGCATCAAAACTATGAATGAAATAGAATAATAAAAATATAATATAAAAATAGAATTGGTTTCCGTGAACCGATTATGTAATAAGGCAATGAATTTGTCAACACGTAATTTTGCGTAATGTAATATTTGTGAACCGCTTTGCAAGGCAGTGGTTTTGTTTTGTACATAAAATAAACCTGCACATTTATGAATGCAAATAAATTCAAAAAAAACTTAACTGTTCACTGGCAGCTTTGTGTTTGGATATTTTCACATTCGAATGTCCAGTCCATCATTGGAGAGATCAACGGATGAGTAAACTTTTGGCAATTGCAACCTTGCTTTGTAAATTGTGCAAATGATACATAAATGCATTCTGGTCGACCACTACATGAATTTATATGTAATCCAAACGCCACAATAAGATCACGATGCCAGCTCCAATCAAACCGAGCAGGATAAACAGCAAGGCACAACATATGGTGCATTTGTAGACCTGCAACACTTCTTTACCAACTGACCCACGTACTGACTGACTGACTGACTGACTCCCTCCCTCATTCACTCACTCCCTCCCTCACTCACTCACTCCCTCCCTCACTCACTCTCTCACTCACTCACTCACTCACTCACTCCCTCCCTCACTCTCTCACTCCTCACTCACCCGGTCCTGCCAACGTTTCTTCCCCGCCACTTCATGATATCGGGTCCGCGAGAAAATTACCATGGAGTCCATTGGTGTGAATTTTTCGGAAACAATTCTACTCATTTGTCGCTCTAATTTGTGACGAAATTTATGCCGACGTGTGTTGATGTTTCGTAAAAGCTATAACAATCGTACATATCATGACAGACAGACAGAGAGACAGAGAGACAGACAGACAGTCAGACAGACAGACAGGCAGACAGACAGGCAGACAGACAGACAGACAGACAGACAGACAGACAGACAGACAGACAGACAGACAGACAGACAGAATGACAGGCAGACTGACAGGCAGACTGTCAAACTAACAACATCATAATTGCTGAGTGACAAGTCATTGATAGCATGGGCATCTACACATCGTTGTTCTGAATAAGCTTCCAAGGCCCGCAGAACGTTATCTTTGTGGAGGTCAAGCAGCTCGTGCAGAACCAGGCAGTCCTCAAAACCCTGAATAAAAGCCATTTATTTACAGATTTCTAGTATTCATTCAATGAAATATTGTTTTTTTTCACAGATGATTGATGGAACCGTAGAAAAAGTTTCAAAATTGAAAATTACTACTTTTGGCAGCAAGGATGTACCTCGAGTTGTGTCAGTACTTTGATTCTCTGGATGTAACAAAGAAAAACTTCATAACGTGTGGATAGAAAAAAAATGAGAGTAAAGGTTAGTAAATTGTCGAGGACCAAATTTTCATCCCAGTTTTTAATATGGAACGATTTTTGTTGATTAAAAATTCAAACTGATCTTACACATGAAACGGGTATTGACTTACACAATTCATGCCCTGACCATAGAACGGTACCATCGCATGTGCCGCATCGCCCATCAGCAACACCCGATCTTCGTGATGGAACTGCGAACATTTGACGGACACCATCGCACCGGGTCGCACACCCGCCGATACTTTATGTAGTGCTGGTCTGCGGTTGAGTGTGTGAGTGAGTGAGTGAGTGAGTGCGTGAGTGAGTGAGTGAGTGAGTGAGTGAGTGAGTGAGTGAGTGAGTGAGTGAGTGAGTGAGTGAGTGAGTGAGTGAGTGAGTGAGTGAGTGAGTGAGTGAGTGAGTGAGTGAGTGAGTGATTGAGTGAGTGAGTGAGTGAGTGAGTGAGTGAGTGAGTGAGTGAGTGAGTGAGTGAGTGAGTGAAAGAGTGAGTGAGTGAGTGAGTGAGTGAGTGAGTGAGTGAGTGAGTGAGTGAGTGAGTGAGTGAGTGAGTGAGTGAGTGAGTGAGTGAGTGAGTGAGTGAGTGAGTGAGTGAGTGAGTGAGTGAGTGAGTGAGTGAGTGAGTGAGTGAGTGAGTGAGTGAGTGAGTGAGTGAGTGAGTGAGTGAGTGAGTGAGTGAGTGAGTGAGTGAGTGAGTGAGTGAGTGAGTGAGTGAGTGAGTGAGTGAGTGAGTGAGTGAGTGAGTGAGTGAGTGAGTGAGTGAGTGAGTGAGTGAGTGAGTGAGTGAGTGAGTGAGTGAGTGAGTGAGTGAGTGAGTGAGTGAGTGAGTGAGTGAGTGAGTGAGTGAGTGAGTGAGTGAGTGAGTGAGTGAGTGAGTGAGTGAGTGAGTGAGTGAGTGAGTGAGTGAATGAGTGAATGAGTGAGTGAAGCAATCAGTAAATCAGTAAATCACTTACTCTCCCATCATTTTCAAAGCGTCGGGAAAGTTCTTCTTGAAGAAGTCTACCATGCCATTATCAGTAGTCAGTAAAGAATGGAACGTATCGAATGAAGCAAACAGCGTTACGGTGAAGGACATATCAAGATTCGGCAATGCGATGAGAACAAAATCACCTGCAATAAATTTGATGGTAATGAACAACAACAACAACAACAACGACAAAAGCAACAGCAACAACAACAACAACAACAACAACAACAACAACAACAACAACAACAACAACAACAACAACAACAACAACAACAACAACAACAAACAAACAACAACAACAACAACAACAACAACAACAACAACAACAACAACAACAACAACAACAACAACAACAACAACAACAACAACAACAACAACAACAACAACAACAACAACAACAACAACAACAACAACAACAACAACAACAACAACAACAACAACAACAACAACAACAACAACAACAACAACAACAACAACAACAACAACAACAACAACAACAACAACAACAACAACAACAACAACAACAACCTCGTGGCCATATATGGAATGAGTTTGGCTCCATGGCATATTCTCCACTGCCGTTAGGTCCAATGCTCGGCATCTCTAGGAATCCATGATCCACGTATTCTTGACTGAAATCAAAATGTAGTTAGGAACCCGCTTCAAATGGGACCTATTATACTTGTAGACAAACAAAAACCGTGAAATTCTTTCATAAAAAACGTTTTTTGCAGTTTATTTATTGACGATGTTTGCTTCTTCTCTATGATGTTTCAATGTTAACCTGAAACTGAACATGGGCAACTTGAGCATGCCCCGTCGCACGGCCGAATGCGAGCCATCGCATCCAATTATCAGATCGTATGATGACATTTCAACGGGTTGGTTGGTTGTCAAACTGAAATTAGCTTTTTTTATCTACTGACTCACATACTATTTACATTTGCTCATTCACAGACTCATTACATAGCTAGCTCACTTGCTTGCTCATTCAACTACTCATCTACACAATGGCCAAACCCTAACTTTTTCACCAATCATTCTGTCAGGCAACCATTTGAGTGCTGTACTCATATACTTTACTGTAATGATCAATGTCAAAAAACCTCTGGTTTTCTCAATTTAGTCACTGAATAATCATATTTGAGTTACTTACTAAGTCACTCACTCCAGGAAATTCAGCGTGTTTTCGATGGCATTCAGCTCCTCGAGTTTGTAATTGAAGAAGAGGCGAACATTGGAGGATGCTTCGGCCTGATCAAGCATGAGCTGAGCCAGCTGATGACGACTGATCGATACCACGTACTAAAATCAATTATGTTTGTAGTTTTTTTTAATTCACTTTCTTCATAGACCATTAGTTTTCGGTGATCTCATTGCATTTGTTCGTGCAAACACGGTAAAGGTTTACTAAAGAAAAATCGCAGTTTTTATCCTTATGAACCTCAACCTAGAATGAAATACCTTTTTTCACATCTTTTTATCACCTTACTTAGTAGTGAGTCGTTTCAAATCAATTAGTTATTTCAAGTCATTTAGTAGCAGTAGGTAGCTTTGGTTAGGTCAGATGGTTACAGCTAATGGCATTCAGATAAGTAATAAAATTTTGTGATTAGGTCAATAGTGACTCAAATCAGCCAATAACCTCTCCTTCTTCTCCCAATGGCACTTGCCTCGTTTGCACACCATCCACATCGTGAATGACACGAGAAGTCATTCGAACACCCTGTAATGACTTTTAAAAGGATTACAGTGTTGATTGAAGTTACTGGGAATGTACCGCACATCGTCAATAAATAAATGATTTATGATTATTGTACGGTTTTTGCGCTTTAAACCGGTAAAAAAGTCTTGCGCGCCAATCACTTAAGTTTCACTGCACCAATGTTTGAGCGGTAGACCATTTACCAGTAGTAAAATGTAGTTTCTGTTGAACGAGTAAATTAAATGCCCCTGTTTCAAAAATGAAAAAATTAACGAAAGCAGTTCATTAAGGAGCGTACATGTTTTTCAATGAAGTCCTTGAGCCCCAGGTGCTCCAGGGCGGACTGACCCCGGGCAGAGAGTTCCAGGTTGATTGAAAGACCCGGCTCATGACGTATTGTACGGATATCTGAAACCATTAACTCCTTTACTCACTCTATCACTCACTCACTCACTAACTCACTCACTCTCTCACTCATTCACCCACTCACAAACCTGGTCGTCGTTCGAACAGATCAATATGCCATCCCCGACTGGCCAGAAAGAGTGAGCAGAGTGCCCCAACGGGTCCACCTCCAATGACGGCCACGTTCCTGACTCGGGCGTTCTTCAACGAATCAGCCAATGACTTGGCGGCACTTTCCAGTGAAATCGTGGCCGACTTGGAGATCGAGGTGCCGTGACTCGTCGACATCTGTGCCAGACGCTGCTTCTGATCGTTGATCTTGATGTCGTCGTGCCATGTGGACACCGACGAACGATTGTGGCAGAACATCCAGGTACGTTGGACCTGCAATGGCACATTCAAAGTAGATGTGCTTCGATGTATGTACACGATGGTACACATCGAGTTGGATGCAGAGACGAGCACACGTACAGGGTTGAGTTCTACTTGTCGAAGCTATGTATGTCTAACAAAATTCCAAACAGATCAGGCTAACAAAATGGAAATAAAACACCATCGATAGCCAGTTCTCAAACTTGCGACATGTACATATGTAGCTAATGATGATAAACTGTCAATGGCATTAATAGCACTAAATTTATTTACACAACATCGGATAAAAATTTGTTTTTAAACTTAACAGCTGATGCTATCAGATGGGGTAACTGAATGGGTCCCATGGGTACCAAACACGAGTCCCCACAGCCCCCAAATGACCAACACCCGGCTCCCTTGTCGGTCGCTACCAACAAAAATAGTACGATTTTGATCATCTGGTGTTTCGCAGGTGGCAAAGAGTAAAACTAGTGGCGGAGAAAAACAAAGATAGACACCCTAGAAATGTTGTGAAAATTCACTGATATTAAGTTTGTTTATCACGACCTGAAAATCAGTGTTTTGTTTTTTTCTTCATTTGGGCACATACAAACGAACCTGACATGATTGAATGTCATACAATATTTGTTATCCGTATTGAAGGGTGGGGTGGGGTATTCGAGGGAAAAAATATATAGTATTACGATTTTGATGCCACTTTTGGCTTCGTTTGACGTATCGGGTGCAAAACAGGTGACGAACTGTACGATTTGTTGTTGGCTTACTGTCCTTATGATTTTTAGTAAAAACTATTTTGATGGAAATTCGAATTTTCGATTTTAGTCTATGCAGGGATGCTCGGAATAAAAATTTTGTTATACTTTTCTGAAAGTCTGTGTGGTTAATTTCCACATGCGTTCTGATTGAATGAACAGTGAACGTGATAAAGTTTCGTGTCGATTATGTCACCGACATATAATAATTCATGGCTAAGCTGAGATAGTACAACTTTTTTTATTTGACAATCCATTTTACGAATCATGCTGTTTATTTATGGTATCACTGGCATTTGTTTTTCCGAGCAACCTGGTAGATAAACGAACTGCTACAGTTAAAACGAGTTCTACGCTCCAATTTTTGTGAATTTTTTTTCAAGTCTATGAACAAGAGTTACTTAGATTAAGTTTGCGGATATGTCAGTAGGACTTTTTTACATTGTCATGAACCAACGATACTTCAAGATTTATGATTACAAGAGGTACATGCTTAGGGTACAGGTTGTAGAATAAAACACAAGTTTGGCATTATATTTTTATAGGTAGAGCACGTGAAACTTATTGTGTTATATCTGGCCTATACACCGTAGCTTTTTAGAGATGAAATTGTATACCGAGAGCCGAGCCAGTTTGTTAAGGGTGCCTTATTTATGATTTAATCACTATAGTTGCCTTTTACTTGCTAATGGACATTATTCGCTGAAGATCATTTAATCATTTTCTGTTTTCGAAAATGCAATAATAGACATAGAAATCCGATAAGCGTTCATTACGTTTATTGTGCTTTTAATTAGCAAATGGTTGTAAAGTGCGTTGACATAGATGGGTGAGTAGTGATCACAAATTATGAGACTGCGCGGGTGAAACAATTTTAGAAGAAAAATTATGAAATAGAAAATAGCAAAACTCTTGGGTCGGGCGGGGTATAAATTTGAACATTCTGTGTTATACAGAATAAAAAATAAAAAGAACGGGGCATTCATTAATCAGAATTTAACTTACTTCAATATAGTAAGAGAAATCATCAATTTGACGAGAATGATAGTGACTGTTTGATAATATGAAATTTAATAACAAGCAAAACACACAAAAATTAAATTATCAATTCAACAAGCAAAATAAAAAAATCAACAGTGATTGGCATACGTAACTGAATAAAACAACTAGACAGATTATGGAAATACTTGAATTTTTCAGAGTACCTCCTGCATAAACATTTACGTTGGGTATTCAAAAATTACAATTATCCACTTCAAACTTGTTGACGCTAAAAAAACTTTGGGACTCACGATAGGTAGCCATAATTGTCGGCACTGAGAAAACTTCATGAATCACGATAGCCATCCCTGGCGACAGACTCAAACGAAGCGAGTAATCATTGGGATGTGTGCTGGATTAGTGAACCAAGCTGATGTCTTCAAAGAACATTAACAATTCAAATCGAAGTAACCTGCTGAGCGTTAACTCATTTCCCATAAAATGCATGAGCCATTATCAACTGAACAGCTGTAAAAATTGCATACGTTTAAACGTTTCTTATTGTGAATAAAAAGCGCACACATGAAAACCCTAAACAAATATTAACTGATTAAAAAGAGGTGAATTCCAGGTGGTACGTATATATCTCTAAGATTATCTTGATAAAATTAATCTGATACATAACTGTGTTTCGTAATTTATTACGTTGAACTTATCTATTTTAATTATTACGTCGAAAAGAAATTATTTAAGCCACCTGGAATTGATGCCTAAACATAGTGATCACCGATCAGCCCTTCAATGACGTCATACCGGCGCGCATAACTTCATCGACGAGCAGTAGATTGGTGGCGATAACGTGGCTGCGAAATTGTGAGTGAGTGAGTGAATGAATGAGTGAGTGAGTGAGTGAGTGAGTGAGTGAGTGAGTGAAAGAGTGAGTGATTGAGAAACTGAATTATCGAGTACACGAGTGAGTGACTAAAATGAGCAGGTTGGTAAATGCATGATCAAGTACGCGAGTACATAAGTGATCCTGTTTGAACGCAAGTAAGAATGCAGTAAATAGGCGAGTAAAGGAACCAGATTAAAGGGAACAAAACCAATAGGAGACAAATAGCAAACGATAACTATATTTATTAGCAAGGTTTAGCGACCAACCATGAGCTGAGCATGTTTTTCTTGACGATATAGTTATCCCAGATGCCTTGCTGAGCGGGCAATGAAGGTTCACCTGCAAACAAGATAAAAGAATAACGATTGCTGTGAAAAAACCAGAATTATTCTTCGTGCGTTTGTAAAGCGAATTAATAGGCGCAAATTGCTCAAGGATCAGCTTCACAGAAAAATAAGTCGAGAATAAAATAATCGACTAAATCCAGTAATAAAAGTAAAAGGTTAAAAAACTTAGTGGTGTTTCGACTAAATAATAAGACACCATGTAACACGCACCAGTCTCAATATCGAGTCCGACGGGCAGATTGCTGCTGTTGCGTTCCTCCTGAAGCTTGACCATCACGTCCTGAGGATCGAAACCAGAGTTGATGGCCAGCGTTTTCGGGATGATCAGCAGGGCTTCGGCAAACGCCTGAGATGTAATTTGAGAACGGTATCACCGAAAACGTCAATGGTGAAAAACTGACTCACTCAGATATTCGCTATTCACTCAACTCATTCACTCACTCACTCACACTCACATACTCCTCACCCACTCGCTCACTCACTTCAAGCTAATGCTGAAAAAAATTTAATACAAAATAGGGAGAATAAGATACGTAACGAGTACATTAACCACTGACTAGCAACCTATTTAATTTGAACGAATCATCTAACAGCTCGTAAAACAAGATCAATCCAACCTGTACACCAAGTCGAGCACGTCCCTTAACCCCGGTGGCCATCTTGGACAGCACTTGATGGGCAGCCACTTCAAACGCTCCCGCTCCGGGCACGACCGCACCTGAAAGATGGAGCGATGAAGGATTTCATCCACAAAATCACTAGTTGTTTTTTTCGCAGACGTCTTATGCCCTTGACTTGGTCTACTGGGGCTTCTTCATTACTGAAGCCATCACTAATACTTCAGAGAAGTTGAATGAACTGACGGGTAATAGCTGAAATTCTCAAAAACACACCCGCGTCATGATCTGTGTCTTAAGTCCGGTTGCGAACTTTTTTATGACCGCCAGTTTCCGAGGCTGGAGTCCTACGCACTAGTCTAGACGGGCCACAAAGGACTACGCAACAACCATATACAATATACCAACCATCATCAATGGCATTCTTGACAGCACGCAGACCATCGTGGATGGCATCCTTGATCTGGATGACCGTGTGTCGATTCGGGCCCTTCAGCAGCAGCGTCACCGACGTCGGGTTCTCGCACTCTTCGATAAACGTGTACTTGTCCTCGCCCTGCAAATACAGGCAAAATTAGCAATCCAAACCACTGAAAATTCTACTTTTATAAGTTCGAAGTTTTCCGATAAAAAAACATGTGATATGTGGTGTACGCTGTTTTTTGGAAATATCTTCATTACTGTTAGTAAAGCCAACAGGGCACCTTGATATCACATCAGAATGGTTTTCGTAATGACCAGAGAAGTAGAATTAATTGACAAGCAATGGCAAAAATCCCAAATCGGATAGCCAGGGTCTGTGTTCCAAGTGAGGCTTCGAGCCGGGACCACCAGTTTTCAAGGTTGACCCACTACGCACTAGACTAGACATGGGGACAAAATCACATCACCAACCAGCACATGCTCGTAGACAAGACCGGCCTTACCGAGCACGGCTTCGGTCAAGGTCTCATCGATGGCATTGAGTGCCTCGCCACCACACGCCAACGTCAGACGTTCCATGTTACGACGTTTGGCACGACGCAGACCGACGATGTTGGCTCGGGCCAGGGCATCCAGCGCCGGCGGGTCGATACCCTGCAAGACAGAGAAAATCAACAAACAGAGACAAATATTAATATTACTCTGATACCATTTATGACCCATTCAGCTGATTCACAAAAACTTAGATCATTCTAGTAGTTTATACAGGGTGGGGCAAAAGTAACTATACACTTGTTGGAGGCCAATTTCTCAAAAAAATTATGTTGAGTGTATATGATGTTATGAGCAATATATACGTTATTCTACCTGAAAAATTCGATTCTGATGTCTATTTGACCGTATCTTGAGTTATTTTCAATTTAAAACAGGTTTTTCAGTATTTTTGTGGTTTTTTCTTTTTTAACGTCTTTAAGTGACCTCATGGTCTAATCAAAATCCTTAATACAGGATAAGAAGTGTAAAAAACGTTTCACTTGATGTATCTGAAGAGAATCGAATGATTTCAACTTAAGAATATCCCTATGGCTCAATTCGATACGGAAAATATGGTAAGGCCCGTGTTCACGATGCCTGGCCAATTTTCGCGGTTTTTGGATTATTGACAAAACAATTCAAGTTAAATGTTTAAATGGATCCTATGGTACTAAAATAAGTCAATAAACATGAAATATATTGTTTTTAGTTGTTTTAAGCTGAAAAATAAGAATTTTGAATTTTTCCAATTTCAGACAAAAAATTTTGATTCAGGTGATTTTCATGGAAAAAGAAACAATTATTCTATTTATTATGCATGAATGTAAACTTACTCTCCTTTTAAACGTTTAAGAATATTTTTCTACATTCTATATTACATACCAACATCAATTTTCGTCAAATAACAGTTGATATGGCGAGATAACTGACAAAAATCACTGAAAACAACCGTAAATATGGCTAATTTCGAGAAAAAGACGCATAACTCATGAAATAAATTGTTGTAAGTTAAAATAAATAGCAGAATCAAAATTTTCAGGTGTTTTAGCATCTGTTTGGATTGTTTAATCATATTGATGCAATATAATTTTTTGGAGAAATTTTGCGTCAACAAGTGTATAGTTACTTTTGCCCCACCCTGTACATTCAACTACAAAATAGCGAAAATGTTTCATACCGTGATCATTTGTGGTGGATTCAATTCAAGGGTTTACGGCCAAAAAATAACTAACTGCTTAAAGAACACTCTATAGAGCCACAGTGGATATTCAACAAAGATTACATTATCAGTGTGGAGATCCTGCTCAGCTCATTCAAGAGATAAACTGACGAAAAAAATTTTCGACAATAAAAATTTCATATCTGACCTTCTGGTTGACGATGACAAAGTTGCGTGGTTTGCCGTCCTTGGCCGTCTGTTCGTCGCACACCTTCTTCTTGAAGTCGATGATGGTCTGGACGCGTGCATCGATGAACGCCCGTTCGGCCGCCACCAGCTTTTCGCGTTCCGCCGACGACTTGTAGAAGAAACCAGAGTTCACTTCGCTGCAATAGAAGTTGTTATTCACATTAATGTTTACGATTAACAAGAAAATCTGAAAAAGCTATAACAACGGAATACCCAACGTTTTTTCATACTCGAGGGACGCATTGAGAATGAGGATGTACGCATTCTCCACACGACGTGGCATGTCCGGATGACGGGCACCGTGGTCGAGCACCAGACCTTTGACCAGCGTCGTGTCCATGTCCGTTTGGTGCTGGAAAATAACTTATTTTTAACGTATTTCTTACTTGTTTCACCATATTTTGTTATAATTGTCACTAATATGTTATATATCGAAAATTGTTTTAAATGTAACTAATTTTATACTCCAACATGAACAACATGCTTTCATCCCGTGGCATTATTCTAGAAAGAACGAGGTTTCTGATGATATTTCGGTTGGCATTAAAAAGTATATTTGTACCACAAGTGGAATGCAACCATAGCATTTTGCTTAACACGATCTGATTAAGGTCAAGAAAATAAACAGTATCCAACATGCATCTCCATAATCTCGACCATATGAAGGTCAATGGGTTCGTTGGGGTGGCGGATGGCCAATACCGCGTCGACAACGTGCTGAAAACAAAATGAAATAATCTGACATTACGAATTTCAATTTCTTCAAGTATGGGCAAGGCAAGGCACTGATAAATTGTGTTGAACAAACCTCAGTGATGTGATCAGCCAGCTTGCGCGACAATTTGGTGCGCAACGCCGTCTGGGCCACCTGCAAAATAATGTTGAATATCTATATAAAAAAATAATTTTAAATTTTGTAATTTAATTTTGCAAATTGGGTTTGATATTCGGAGCAACAAGTAAATGAATAAATGAAAGTATTGAAACAACGGTGAAAACCAATCCTTTCAAATAGAATATATTCCGTTTCCGATATAATTTAAAATACTTCAGAAAAAAACCCGACCCCTGAGTAAAACGGTACCTGAATGAGAGTGGGTCGGTCCATCTCCTTCTTGACGCACATTTCAGTCAGCAGCTCCATAGTGCGCTCTTTGGCCAGGTCGAATCCTTCCACGACCAGACGCGGATGCAGACCCTGCAAACAACCAATCCCATTACAAGCATTTTATTTCGTAAATTGGACGAAAGAAATGAATAATGCACACTAAATTACAAACAAGTTAGCCGGTTCGTAGTATGCAGAATAACATAAAATCAAGAGCGTAGAATGATAGAATGATAAAATAAACCAGTTTACTACAACGGTTACATGAAACGATAACTATACTCAGATACAAAAAAATTCACTCTTCATTCTCCCGTGGCCCTTTGACAACTTTTGTCAGAAAGTAGGACTGACAAACACGCCCACAGGTTCTTTATCACTGGGTTAAGCCAGGTCTAAGACTATCCAACTGATACATACACAAAACCATACTCGTTCTTTGCTAAGGTTTCTGACTTATGTCATTGCCTTTCAGTTCATTCAACGCCTCTGGCCACTACCAAAACATCATTCTGATATGTTCTCACTGAATTCGAATCTAAACCACGACGGACCTCACTGATAAAATGATCAGCCTGCTTGAGCAGCTCGCCAATCAGCAGTACGGTGGAGGTGGTGCCGTCACCCGTCACATCGTCCTGTGCCGTTGATGCCTTGGCGATCATTGATGCCGTCGGGTGTTGGATGTGCTGAAATGTGCAGCACACAACCGATAATTTAATGTCCGTTAGATAACACGAAAAAAAATACGTTTGAAAAAAACTGGACTTTCATTTTTCGTTGTCAATTTCAATATTCATCAACACATAAAAAGCTATGGATGTGAATTGACTTTTATACTTGTCAAACACAAAGAGTCAAACTAAATGAAAACTTTCCGAACATTCATGACCAACCATTTCATGCAGCAGAACGTTGCCGTCCTTGGTCAACTTGATGTCACCGGCCGCCGAGACCAACCTGTCAATTTATATGAACGATTAACAGCCACTAGCAACAGAAGTAGGAAAAACATAAACATTTTACGAGCTTTAGTTATCCTCAGAATACAACTCAAATTTTATACGTTTTTTTCAAAAGGATCACATAAAACGTTTAATTATTTAAAAAAATATACTCACATTTTAAGCGTGCCCTTAGGACCGAGATTGCTCTTCATGACCTCCTGGAGGCCCTTGGCACCCTGGATGTTGAGCTCAAGTGCGGCGGCGGCACGGGCCATCTCCGCCTTGGGGTTCAGGGACAGAATTGCAGACATGTTGATGACAGTTGACGATCAAATCAAGACAAATATACGCTGGCAACACCTTAAGTGAATTAGAAAATCATGGTTTAATTAAAAACGTATGGATATTAGATAAATGACAGACGACGGTATGATAATATAATTCTAAATATGACATCACGATAATATTTTTGGGAGCCGAAACTAGTCAGCAACCCATTAGACATGAAAGAGAATAACCCACCGACCTCTCATTGTTGTATTCAAAATTTCATTGCAATACAAAGTAATGATTGACTTATTCAGTATCGAAAGCATCACAAACACGAATCATCGGACTGTTGACAATATCGAATAGAGATCATATGGTGTAACGAAAACAAGACATTTATCAATTGGAAAATTACCATAATGCAAGAACCAACGGAATGAAGAAATCATTAGCACCGGTGAATAAGTGAACGGGAAGTTTTACATGAATATGCACAACTCGAACAGGGCTTCAGCTCGTAATAACTCAAAAAATGCCATCTACATTCAGAAAATCCACGCACGTATTTCAGTTTGTTCTTAACTTTACGTAACCCGAAATATTTGAGTGAATGACGGGCTTTTTTACCGCAAGCAAAAAAAACGAGTTTTAAATCGAAAACGCAAAATTTTACAAACAATTTTTTTAAACTTCGATTTTTTTGTTATAATATCGACGCAGTCGTACTCAGTGCGCAGGCTCTACGGCGGCAGCGGACTCCTGGGCGACCACGGCATTTTCGGCCTGCGATCGCATGAACTGCGCGGCGGCGATCAGTGCACTCAACTGCATCTGATCGCTGGCACCTTCGCATAGACGATACTCGATCGATGCCATCTGATTCAGCATCATTACGTGCATGTGCGACGGCATGTCCACTGAAAGTAAAATACGGTCCCGTCAGTTTCGGAGATAAAAGAGGTTGCGGTGATTAGATTAGGATTTCTCGCGGTGACTAGTTTTGACTCCGTTTCCGTCTGAAAATTATAGTCAAGAGCAGGGCCAGCGAAACCTTCAGTTTCATTTCGGTCAGATCGATGACAAAGTAATTTTATGTCGGGATGAACAACGTGTTTATTCATGAACTTCCGAAACTTAGAATCAAAGTTACGCAAGAAAACCTGGAAATAAAAACGTGCCAACTCACATCGATGTACGTAATTGTGCAGCTCGTAAATGATGTCCTGCAGCGCCAGACCTTTCTCAACTTGAATGGTGCGAATGGCTGAACAAATAAAAACCGTCACAAAACCCAATCGAAAATAAAATTAAATCATGAATTCAAAGCATTTCCTGTGATAAAACATTTTGGAATCGACATTCCTTAACCCTACATAAATTTACATAAAAATCGTTTTTCTTGAAAAATGCGAAGCGAGTCGGTATAAACTTTTCTTGCTTTATGATAACAAATTACCGTGAACTAACCGTCATATGCCACTTTAACACTCGAGTTGAGCAGATGATTCAGACAGACTTCGACGTCCTCGCGCAGTGGATGACCGACGCACAAGTACACGTTTCGTTCATTTACGGTACCGAACGCCATAGACGTGCTCTGTAAAACGATTAACAACATCCACATTAATACAATCCTACTGGTGAAAGTCATTGCCACTTAACTTAAAATGACATCGACCAAGTGGAATGACAAAACCAAATTTAATAAGTGCTTTCATGGTCGCGTGGCATTAGTTTTCGTAACTTGACGTCATGAAGTTCCGAGAAGTTTCGCAAATCAGAAGCAGACTTGAATATCGAAATAAAACGTTACGGAAAGTTTCGAAGACGTTTTTACACGGCGTCTAGCTTTTGAACACAGAATTTTAGACTTAAATTTCGATAACACACCAACACACTATACAACCTGCAAAACATTGATGGTCTTTCGCATGTCACCCCGAGCGAGTGTAATCAGCGCCTTCTCACCGTCTTCCGTAACCGTCAGCCTGTATGTAATATTTGATTGGATTTACCTACATGAACCAGAACCAGTGCAAATATACAGCTGCTCATGACAACCCGAGTTACGGAGAAAGTTGCGAAAACTGCAATAAACTACGAAGAAGCCCTACCCAAACAACATGAAAACCAACTTCTCATGTTCAATGACGTGTCGGAGTCGCGGCAGCATCTGTTCCTGACTCAGGGGCGCAAATCTGAACCGTGTACAGCGAGACTGGATGGCGGGAATGATCTTGGACAGGTAATTGCAGATCAGACAGAAACGTACTTGCGGGGTGTACTTTTCGACAACTGAAATGTTAAGAAAAAGTTATATAAAAACTCATATCTCTTGTTATAGTGTATCGACAATCGGTGAGTACAGATCAGATCAATAGAGGTATAGGACCAGACCAGCAAATAAACGAAGGTAATTTATTCGAAAAGGCCATCGGCAAGTCTGCAGTCATTTCACCGCACCAAGACGAAAGGAAGTTTAGTAGGACAATCGTCATACAATTTAAACAAATATTTTTCACCAAGTAGCATTGGAAAATTGAAATATGGCATAGAAAGTGACACAAACCACGAACTTCGTCTGAGAGCGTTCTGGGCATCGCGTGTCATGGCATCGGCCTCGTCAAGTACGATCAGCTTGAGTTTATTGGACACTTTAGCGCTCAATATACGCGAACTGGCAAAGTTGACGATACGTTCGCGCACCACGTTGATACCTCGATCGTCGGAGGCATTCAACTGAAATTGTAATTTTAATTAGAAATGCTTCATTACTAGCCATCAAGACACACTAATATCATATCACAATGGTGTTTTCGTAGTGTCCAGAGGTGAGGTTGAACAAACCGACGGGCAATGGCAAAAAGTAGAAACCCCAGAGTAACACGTCAGGATCAACTCTACTGTGAATCAAGTTCAGCTTCGAACATAGGACAATCAGTTTTCCAGGCTGGCTCCTCACGCACTAGATTAAGCCAACGACAAAATTACTAAATAATCGTAAGTGAAATATGAATTGATAGGGTTTTATTTAACACAAATTTATGAAAACATTGGAAAGGCTTCAGCTAATAACCTCTAAAACCATCGTATTTGCTTCATCCGGTGTGTACATCTTCTTGGCGCAGGCCAGAATTGTACTCGTTTTACCAGTGCCGGGCGGCCCATAGAGCAGGAGATGAGGGAGACGATCCTCATCGATGAATTTATTCACTGAAGATAAAAAATAATCAAATAAAGCGAGAAGAAATTTAAATGTGACTCATACCAACAAAACAAATCATGCATACTTACATGGCGATTTGAAAGACGGCTTCACTACATCACTGCTCCACAAATGATAAAAAATAGCAAGTTACTGAAAAATATTGATGAACCAACGAGTAGTGATGATATCCTTATGCGAGATCAAGTCATCCAGCTGCTTTGGCCGGTATTTTTCAACCCTGAAAGTAAACAATTTCGGCTGGATTGCACTTTTGGGATCCGAACCCCTATTTGACCAGACCCCTATTTGACCAGACCCCTATTTGACCAGTCAAATAGGGGTCCGGACCCTTATTTGACCATGGTCAAATAGGGGTCTATTGTCCTCTTGGACCCTTATTTGACTAGTCAAATAGGGGTCTGGTCAAATAGGGGTCGGTCAAATAGGGGTCGGTCAAATAGGGGTTCGGATCCCAGAAGTGCAATCCAGCGACAATCTTATGACCATCGATCATCAAACATAGTAATAGCATGGCGTCTTAGCACCATTACTCCAATTCCCAAATCTCCTTCACCTGATGCTATTGATCAATTCAGACCCATTTCCATTACAAGTGCTGACAGCAAATTATTTGAATATTTCATTAAAGACCTCTTAATGGAACATTTCAGTTCAAACAATTTAATTTCGCCTAATCAATTCGGCTTCTTATTCGGCCGCAGCACCTGTGGTAATTTATTATCATATTTACATCAGATTCTGATCAATCTTGATTGTAATATACCTGTTGATGTTATTTATTTAGACTTTTCCAAAGCATTCGACCGTGTTCCCCATAATCTACTCATTGCTAAGCTTCGAAAATACAAAGTAACTCCTCATCTAGTTGACATTATTCAGAATTGGCTAACAGATCGAATGCAGGCTGTTCGTTTTAATAATTCTGTCTCTAAATTTTTACCCGTACTAAGTGGTGTTCCACAGGGCACCGTCCTTGGACCAATTTTGTTCATAATATACACATTTGACCTTATTGATCTTGTTAACTGCTCTTTCTTTTATGCAGATGATTCCAAGATACTTCAGCCTATTCGTTCCATTGATGATCAACACCAACTACAGGATGATCTTAACAAAATTATTCAGTGGTGCAACATTAATGGTATGTCACTCAACCACACCAAATCTAATATTATTCATTTTGGACAAAAAAATCAGGAATACCTGTACTTGGTTGATAATCATCCTATCAATTCGGTTAGTCATATTAGAGATCTAGGCATAATCATTGACAACAAACTATCCTTTGATGAACTAACATATCTAACCTTACCCATAAGGCTAATCAAAAAATTGGTATACTTCGTAATGCCTTCTTCTCTAAAGACCACAATTTTCATATCCAATTATTCAAAACATTCATTATCCCGCTTATTGACTACTGCTCCCCAGCAATCATGTACTCTACTTAGAAACAAATCAAAAACCTTGAATCTATTCAGCGAAAATTTTGTCTCTATACTCTCAACCTTTATGACATCCCTTACGCTGACAGGCTTCGCTACATTAACCTTCCAAGCATTGAAACTAGGATTCTGTGTAGTGACATTTTTGCTGTCAGAAAATTTTTTAAAGGCTCTTTATACCTTAATATCAATCCATTCACACCAAATCAATCTAATACTCGTAGTACTCTTTTCAAACATAGATGTAATACTACGTTATTCTCTCGTTTTTGGTCTAATAGAGTCATTAATCTCTATGAAAGGATTCCTCATGAAACTACACCCAACCGCCGTACTCTTATTAATTTCTTGGAATCCATTGATTGTTCGTTCTTTAACTAATTGCTATCTAAATTCATATCATTGTTTTTTTTATCTAATTCTTGGCTAATGTTTTTTTTTCCATCCACTCCAAAATCAGTACTTATTCAATCATTTATTACCGTCCTCTCTCAATTTTCTGTACATTGTTTTGAAGTGAGAATAAATAAATAAATAAATAAATTCAATTACTACATTTTTATGCTTACTCATACAGTCATACACATTATTTAACTAAACACCGACACCAACCAGGGTAGATTTCCAACTTGATCACTCTTCAGCTTCCGCGTGCTCGACGTTGCCGGTTCGGTCGTCATTTTATAGTATGCCTT
>OZ038442.1:12200136-12215136 GCA_964036265.1 Daptonema setosum | reverse complement strand
AAACTCGACCTCAATGTAACTGCATGATTTCAGTCACCATAAGGAAGGCATCCAAGAACGAAGTATCTCGGACGACTATGCCAAGTTCAAAATGAATGGCGTGATCTTCGCGAGTACTTATGGTGGTTAGTACAACAAGGGTAGGGGGGACGAATCACTCCGGAGCATGAACGATAAAAATACACCGTTTTACTTTCCACTGACGTTAGGGAACGACATGGCCATGTACACCAGCACCGATTTTTGCTGTAATGTACAAAATTACTGATCCCTCAGCAAAATCTTTACCTATTTAGCTTCAAAACTTGGCTGCCAGCGAACCAATAACAAAACGAAACTGTTATGTTCCCTCAGTTAAGTACACAAAAAATTTTATGATATCTTCGCATCAAAGGCGCTTTACTCAATGTGAAGTAAATGATACAAATTATAACAAGCACAACAACTTTAGACTTCAGGTGCCTCGTTTTTCTGTCACATAATGGACGATCTATTGGCCAGTGGCTGGATGGTGCGCACTGCACTCGAGACAACCAAGAATACGGACGAGGAATCCAATAGCAGTTGGCAACACTTTAAATCACTTATCAACTCACTCATTCACTCACTCACTCACTCACTCACTCACCAACTCCCTCACTCACGCACTCACTCACTCACTTACGTTGCAGATGACGGACACACGTTTGTGTTCTGCCAAGGCGTTGCAACGAAATGCAAGCACATGGCCATTACTCGGTCACATACCGACCGCATCGAGGTGGTCCATGGCACCTGCGGAATGGTGAAGATGCTGGATCACTTCATTTGTAGCAAATGGCCAGTACAGTCGAAATGTTAGTGAGTGAGTGAGTGAGTGTGTGAGTGTGTGAGTGAGTGAGTGAGTGAGTGAGTGAGTGAGTGAGTGAGTGAGTGAGTGAGTGAGTGAGTGAGTGAGTGAGTAAACCGTTCCGTCTGTATTCTAGACCTACCCACACTAAGTGAAGGTATGTCTCGAGAGACATCCTATGGCTATCGTGATAACTGGAAGCTGTCCGGCGTACCATGGTCAAATAACAGCCTGTTGGATCCAAATCACAGAAAACCGAAGCACGTATGTTTATGCTGAAACTGATCCAGATAATCACGAATAACGGCTGGTCGCTGGTTTGCAGTGCCAGTATTGGGGATATAAGGGTGCCCAAGTGAGTGAAATTATAAATAATAATATTATAAAAATAATTACTATAAAATAGAGTAATCAAGTATATGTATTTGTCTTGCTAATTTATGATTTTTTCAGTGAAGGTAATTTTATCCGTGCGTTTCAATTCTCAAATAGTGCTTATCTACTTCAACTGATCGAATTTTTAATCCTGTCCTTAATTGACATTTATAGATAAAACATGCAAACGGTGGTATTCTTTCCTTCGCAATTATTTTTGAAGTATGTATGTTTGTTATTTTATAGCTTGGAGTAATCCAGAAACGAATATTTCATGTTAATCGACGCAGAATAATTTGAATCCGTGTGAGTTGAAGAAGAAAACGTGCTATTCAGTTTGAGACCAACTTTTCGAAAGGAATTCGTTCAGTTTAGCTCGATAAAATCATGAAAACCAATATTGCTTCAACCTTTATAGGTTGGGGATTTTTTTTCATTATCGACTATAAATTAAGTTTTTTTTGCAGACGCGATGTTCTGTTCTTCCGTTGTCGTTACCCGGAAGTCGAACTACATCGAGATGAAACATCATCCACACTGGTTTCCCTTTGAAAACACCAACCACCCTCCTCCCATTTTCCTAGCAACAGACAGTGAAATATAAAAGGTATACACAAAAGCTAATTTTTTGCAATATTTCACTTGCGGTCTTGCCGCAAACGTTTGCCACATACATTTTTCATAATTTTTCGTCTTTTTCTTCGAAATCCTATTGAGGAATAGTGACGAAATAAACAAACTCGCCCATTCATTTGATTTCATGTCAATGCATTCTTTTATATTCACGTATAACCATAATTTACTGTTAACGTACATATATGTTTTTATGTACCTCTTTTATGTGCAAAAATATTTTTACTGCGGGTTTTCTCTGAAACTTGTAGCTTGGCCAAAATTATCAAAAAAGTTACCTATGAACCGAACCCATTACGATGCAATGAATCAAGCGCTGTGTTATGCAGATTGTTGTCCAAATGTTGAGTGGAGAATAATGTAAAATTGAATTCAAAGTGCGCACCAAAAACCTTGCAAAAAACCCTGTAAAGGCTATGAAGACCGGTTTGTAAAAGTGCCAACTCCGTATATTTGTAATTTTGGTTGCATTTGGCATGAAAACTCGTATATTCCATGTATACATGCATAATTGGTTATAAGAAATTATTTAAAATTGCTAAAACTTATGAAGTAGAGAATTTAGATTTTCAAGTCCAGAACCAGATTCTCGATTAGTAAAAATTTTCAGTGCCACGTTTTGAATAATTTTAGAACCAGATTCTCAACTTCATGATGGTGAAAAGTTTTATTCAGCGCGATTTGATGGTCGTGAATTGAATTTGTTTTTTTTCTTATATTTACGAGGCCTATATACATGCATACCTCGTCATCAGAACGATCTTATTGTTACTGTTTTCATATTAAACAGTTTTTATTATGCAACATTTGCATCATGCACATTTATGTATCTCATCACTTGATATTAGAAACAAACTATTAGAGAACGCCAGGCTTTTGTACATTTGTGACAAAGTGACTGTGATTTATTATAATACTGTATACAATAAATATTGTGGAAAAAAGTTGTCGTGTAACAGTAAAAAGCAACAACTTGAGGTTACGCAATAAAATGTTATTTGACTAACGGTTAACACAAAGGTGAACGTGAGTAACTCCCATCAGCCTTGATTCCATGTAACTTATTCGATCACTGATTTAAAAAAAAGTATGATCGTACTATCGTGAGTGAGCTGATAGATGAGTGAGTTAGTGAGCTAGCTTCCCCATACAACTCACCAAATTCATGTAAAATAAATTTTTAGTTGTTATTTATTTATTTTTGCTACAAATGAAATTAAGGAGTCCCCCTTTTCTGGATAACTAAAATGTTAACAATTTTAGATGTTAAAATAACTAGAATTTCACTTGTTTGTAAAGTATCAGTGTGATGAGAACCCTTGAAACGGATTACCACACTCTCCGTCTATACCCTGGCGGATGAGCAAATTCTAGAAAGGGCGGGGAATTTCTTCAAGGATGGGGAATTAGCAGTTTTTAGGTCATTTTACGTACCTATACCTAGGGAAACGATTTTCAGTCTAGGGAACTGTCAAAAATAGTAGAATTCCACTTTTTCGTTCTTCCATCATCCGCTACTGCCGTGAAATTCTGCTGGCGAACGAGCCAAACCTCCAAAAGGAGGGGAATTGGCGGAATTAAGACAATTTAAACTACACCTTAAAAAACAAACATTACTTTTTGAAACCGCCAAAAAGAGGGGAATTTCACTTTTCCCACCCCTTCTCGTCCGCTACTGCCGTGAACGATATACTGGTTCATCAGTGCATGTGACCATCGAATCGAACGCGTGACGTATTTTAGCATGTATTTTTTATTCCATGCCCACTAGCGGACGAGAAGGAGTGGAAAAATTATAATCCCCCCTCTTTGGAGTTTTCAAAGCAAAGATTTGTTCCCTAAAGTGTAGGTTAAATGGCCTGAAAACTACCAATTCTCTCTCGTTGAAGAAATTCCCCTCCCTTTGGAAGTTTGGCTCCTCCCTCAGTGTTCCTTACCGTAGTGGCCTAGCAGCATGCATATGTATGTGTGTACATACATATAGGTAGTCGTAATGTTTCACTGGCTGAACGTAGTAATCGTAATCGTAATGTTTCACCAACTCTGGGAGTCGACGTTCGAACGAAGAGTGTTGGCCACAGATACATGCCACAAGCGTTTGCCTAAAAAAATCCCGCCTTATACCCTAAGTTCATTCCTTCAAAAAGTTGTTTCATAATGTTCGCAACCGCTAAAAATAGACATCTAGCAATAGGGGTTTATATAAGCGAACCGAAAGTGAATAGAAAATAAAAATTAACGCTTCTTTGGGTCTTGTAAAAACGTTCGTATGTTTAGCGTGTCGTCGAGTCTCGCCAACACGAACCTCCCGCCAACATGTATCTGTATGTATCATATTACATATAATGTGTCTGGCTGGCAGACTTGGCCAGCTATGCTTAATGTATGTTTTTACGTGCATGTCTATAAACAACGTTCGTTCGTATTAGGAAATCCCGCCGTATATAAGCTACGAACTTCTGCAGATTAATAGTCAAAAATATATTATGAGTCAGTAGTTTTGTTGGAATGCCGAAAAAACTCTCGAGTAACGTGCATGTATATCAACAACCTCAATCGTTCCTAAATATTGTGAAATCCCATCGTATGTAAGCCATGAATAACTGCAGATAAGCTCATAATCATGAAGATATTGGCACAAAGTCAGAAATTTTGTTGTAATGCCTGAAATCTCCTGAAGTAATTTTTTCATTACTTTCCCGATGTAGACTGTCACACCAAACTAAGCTGACTCTTCCATTGTGGTATGCAACTGACAAAATGCATGCGTTTTTGCCTCGAAATTAAAATATAAATTTTTATCCCACATTCTGTATTTCTTAACCCACTAGCACAAGGTATGCGAAACTAGATTATGTGGTAAGACGATTCGTCTAACAGAAATAGAAAATGACAGTATAACAATATTTATAACTTTATTCAGATACATCCCAGTTTCGTGATGTCAGTTAACGATTCGGAGTGTTTTGCTTCGGCGGCTACCGGCTCGGAAAAGACCATGTTTCTTCTCACCATGTGCAGTGAAACTCATGATAAATTACTGTTGCTGAATGCTGATTATGAGGTGAACAGAATGTCAGTCAGTTATGTAGTCAGTCAGTCAATCACTCAATATCTCAATTACCCGCCCACTCTCTTTGTCTCACTCACTCACTCACGCACTCACTCACTCACGCACGCACTCACTCACTCACTCACTCACTCACTCACTCACTCACTCACTCACTCACTCACTCACTCACTCACTCACTCACTCACTCACTCACTCACTCACTCACTCACTCACTCACTCACTCACTCACTCACTCACTCACTCACTCACTCACTCACTCACTCACTCACTCACTCACTCACTCACTCACTCACTCACTCACTCACTCACTCACTCACTCACTCACTCACTCACTCACTCACTCACTCACTCACTCACTCACTCACTCACTCACTCACTCATTCACTCACTCACTCACTCGCTTACTCACAGACATACGACTGTATCCGCAAGACCATGAACGGCACGTGGACGGTGCATCCTGATAGTCAGGGTACGTCTCCCTCCAGTGGCTGGTCGGATAACTGCTTTATTGAAAGCGAACACCCAGATCTCATTCGACCCTTTTCTGATGTTCGTCGATTATTTGATTTTTGTTTAGTGAAAACCGATAAGTAAGAATGTTTCAATTACAAGTCAAGAATCAAACTTTGCGAAGCCTGGTGATCAACATAAATTTACTAATCTCTAAGCAAAATTTTCCTGATTACACTTTATTAGGTAACTCAACATTTCTTGTGTTTTTATATGGTGTTGAAGAATGATGACTTCAAGAGCACTTTTGTTAGACACATATGTATAAAAACTATAATGTACAGCGAACCATCAGCACTCGCTACTTGCTGTGTCAGCTGCTCCAAAATCTCAATCCGCTCGGCTGGCGATTGGTTGAGGCGATTCTCATCTCGGATCAACCTTCGTGGCTGTTCGAATATTTGCCTGGGTTGGGACAGGTTGGGGACTCTTTTGCAGTTTTTACTCACATCACGAACCGCACTCACTCACTCACTCACTCATTTACTCACTCACTCACTTACTCACTCACTCACTCACTCACTCACTCACTCACTCACTCACTCACTCACTCACTCACTCACTCACTCACTCACTCACTCACTCACTCACTCACTCACTCACTCACTCACTCACTCACTCACTCACTCACTCACTCACTCACTCACTCACTCACTAACTCACTCACTCACTCACTCACTCACTCACTCACTCACTCACTCACTCACTCACTCACTCACTCACTCACTCACTCACTCACTCACTCACTCACTCACTCAATTCCCAGAGCGAGAAAAACACGGAGAGTGTTTTCTGCGTGGGCATGAGCTCTACGGATAAAATCAAGCTGGTCGGTGTGCCTCCTGAAGCCAAGGAGATCGTGATCGATGCTATTGGCGATATGCAAGGGTCAATCAAAGTTAGCAAGCTTTTTCATTTTCTAAGAGATTATATATTTTTTTATTAAACTTAGACTGAACTGTTGACTAAAAAGTTCGTATAAGTAGCCGCAGGACATTTAGAGTAAAATATAGCTTTGTATTTATACACTTCTCTCATTATTTGTACACTTCTCTTTGTATATTTCACTCTTTACTTTTACACTTCTCTATTTATTTGTACACTTCTCTCTTTACTTTTACACTTCTCTCTTTATTACACTTCTCTCTTTATTTATACGCGACCAGATGTGACTATAGGTAGGTTTGCAAAGAGCCAAACCTTATATAGCTTGGTCAAGCTATCTTGTTACTAAATTGTTTTCTAAGAACCTTTCACTGCACGATTTATGAGTCTGGATTGTTTTTCGTATGTTGTCCTGATGTAGTGCGAACGCTGGGAAATTTTGGTTTAGTTTGAATGCGCGCCGAAATTTGAATGCGTGCCAAAAATGATTACGGTATAATATTCGGAGTATTCTAACTTGAAACTGAGGCCAGACATTACCAGGCTACCTTTTGCAATGTTAAGACGACACACGTGTTTGCAGGAAATCAAAGGTGAACGAGGGCAAGTGGCATGGGACGTGACGATAAAGGGCTCACCGTGGGCGTATCAGGGAAATGCATGCAGGAAACTCGTTAGTCTATCAATTAATTTATAACTTCAATTATGTTTTTTTGTTGTGAAATGTTCGCGGGTTGGTTGTACTTATTACGAAATATTCTAACAAATATTCTAACAATGTGAAGCCAAATACATATAATGGATATAATTAGCCGTGCTCAGTCACACTTCAGTTTTAATAGTTCAGATTACAGATTCAGGCGTATACTTAGCCAAAGTTATTGTTTTCAGTTTGTCAAGGCACGTGCCGTACTACTGAAGATTATCTCACGATTGCATGAATCCGGATATGTCTATATCGGGTCGGCTAATCCGAGAAGTAACATAGACAACTTGTTCTTCCAGAAACAGGTAGAACTAACCCACTCACTCACTCACTCACTCACTCACTCACTCACTCACTCACTCACTCACTCACTCACTCACTCACGCAAAGTTTCAGAGTTTGAACAACAAGCCCAAGTACGCAATGATCGCGCTTCGCGGGCCCGACAAAATTCGAACACTTGGTTTTGAGTGTCCTGCAATCGAGACTATTCAACACTCTATAGAAACGTTGGTTTACATAATAATGTCATTTAATTAAAATAGAGAGTCAGTAATATGCCTTTTCCCATATTTTTACTTAGTTTTACTTAGTATTGAATATTATTTCAGTATTTTTGCTTTTTTGTTTTCATCTTTCGTATGAAGTTGTAATATTTGAGCCACGAACTTTCCTTTCTCAAGATTCTTCTTTTGATTGATGCCTGGACGATATCATGTTTTTTAGCCACTGGTACTGAACTGATTGGGAGCTTCCAGAAAAATTTAATTTAAATGATATAGATAGATATAGATATAGATTTAGATATATTAAACGTTTGAAGAACTTCTATGAACCTAAACCTTCTTTCAGCCACTGGCCCAAAGGCATCCAGAAAAAAGCCGTCTTCGAGGACCACTCTAATATCAAACTGAAGGGAAATGTATTCGTCAGTACTTGTGAGGGTTAGTTTATCATATGGCACAGTAATGAAAGATGCATATCACTTCATATCCAAACACGCCAGATATTATGATTAGTTTATAGTAAAAAACCACGAAATGCATTGAACTCAGTTGGTTTTACAAACAACACGTAGCAATTTTAACTATGCCAGCTGAAATAATCACGATGAACAATGTTACAGGTGCCTCATTATTCTGCCATATAATGGACGATCTACTGGCCAGTGGCTGGATGGTGCGCACTGCACTCGAGACAACCAAGAATATTGACACCGAAACTCATTCGAATAGTTTGTACGAGTGTTATACATACTGATTCACTCACTCAATCACACACTCACTCACTCACTCACTCACTCACTCACTCACTCACTCACTCACTCACTCACTCACTCACTCACTCACTCACTCACTCACTCACTCACTCACTCACTCACTCACTTACTCACTCACTCACTTGTTGCAGATGACGGTCACACGCTTGTGTTCTACCAGGGTGTGTCAATGACGACTAAGCACATGGCCATCACTCGATCAGCAAATGACATGATCGAGGTTGTCAATGGCACCTACGATATTGTGAAAATAATCGATCACTTCGTTTCTGGCAACTGGGAAGTACAATCTAAAGGTTATTGAGTGAGTGAGTGAGTGAGTGAGTGAGTGAGTGGGTTAGTGAGTGAGTGAGTGAGTGAGTGAGTGAGTGAGTGAGTGAGTGAGTGAGTGAGTGAGTGAGTGAGTGAGTGAGTGAGTGAGTGAGTGAGTGAGTGAGTGAGTTTATTGCAGAGCTGCCGACACTGCAAGGTACGATGGCGCGCCGCAGGTCCGACGAGTATCAACGAGATTACTGGAAGCTGAAGGGCAAGCCCTGGTCTGAAGGAGGTCTGTTCACGGCCAACAAAGACAGGTAATAAATAAATAAATAAATAATTAATAATAATAAAAATAGTAATTCCAGAAGAATGTGTATTTCAAAACTACACGGTCTCACAAAAAAGGTTTATGCTAATATTTATTTTTATCAGTTTATCCTTTTTAGGGACGAAGCACGTTTTCTGATGCTGAAGCTGATTCAACTGATGACCAATCAAAGCTGGTCGCTGGTCTGCAGTGCCAGTATAGTCCCTGACCTAAAACCAAAGTGAGTCAACGATTCCGTATGGTGCGTTCAGAGTCGTCTAAATAATTTAATTTGTAAAATTTTCGGAATTAATAAAAAAACGTTTTGTACCCAACCAAATGGTTAAAAATTTTCATCGGGAACAATTTTTTTATTTACCGAAAGGTTTACAAATAAAATTCTTTTGAGACTTTCTCAAGACAACTCTGAACGCGCCCGTATATAACTGTGTGAATGGATTTTTTTCTTTTTTGTGGGCAATTTATAGATAGACTAAGACAAATCCAGAGACGGAGTTTATTACTGCGTAAAATAAAACTGTAACAGTCAACCATCCAATCATTCCTATGAGCCATTTTACCATCGCAACAATAATTCATGCCATGTAAATATTCATTACCATACAGTTCATACATGTTGCAGTATGTTACATAGAAATATGTACATGTACAATTGTAAGTTAGCAATGAATCGAACTTCGAACTTCAGACGTGATGTGCTATTCTTTCGTGAGCACCCAGTTACGAAACAACACGAAGACCCACCGCCACCCTACGATTTCACGCAGAAGAAACCCATGTAGTCGTTTATCAGAGTGATTTATTAAAAATTTGGTAATGTTTTTCCACAATCAGTATGTGAATATGAAAAGTACGTCCAGTTTCACAAAATATGTAACTCGAGTTTGAGTTGTCAATCTTCATGTATATCACATATTCTTTAGGCGTTATTCATACTTCTTTTGCGAGTCCTCGCGCGAGTCTCGCAACACCGCCTGTTTAATTTCCATATTATCGTTCTCTAATATTCCACTATTCACCATACCTCACTATACTATTAACAACTTTTTATCCTTCTATTTTCCATCTTTCATCTTTCAGTATGTCGCAATGACGAAATGCCTTCTATGACTAGCTAAAACTATCAGAAACTCAGACTTATAATTTGTTGAACATGATTTTCTCCATTCAAGTATTTGTACTTTCCTGTCCTACATAATGTAATTTGCATAATGTATATCTTTTCAGTGTGCACCCATGTTGTAACCTTTTTTTATCCGCAAAAACCTCTTTTTCACGTGCTCGAATACTTTCTAGCTTTTTCTGTTTTTTTTTATAAATATTGTTACATCAAAATCGGAAACTAGTCATCGCATTCACCACTAGCGGACGAGGAGGGGAGGGAAATGTGGAAATCCCCCGTCTTTGGCAATTTTAATAAGTGCTGTTTGTTCCTTAAGGTATAATTGAAATGGCTTAACTGCTGTCAATTTACCCCTGCTCGGCGAAATTCCCCTCCCTTTGGAGGTTTGGCTTCTCCGCCAGTGGCATTCACTATTGAAATGGCCACCTGCACGGGTTTCGCCGACGGCCACAGCACCGGGCTAAAAGGATATTGGGAAATGTTTTGAGTCGAAAGAAGTGTTTCTTCAGCCTGAAAGAAGCCTTCAGTTTCACGTTCACTGCCGAATGCTATTTAACCAAAAAAACAGAGACTTCCGATATTATGATATTCCGGTGACCATCCTGCGATTTCACAGACCTCCACTGTCATATTGTGCCCTATTGGCACGTGCTTTACATGCTAGAAATAAAATGAAATATACTCAAATACGTATTTACAGCAGTCATTTATCTTTGGTGGTAGTCAAATATAAAATGATACCCAACCGTATTTATGATATCAAACATAAACCTCATTCATTTACGTAAAAAAAAATTTAATTGTGCGTCATTGATTCACTAGCTGACGAGAAGGGGTGGATAAAGTGAAATTCCCTCTCTTCGGCGTTTTCAAAGTTAGAATTTATTAGAACCCTAGGGTTTAGGTAAATTGGTCTGAAAACTGCCAATTCGCCCCCAGTGCATTGTTCCGATGCCAGTGCATTGTTCTACTTTTCATAGATGATGACAGCTAACACAGAGACATGTAAACTTTTTTGTGTGTAAACCTGTCGAACAGCAAGTGTAATTTTTTTAAAAGTTCTTCATGATTTCCGAAAATATATTTCATATGGCGTCCGACCGGTTGTTTTAATATCAGCTGTTCTATCTATAGATCGACTTGCCAATCAGCGACTGCCCATAATGTTACAAACAACCTACATATTCATGTGGAACCGACCACATTTGGCACGGTATATGGCCAGACAGACAGAGAGTGCTGGACAAACATAAAAAATAGGCAGCTGGCACACATCAGTTCTGTTTGTGCACATACGTACTGCACTGTTTGTACCACGGTCAGAGGGGAATTTACCCAAAGAGAGGGCATTGGCAGTTTTCAGGTCTTTTTACTTATGTACACATTAGAGAACACATTTTACCTCTTGAAAACGCCAGAAAGGGGGGGGACTTTGAATTTTTCCCCCCCCCTTCTCGTCCGCTAGTGGTACAACCTGTTATGCATATACGGCGTTCCAGCACTCGGTGGTTGACACTTTGAATCTGGTTTCCATGAATAAAGAAGATGTCAAAAAAATTTTAGATTCAGTTTCTTGAAAAACTGTGTATGCTTCAATCATAGATGTGATTCGGTAGCCAACTTTGCCATTGTGGCATTATAACTGAATACCTTTGATTTTATTTCAGATATGCTCTGATCAGCATGCAATTCCATGAAGATTCTGGCGAATGCTCGGCCGGTCCACCGATCAAACGGCTATTCCTTCTGACTTCATATGGCAACGAGGACCATTTGCATATAGTGAATGGTGATTATGAGGCTTATGAATGCATTCATAAAACAATGACGGGCGCATGGACCGGCAAAACCAACCATAAACTAGCATTTTACCCACAAGACTTAATCACATGCAATCTTGAAAGAGCTTACAATGTCCTCAACTTTCCGTATCCGAATGTTAGTTTTTGGTTATGTTTCAAAATGTTTGACTATTTGACAAGTTTTATGAACTAATAAACTCAACGATTTGCAGTCAACGGTGAACACACGTTTCCTTCTGTGTCAAATACTGCGCAATTTGCACTCGATTGGTTGGAGATTGATCGATTCCATACTCATAAGCGAGCGCACTTCATGGCTCTTTGAATATGTACCGGGTTTACTGCAGGTTCGTACTAATTTTCATTCGCCCACTGACTGCATATCTCACTCACTCACTCACTCACTCACTCACTCACTCACTCACTCACTCACTCACTCACTCACTCACTCACTCACTCACTCACTCACTCACTCACTCACTCACTCACTCACTCACTCACTCACTCACTCACTCACTCACACACTCACTCACTCACTCACTCACTCACTCACTCACTCACTCACTCACTCACTCACTCACTCACTCACTCACTCACTCACTCACTCACTCACTCACTCACTCACTCACTCACTCACTCACTCACTCACTCACTCACTCACTCACTCACTCACTCACTCACTCACTCACTCATTCACTCACTCACTCACTCACTCACTCACTCACTCACTCACTCACTCACTCACTCACTCACTCACTCACTCACTCACTCAGATATCCCCACAACACACCATTCGTCACCGAATTACGTGGGTTCTCGTGATCTTTGGAATTTCAACGGCAAACCCTGGTCGGCACCGGGCATCTTCAGTGGTCAAAGTCTGATGATCCAAGGCCGACTACTGATGCTCAAACTGATCGAGTTGCTGGTCAACCACCACTGGACGCTGGTCTGTAGTGCCAGCCTGAACACGGATCGGTTTCCCAAGTTGGTTCAAAGGGCTGCCTGGAATTAAAGTGAAAAGTTGTAGTGTTAACTACTCCAACTTGTGAATCGTTAGCTGCATCAAATGTAAGAGAAGATGATGCACAATAGTCGGCTGTCCGACTCAACTCAACCCAACAGCTGTATGCTATAACTTGCAATCATCATGTTCAGTGGATGTTACACTGGGTTGGACACGTTAACGTGTCATTTATTCACTTGAATCTCCAGAATTTTACCTAATATAGGCTAACCAGGGTTTCTCGTTGCTCAGAAAGTCTTTGGCGCATAAAGAAAGAAATCAGAAAATTAGGTTTAGTCTTCTGAATTAATTGTTAAACAAATCGGTTTCTTCTGACAGACTTCTCTCGAAGTTGTAGGGCAATCAACGTTTGGATGTTCGCATAAAATACGCTTTGATATAGTGCTGACAAACTTCTATTAGAAAATTTTGTTTGTAACATTTTGTCCAGCACAAATGCAAATTATGGATCCACACAAAAACCACCTCGGAAACGATTGTTTTAGATGAAATGAACTCTAAGTGCTTCTAAGCTCACATTGGGACTATAAAATAAAGATTTAATAAAAGACCACTTTGTTTTCTACTGCTTTTATAGTTTTTTTGCTATGAAAGCTATTTTTAGCTTGAAAACGAGAAATAAGATAAAATCAAATTTTTCAAACAGTATATAAATTTATGTTTCATGAACCCAATGTGACTTCCGAACTACCTAAAATATAATTAACCTTGAAAACGACCATTTTCAAAGCAGTTTTTGCGTGGATCCATAATTCGCATTTGCGCAGGACAAAAATGTTACAAACAAAATTTTCTAATAGAAGTTTGTCAGCACTATATAGAATAAGCGAATAATGAAAGTATAACGATGTTTATAAGTCATTTCAAAGCTACTAAGGTTATTTTTGGCATACTGGTTTATGTGAATAGTTTCCGTCATTACAGGCGAGATGTTCTGTTCTTCCGTCAACACTTGGATGTGGCCGATGAAGCAAAGGAACCACCGCCACCACCCTATGATTTCACTGAGAAAAGTTGATACAGTATTTTAATAATTAATTAACTATTTTAAAACTATTTAACTATTTATTTAATAACTATTTAAAAAACTACAAAAGTAAAATTTATTTTCTCTAGATTATTTATCAACTTCAATTAAGGATATACATAATGTTCAACGTTCTTCCATGTTATTGTCTGAACAGACTTTATCTTTTTTTGATAAAGATTCTCTATTTGAATACGTTTTTAATCGTCTGGTTACGATTTTTCTGCATGCCGTTTTTTGGAACCTGATATTCAAACAGGCAAAGCAAGAGTCAACGAAAAAAAACAATACACTTATCGTTATACTGTACTTGATTTTTTGTTTCATATAGATTTTTATATTTTCCGTTTTGAAATCTTCAAATGGCATTTTACGTTAAAATGTAATTTATATATACTGCTCGTGTTTCATTATGCAATACGTTGTAAGACTTTCGAACTTTGTTGAAGGTGAAAAGTCTTACTGGGGAAATTGGCTGCGCTCATTTCTTCGAGGTAATGGGCAATTTAATTAATAAAAAACATGCGTTAAAATATAAGAATTACGAGTTTTTTCACTGAAGATTGAATCACTTCAAAATTTGAATATTTGCATTCTTTTGAGCCATTTTCAGATTTAAAAATCTCGTATGCAACTGACACTGAAGGAAAAATCTTACGGATTCTACGAAAACCTGATTCGGATTTTTTGCATAATCAATCATGAGCAGTATATTTTTGTCAATTCTATAGAACTGATATAAGTGCTTACTTGAATTTAACCAGTTATGTACTGCGTACATATAATTGATACAGTTTAGTTTTAATATTTCAACTGATTCGCATCTTACAGTTTTTTCAGATTCAAACATACGTGTTTTTTATCATTTGTATTCTAAACTGGACGACAGCTTTGCTTTCTGCTTAGTTATGTTTTATGCTATGAATATGCACACATTTGTATTTATGATGCCAAGGGAAGGCAAACAAGAATGGTAGTTGTTTAACGAATTACAAAACGCTGTTTAGACCCTTTGGAAACAGTGGAGTCATTTGATCTCGTCTTTATTACACTTTATGTAAAATTATGATAAACATGTGCCATCAATAAACACAACAGTACAACTTTCCAATCAGCAGACTCGGTTTATTCTGTCACTGAAT
>OZ038442.1:12183560-12197436 GCA_964036265.1 Daptonema setosum | reverse complement strand
TATCCGGCAAATATCTTTGACGGTTGTTTTCGTTAATACTGTAGTTTATGTAGAACACAGCACTTATCAATCATCTGAGGTATGTAGCTTTTACATTTGTTTCTGGTGGTTAAACTAACTTTTCTGTACATATTTTGTGAACTTGC
The DNA here is from genome assembly GCA_964036265.1 of Daptonema setosum. Classification (NCBI taxonomy): domain Eukaryota; kingdom Metazoa; phylum Nematoda; class Chromadorea; order Monhysterida; family Xyalidae; genus Daptonema; species Daptonema setosum. Next base: position 12,197,290 of record OZ038442.1, on the reverse strand, counting down.
TAACCTACTGAATATGTCTAGCCAACCTAAGCCTAAGCCTAAGCTCGACCTGAGGCGTAGCCAAAGCCAAAGCTGCAGCCAAAGCCAACCTCTCTATGGAAGTGCAGATGCATTGAACGGCCGACATAGGAAAGTTTATGACACGGATTTTGTCGGAACCGCGGAGCGCCACCATCGCAAGATTTGTGGTCTCGCAGAAGGGCTGTGAGTAAGTGAGTGAGTGAGTGAGTGAGTGAGTGAGTGAGTGAGTGATTAAGTGATGTGAGTGAGTGAGTGAGTGAGTGAGTGAGTGAGTGAGTGAGTGAGTGAGTGAGTGAGTGAGATATGCAGTCAGTGGGCGAATTAAAATTAGTACGAACCTGCTGTAAACCCGGTACATATTCAAAGAGCCAGGAAGTGCGTTCGCATATGAGTATGGAATCGACCAATCTCCAACCAATCGAGTGCAAATTGCGCAGTATTTGACACAGAAGGAAACGTGTGTTCACTGTTGACTGCCAATCATTGAGTTTATTATTCCATAAAACTTGTCAAATAGTCAAACGTTTTAAAACATAACCAAAAACTAACATTCGGATACGGGAAGTTGAGGACATTGTAAGCTCTTTCAAGATTGCATGTGATTAAGTCTTGTGGGTAAAATGCTAGTTTGTGGTTGGTTTTGCCGGTCCATGCGCCCGTCATTGTTTTATGAATGCATTCATATGCCTCATAATCACCATTCACTATATGCAAATGGTCTTCGTTGCCATATGAAGTCAGAAGGAATAGCCGTTTGATTGGTGGACCGGCCGAGCATTCGCCGGATTCTTCGTGGAATTGCATGCTGATCAGAGCATATCTGAAATAAAATCAAAGGTATTCAGTTATAATGCCACAATGGCAAAGTTGGCTACCGAATCACAGATATAATTGAAGCGTACACAGTTTTCAAGATACTGAATCTTTATTTTTTTAACATCTTCTTTATTCATGGAAACCAGATTTAAAGTGTCAACCACCGAGTGCGTGCGCTGGAACGCCGTATATGTATGAGATATTGTACCAATAGTGGACGAGAAGGGGTGGGAAAATAGAAGTCCCCCCCCCCTTTTCTAGCGTTTTCAAGAGGTAAAATATGTTCTCTAATGTGTACATAAGTAAAAAGACCTGAAAACTGCCAATGCCCTCTCTTTGGGTAAATTCCCCTCTGACTGTGGTACAAACAGTGCAGTACGTACATATGTGCACAAACAGAACTGATGTGTGCCAGCCGCCTATTTTCTCATGTCTGTCTGTCTGGCCATATACCGTGCCAAATACGGCCTGTTCCACATAAATATGTAGGTTGCTTGTAACATTATGGGCAGTCGTCGATTGGCAATTCGATCTATAGGTAGGACAGCTGATATTAAAACAACCGGTCGGACGCCATATAAATTAATTTTCGGAAATCATGAAGAACTTTTCAAATAAATTAACGTGCTGTTCGACAGGTTTACAACAGTTATTTTTCATCATTTATAAAAAGTTGATGCACTGGCGGACGAGATGATCCTCCAAAGGCAGGAGAATTTCGTCCCAAAGGGGGCGAATTGGCAGTTTTCAGACCATTTTACCTACATATACCCTAGAATTCTAATAAATTCTAACTTTGAAAACGCCGAAGAGAGGGAATTCCACTCTTTCCACCCCTTCTCGTCAGCTGGTGAATCAATGGCGCACAATAAAAATAAAAATTTATGTACATAAATTAATGAGGTTCAAAAAAGTTTGATATCATAAATACAACTAAGCTCTATAAAAAGCTAGCGCCATAAATATAATCGTTTTCAGAAGTACGGTTGGGTGTCAATTTTTATTTGACTACCACCAAAGATAAATAACTGGTGCATATATTTAAGTATATTTCATTTTTATTTCCAGCATGTAGAGCACGTGCCAATAGGCCACACTATGACAGTGGAGGTCAGTGAAATCGCAGGATGATCACCGGAGTATCATAATATCGGATATATAATATCGGAACTCACTGTTTTTATCGGTGCAAATAACATTCGGCAGTGAACGTGAAACTGAAGGCGCACTAGCGGACGAGAAGGCGTGGGGAAAGTGGAACTCTCCACTCTTTGGTGATTTCACAACGTAGAATTTGTTAACTAAGTTGTAGGTAAAATGGCCTGAAACCTTCCAATTCCCCCCTCTTTGGCAAAATTCCACTCCCTTTGGAGGATTAGCTCGTCCGCCAGTGTGGAGGCGGACACTTCTTTCGGCACAAAACTTTTCCCAATATCCTTTTAGCCCCGTGCCGTGGCCGTCGGCGAAACCAGTGAAGTCTGTCATCAAAAAAAATTTGTCTCTGGAATCATGGACAATTTATCATTATGTTACGGGGTATCTTACTTAAACTGCTGAGTACCCGTCGTAACATATTTGCCACTTAATATCCTAGTTGCCTAACTTTAATAGCTTAGTTCTATGCGTTAAATGCATTACAAATAGCCGGAATACCAAAGGAATATTATTTTAAAGAGCCTTATATCTCAAGGCTTTATTGAAGTTGCGATTAATATAATATTATGTAATTTAATGAATGAGTTAGTGAGATATTAAGTAACCGAATGAGATATTAAAATAAGGATTACTGAAAGTAGAATGTGTTAATTATAGAATAAGAGACAAGAGATTAGTGTAGTAATATGCCCAATCTATGCCGTGCAGTTATATGTGTTATGTATGCGATACATACATGCTGTGCTATGCGCGTGATATGTATGCCTGTGAGCGCACGACTGTAACTGCGACTGAAGTGTAAAACGCTAATCCCGGTGCAACTGACTGTAAAGTGCGTTGATGTTAGTTTATGTATATGCCATGCTTTTTATCTATCACTCAGCTGGTTGGTTGCGCTGGATTGAATGCTCCGCCTATTAAGTGATTACGGTAATCGATGCCAGATGGCTACCGTAAACCTGATAAACCTAATAAACCTAATAATCCTTGCTTAAGATATATGCCCGTATCACTTGCTACTTGCTTGAGAAGCAACGCCCTCGTTGCATACATACTACATAGTTGCTGTTATAAAATGCATATTAGTAACGAAAAGAAGACCATGAATAAAATGAATGAAAATATGATTTAAAATGAATAATTATGTAATTAAACTTATATTTTTAAACAAATGTAATAATCAAAGAAAGTAATCATAAATCATCAAGTCCGTTATGTAGATTAGATCACTGCCGATTGTCCGATATGTACATAAAGACGCTGAATTGCTGCGATAGTCCGATCCGAAATGTACATGATTGACGATGAATGCTGCGATAGTCCGATCCGAAATGTACATGATTGACGATGAATGCTGCGATAGTCCGATCCGAAATGTACATGATTGACGATGAATGCTGCGATAGTCCGAAAATTGTAGATGAATCACGGGCTGATAAATTTCGATATTGTATGTAAAATAATGACAAGGGGAAGAAAATAAGTGCGATAAATCATTAGTAGAGTGAAACATAGTTATAGAAGTCAAACAAACAGTTGTTATTGTAGCTGCGTGGTATGAGCTGTTAGATGTGGTTTGAATCGTGTGCTGGAGTTGTTGTTGCTGTTGTTGCCGCAGTTATCGTCAATGCGATTCTACTCATCATACATGCAGGGTATTTGCCCAAGGTTTTGGCCATGTAGCTGACCGAAATTTGTTTAATTGCTGAATCAGGTGCCTTATTCTTCCTGCGTGTAAGTTTGCGACATATTATGCATTTGCATATTTTCTTGCCAAGTTTCCGTTGCACGCCTAAATAGCTCAAGACTATAATAGCTGCTTTTATGCCAACAAGAATGTTGCTAGTAACTTGCACCGGTCATGAAACAAAAGTTTATGACGTCTGCCAATTCGTGCTCAAAACCTTCTATGGTGCTGGAAAGTCAAAATCTGCGTAAAATGCCTCATTTCTAAAATCAATGAGATTTTTGTCATCCGGAATGTAATCGTTTGCATCGAATGAAATGGCTTCTTGAACTGCGCTGAATGCTTGCTGATGACGTTGCGAGTTGACTGGTGAGCGTGGATGTGCCCGATATTTGTCTTGTTGCTCATCATTGCAGTACATTTGCGGTTGCTGGTTGTAATATGTATCAGCTGATTGCTCTTGAGTGCGATAATTTGAGCGTTGAAATGTGCGCTGGTCATTTGGTGCAAAATACGTGCTATGTGATCGGTTATTTTGCGGTTCTTGCTGTTTCGGCGAATTAAAATATTGCTGATTGCTTTTCATGCTGTCAAAGCGTTTCGAGCGGCAGTCACGTTGAACGTGACCGATTTTACTACAGTAATAACATTGAATTTGTTTGCTTTGTGTGCGAATCTGTGTGCGCGAAGAAGATGCCATTAATTGCTGTATGTCTTTTGCCAATTTATCAATGCGCTCAACTAACTTATCGTTTGCTGACCGCTCTGGATCGTGCTTGTAGGCAGCAAATGCTTGCACTTCGTCTTTGATTTCATGCATTTGCAAAATATTGTGCCTACTTTCTATGCGTTGCAACAATGCGATGGTTTCCTGCAAATTGTCTGGAATAGTGTCAACATAGACTAGTGCTTGCTGTAGTTGCTTGTTTACTCCTTGCAGTATGCGATCACGTAACACGATGTCATTTGCTGCTGGTCCGTATGCCTTACTGTGCAATGATGATAGTGCTTGTGCAAAAGCAGCGACAGTTTCATGAGGTTGCTGTTTGCGTTCGAAAAATGATCTGGCCGATGCGACTGCTTGTTCAGGTTGCTTAAAATCAGTAATTAGTTGCGTATATAGTTGCTGATAGTCTGCCTTGACTGCTGGTGAATAAGCTTTATGTTTGCTCTCGGCTAAACCCGCCAAATAAATGCGCAATAACTTTGCTTGCTCTTGATTGCTCATTCCAATGCCCGAAGTTATCTTATCAAATTTTTCGAGAAACTCATTAATAGAAGCGCCTTGTTCACCCGTGAACGTGCCAATTTGTTGCAATGGGGTAATTAGTGCTTGTTGCATCATTATTTGCGTGCTTGTAGGTTGTATCACTTGCACGTTATCTGGTTGGTCGACCATCTGACGCCTAAGTCACGATTTTCTGTTCTTAAACTGCGGTTTTCTTGCTGCTTGCTCCTAAGATCGTCGAATGCTTGTTTTAAACTGCGATTTAATTCACGAACTTCGTTCTCGTGTGCACTAGTGATCATAAAAAAATAAATATGTAACTGCGTTCAGTGGTCACGGTCAGATGCAAAGAAATGCTAAATAAATGCAATAACCTTATATTGTCTGTGAATGTGTGCTCTGCTTGTATTGTGCTGTTGGCGCTCGATAGTTGGCGGCGGACTGCTGCTGGAATGGCGACCGGGTGGTGGGTTAGTAATTGAAGATCAGCAAAATGGGCGATGAGATTGAAAAGCTGAAAACAATATACATGAACAGTTTGCAACATGATGTGCTACCGTTATGGTGAAAATGGGAGAGCGATAAAATATACATAACTGACCAGATGAGTGCCAAAACAGCAATCATGTGGTGTAAACCAAACGAAAGGAGTTGTTTAAAATACTAATAGCTTATTATTGTGGAAACAAACGTGAGGTATTTTCGCATTAAATGAAAAACAACCAGATTCAAGTATGTGCTATGCCAATGAAGATGCAAGTTTGTTCTTGAAATGTGAGTGAAAATCGAAATAGTGAACTGGTGTGGCGGTGTTGCAAGTGCAATGGTGGCTGGCGTGAATAAAAAAGTAGTTGAGTACATTTAATATGTATGTTCAACTATGAAATTGTTGTTGCACCACTTTAACCTTTGAAAAGATAGACAAAGGGTGATTTGAAAATGTTTATTTACCAGAATGTGATGGGAAAAACTTAATCTGCAAATCGGTTACAGCAAAATTTAAAATGTCGGCGCGTTCTCTGTGCTATTTTATTTTCCCATGTAAAGATTAAACGATCAAATGCGATAACAAATTTAAATCGCTGTTATCGGTGCTCTTAAAAAAATTCCCAGCGGTTTTCAAAATGCAATAGGTTAGTGAATTTAAAATATCACTAACTGTTGGTTGAAGGGGAAAAAATCAGATATCATGTGCTGAGAATGAACTTAAAATCATAGCTGGTGGGCTGACATGAAAAAATCTGAGCGATTGAATACGGTACTTGAAGAGCAGTATGGTGCAATGCTGTTATCGATATTTTCCCTGCCTTTAGTTGCCATTTGGTAATCGGTATGGAATATACAGTTCGTATAGGATGCGCCGATGTTGTGACTGACTATCTGATGCCCTATGGAATGATGGTGCTGACTGTTGCCGAAAATGTTATTTTTGCTCGATTGAAAACATTTGATAGCGGTGGGAATGCCAGGTTCGTATTGCAATCGGGTACTGTAAGTTGCTTGAGGGGAGATGGGTGGATACTCGTTTTGAATCTGGGCGTTTTTTATAGCTTGATAATGCCAGGGCTTGATATGCCTGTTCATCGTGACGTTCGGTAGTGGTCAATAGTAGACCCTGTAGCCAATATGGCGCGGCTCAACGGTCAAAAGTGGGTGCACGATCGGAGGTCCAGGGGCGGCCGGCCTCCTTACCCTCGCTCCTGCTTATATCGCGCGCTTTTCAAAAAACTTCTTTCTCGAAATCATTTGCAGCGTATTTCACTCTTGATTACCGTGCTGCAGACATGGAATCTTTGCATATGTGCCAAAATTATACTTGTGCGGGTGTTTAGGGGGAGAACGTGATTGAACTACAAAATAAACATCATCTTGATCAGGGATGATGACTACAATGTAAAAATCCGATGGGCTGTTGTACTGACTGTTTACTCATATCTGCTGGGTTGTGTGATGCGTCTCGAAAGCGGATGATTGCAAAACGTGGGGAAACTGAAATATCCATAGTTGAAGAACTTTAGTTTGTGTTTCAGAATGAGTGCTATTTTTTGCGCATTTGTGCATCTGGAAGTCGATATGTTGTCTTGAATTCATCGATTGCTGTTTATCCGTGGTCATAGGCATTGAGTGCTGGTGTCTGCTAAATAGTAAAATGTAACGTTACATATCGGTGCCGGGGGAAAACTCTGTGTGTGTTGACTGGTACATGTAAAATAACTATTATTGCTAATTAAGTGCAGTGCTCCATCAAGCTCACTATGAGATTCGTGCTCGTAAAGTATTACATGCTGAATACATAGTGTCACTTTTCTTTGCGTTCTTGTGCAGTTTCAGTTGCATGTTTCTTGCTCAGTGCCTTTATAATCATGCCATTATTTGCGAAGCACGAACCTCGTTGGGGCCTCCATTATGTTACGGGGTATCTTACTTAAACTGCTGAGTACCCGTCGTAACATATTTGCCACTTAATATCCTAGTTGCCTAACTTTAATAGCTTAGTTCTATGCGTTAAATGCATTACAAATAGCCGGAATACCAAAGGAATATTATTTTAAAGAGCCTTATATCTCAAGGCTTTATTGAAGTTGCGATTAATATAATATTATGTAATTTAATGAATGAGTTAGTGAGATATTAAGTAACCGAATGAGATATTAAAATAAGGATTACTGAAAGTAGAATGTGTTAATTATAGAATAAGAGACAAGAGATTAGTGTAGTAATATGCCCAATCTATGCCGTGCAGTTATATGTGTTATGTATGCGATACATACATGCTGTGCTATGCGCGTGATATGTATGCCTGTGAGCGCACGACTGTAACTGCGACTGAAGTGTAAAACGCTAATCCCGGTGCAACTGACTGTAAAGTGCGTTGATGTTAGTTTATGTATATGCCATGCTTTTTATCTATCACTCAGCTGGTTGGTTGCGCTGGATTGAATGCTCCGCCTATTAAGTGATTACGGTAATCGATGCCAGATGGCTACCGTAAACCTGATAAACCTAATAAACCTAATAATCCTTGCTTAAGATATATGCCCGTATCACTTTATGTTACGGGGTATCTTACTTAAACTGCTGAGTACCCGTCGTAACATATTTGCCACTTAATATCCTAGTTGCCTAACTTTAATAGCTTAGTTCTATGCGTTAAATGCATTACAAATAGCCGGAATACCAAAGGAATATTATTTTAAAGAGCCTTATATCTCAAGGCTTTATTGAAGTTGCGATTAATATAATATTATGTAATTTAATGAATGAGTTAGTGAGATATTAAGTAACCGAATGAGATATTAAAATAAGGATTACTGAAAGTAGAATGTGTTAATTATAGAATAAGAGACAAGAGATTAGTGTAGTAATATGCCCAATCTATGCCGTGCAGTTATATGTGTTATGTATGCGATACATACATGCTGTGCTATGCGCGTGATATGTATGCCTGTGAGCGCACGACTGTAACTGCGACTGAAGTGTAAAACGCTAATCCCGGTGCAACTGACTGTAAAGTGCGTTGATGTTAGTTTATGTATATGCCATGCTTTTTATCTATCACTCAGCTGGTTGGTTGCGCTGGATTGAATGCTCCGCCTATTAAGTGATTACGGTAATCGATGCCAGATGGCTACCGTAAACCTGATAAACCTAATAAACCTAATAATCCTTGCTTAAGATATATGCCCGTATCAATTATAGCCTATCCAAGGTTTCCTGTTAGTCACAAAATCTTTTGGCGCGCAATTTGAATTCAAACCAGAATTTGGCGCGCGTTAAAATTCATTTGAATTAACATTTCGGGAAATCACTTGGATAACACATGTACAGGTTGTCCCATTTAGAATTCACGTTTTATTCGCCAAAGACGGGGGAATTCCACTTTTCCCTCCCCTCCTCGTCCGCTAGTGGTGAAGGCTATGATTTAATTTACCAAAATGTAATTACACTTGTATTTTTATTGATGACTACACTTTTGTTGCATACAACTACAGAATATCAAAACAGTGATTAATCTCAATCACATACCATAGTGATCAGTTTTGAGATTAGACTTGTTGAGTAAACAAAACACCATAACGTAAAGTTTAGTTCATGTAACAATAACTATTAAAAAAAACTGAAAAAGCTAGAAAGCATTCGAGCACGTGAAAAAAAGGTTTTTGCGGATTAAAAAAAGATTACAACATGAGTGCACACTGAAAAGATATACATTATGCAAGTTACATTATGTAGGACAGGAAAGTAAAAATACTTGAATGAACAGAATCATTTTCAACAAGTTATATGTCAAAGTTTCTGATAGTTTTAGTTAGTCACAGAAGGCTTTTCGTCATTTCGACATACTGAACGATGGAAAATAGAAGGATAAAAGGTTGTTAATAGTATAGTGAGATATGGTGAATAGTGTAATATTAGAGAACGACAATATGGAAATTAAACAGGCATGGTAAAGAATATGTGATATACATGAAGATTGACAACTCAAACTCGAGTTACATATTTTGTGAAACTGGACGTACTTTTCATATTCACATACTGATTGTGGAAAAATATTACAAAACTTTTTATAAATCACTCTGATAAACGACTACATGGGTTTCTTCTGCGTGAAATCGTAGGGTGGCGGTGGGTCTTCTTGTTGTTTCGTAACTGGGTGCTCACGAAAGAATATCACGTCGCGTCTGAATTTCGAAGTTGGATTCATTGCTAACTTACATCTGATTATGTACGTACATATAATACGTGTATTTCTATGTAACATACTGATAAATGTATGAACTGTATGGTAATGAATAATAAAATTAAATGGCTCATAGGAATGATTGGATGGTTGACTGTTACAGTTTCATTTTACGCAGAAGTAAACTCCGTCTCTGGATTTTTCTCAGTCTATCTCTAAATTGCCCACAAAAAAAGAAAAAAAATCCACCCACACAATTATATACGGGCGTTGTCTTGGGGAACTCTCAAGAATTTTATTTGTACACATAAAAAATTGGTTATCGATGAAAATTTTTAAACATTTGGTTGGGTACAAAAAATTGTTTTTATGAATCCTACAAATAGAATTCTTTAGACGACTCTGAACGCACCATACGGAATCGTTGACTCACTTTGGTTTTAGGTCAGGGACTATACTGGCACTGCAGACCAGCGACCAGCTTTGATTGGTCATCAGTTGAATCAGCTTCAGCATCAGAAAACGTGCTTCGTCCCTAAAAGGATGAACTGATAAAAATAAATATTAGCATAAACCTTTTTGGTGAGACCGTGTAGTTTTGAAATACACATTCTTCTGGAATTATTATTTTTATTATTATTAATTATTTATTTATTTATTTATTACCTGTCTTTGTTGGCCGTGAACAGACCTCCTTCAGACCAAGGCTTGCCCTTCAGCTTCCAGTAATCTCGTTGACACTCGTCGGACCTGCGGCGCGCCATCGTACCTTGCAGTGTCGGCAGCTCTGCAATACACTCACTCACTCACTCACTCACTCACTCACTCACTCACTCACTCACTCACTCACTCACTCACTCACTCACTCACTCACTCACTCACTCACTCACTCACTCACTCACTCACTCACTCACTCACTCACTCACTCACTCACTCACTCACTCACTCACTCACTCAATAACCTTTAGATTGTACTTCCCAGTTGCCAGAAACGAAGTGATCGATTATTTTCACAATATCGTAGGTGCCATTGACTACCTCGATCATGTCGTTTGCTGATCGAGTGATGGCCATGTGCTTAGTCGTCATTGACACACCCTGGTAGAACACAAGCGTGTGACCGTCATCTGCAACAAGTGAGTGAGTGAGTGAGTGAGTGAGTGAGTGAGTGAGTGAGTGAGTGAGTGAGTGAGTGAGTGAGTGAGTGAGTGAGTGAGTGAGTGAGTGAGTGAGTGAGTGAGTGAGTGAGTGAGTGAGTGAGTGAGTGAGTGAGTGAGTGAGTGAGTGAGTGAGTGAGTGAGTGAGTGAGTGAGTGAGTGAGTGAGTGAGTGAGTGAGTGAGTGAGTGAGTGAGTGAGTGAGTGAGTGAGTGAGTGAGTGAGTGAGTGAGTGAGTGAGTGAGTGAGTGAGTGAGTGAGTGAGTGAGTGAGTGAGTGAGTGAGTGAGTGAGTGAGTGAGTGAGTGAGTGAGTGAGTGAGTGAGTGAGTGAGTGAGTGAGTGAGTGAGTGAGTGAGTGAGTGAGTGAGTGAGTGAGTGAGTGAGTGAGTGAGTGAGTGAGTGAGTGAGTGAGTGAGTGAGTGAGTGAGTGAGTGAGTGAGTGAGTGAGTGAGTGAGTGAGTGAGTGAGTGAGTGAGTGAGTGAGTGAGTGAGTGAGTGAGTGAGTGAGTGAGTGAGTGAGTGAGTGAGTGAGTGAGTGAGTGAGTGAGTGAGTGAGTGAGTGAGTGAGTGAGTGAGTGAGTGAGGGAGTGAGTGAGTGAGTGAGTGAGTGAGTAAGTGATTGAGTGAGTGAATCAGTATGTATAACACTCGTACAAACTATTCGAATGAGTTTCGGTGTCAATATTCTTGGTTGTCTCGAGTGCAGTGCGCACCATCCAGCCACTGGCCAGTAGATCGTCCATTATATGGCAGAATAATGAGGCACCTGTAACATGGTTCATCATGATTATTTCAGCTGGCATAGTTAAATTTGCTACGTGTTGTTTGTAAAACCAACTGAGTTCAATGCATTTCGTGGTTTTTTACTATAAACTAATCATAATATCTGGCGTGTTTGGATATGAAGTGATATGCATCTTTCATTACTGTGCCATACATTAAACTAACCCTCACAAGTGCTGACGAATACATTTCCCTTCAGTTTGATATTAGAGTGGTCCTCGAAGACGGCTTTTTTCTGGATGCCTTTGGGCCAGTGGCTGAAAGAAGGTTTAGGTTCATAGAAGTTCTTCAAACGTTTAATATATCAAATTAAATTTTTCTTGAAGCTCCCAATCAGTTCAGTACCAGTGGCAAAAAACATGGTATCGTATGGTCAGCAATCAAAATAATAGTCTTGAGAGAAGAAAGACCGTGGCTAAGATATTACAACTTCATATGTAACATGAAAACATGAGAGCAAAATAAAAATTACAAATAAATTTTTTTTTGGAAAATAAATTGTGAAAAGGCATTTTACAGACTCTCTATTTAAAGATAAATGACATTATTATGTAAACCAACGTTTCTATAGAGTGTTGAATAGTCTCGATTGTAGGACACTGAAAACCAAGTGTTCGAATTTTGTCGGGCCCGCGAAGCGCGATCATTGCGTACTTGGGCTTGTTGTTCAAACTCTGAAACTTTGCGTGAGTGATTGAGTGAGTGAGTGAGTGAGTGAGTGAGTGAGTGAGTGAGTGAGTGAGTGAGTGAGTGAGTGAGTGAGTGAGTGAGTGAGTGAGTGGGTTAGTTCTACCTGTTTCTGGAAGAACAAGTTGTCTATGTTACTTCTCGGATTAGCCGACCCGATATAGACATATCCGGATTCATGCAATCGTGAGATAATCTTCAGTAGTACGGCACGTGCCTTGACAAACTGAAAACAATAACTTTTGGCTAAGTATACGCCTGAATCTGTAATCTGAACTATTAAAACTGAAGTGTGACTGAGCACGGCTAATTATATCCATTATACCCATATCATATCATATGTATATATCATTATATCCATTGTATGTATTTGGCTTCACATTGTTAGAATATTTCGTAATAAGTACAACCATTCCGCGAACATTTCACAAAAAAAACATAATTGAAGAAACAAATTAATTGATAGACTAACGAGTTTCCTGCATGCATTTCCCTGATACGCCCACGGTGAGCCCTTTATCGTCACGTCCCATGCCACTTGCCCTCGTTCACCTTTGATTTCCTGCAAACACGTGTGTCGTCTTAACATTGCAAAAGGTAAAGCTTGGTCAGGGTATCTTGTTACTAATTTCTTTCCTGAAAACTTTATACTGAACAATTTGTAAGTTGAACATGTTTAGTATGTTATACAGATGAAGTGTGAACAGCTGAAATTTTTGAACAAGTTTGAACGCGCGCCGAAATTTGAATGCGCGCCAAAAGATTACGGTAAAAATTTCAGAGTAACGAGAATCTGTGACCAGACTTTAGCCTGGTAATGTCTGGCCTCAGTTTCAAGTTACCCCGAATAGTATACCGTAATCATTTTTGGCGCGCATTCAAATTTCGGCGCGCATTCAAAATAAACCAAAATTTCCCAGCGTTCGCACTTGCCCGTTCGCACTACATCAGGACAACATGCTAAAAACAATCCAGACTCATAAATCGTGCAGTAAAAGGTTCTCAGAAAACAATTTAGTAACAAGATACCTTTACCAAGCTATATAAAGTTTGGCTCCTTGCAAACCTAGGTACCTATAGTCACATCTGGTCGCGTATAAATAAAGAGAGAAGTGTACAAATAAAGAGAGAAGCGTACAAATAAAGAGAGAAGCGTACAAATAAAGAGAGAAGTGTACAAATAATGAGAGAAGTGTACAAAGCTATATTTTACTCTAAATGTCCTGCGGCTACAAACTATGTAGTCACTAGTTCAGCCTAAGTTTACAAAAAAAAATATATATAATTTCTTATAAACCTAAAATAAAAAAAGCTTGTTATGTAACCTTGATTGACTCTTGCATATCGCCAATAGCATCGATCACGATCTCCTTGGCTTCAGGAGGCACACCGACCAGCTTGATTTTATCCGTAGAGCTCATGCCCACGCAGAAAACACTCTCCGTGTTTTTCTCGCTCTGGGAATTGAGTGAGTGAGTGAGTGAGTGAGTGAGTGAGTGAGTGAGTGAGTGAGTG
>OZ038442.1:12160680-12180860 GCA_964036265.1 Daptonema setosum | reverse complement strand
GTGAGTGAGTGAGTGAGTGAGTGAGTGAGTGAGTGAGTGAGTGAGTGAGTGAGTGAGTGAGTGAGTGAGTGAGTGAGTGAGTAAGTGAGTGAGTGAGTGAGTGAGTGAGTGAGTGAGTGAGTGAGTGAGTGAGTGGGTGAGTGAGTGAGTGAGTGAGTGAGTGAGTGAGTGAGTGAGTGAGTGAGTGTGTGAGTGAGTGAGTGAGTGAGTGAGTGAGTGAGTGAGTGAGTGAGTGAGTGAGTGAGTGAGTGAGTGAGTGAATGAGTGAGAGAGTGAGTGAGTGAGTGAGTGAAAGAGTGAGTGAGTGAGTGACTTGCAGGTGCCAGCATTGATGTGCCCTCCGTATTCCCATTCATGCTACTGCCACCCACCGATCACTACGTCACCTACGATGGATCGTTTACGTATCCGGGATGTTATGAGACGGTTACATGGGTGATCATGAACAAACCCATATTCATCAGTCAGCAACATGTCAGTTCACTCACTCACTCACTCACTCACTCACTCACTCACTCACTCACTCACTCACTCACTCACTCACTCACTCACTCACTCACTCACTCACTCACTCACTCACTCACTCACTCACTCACTCACTCACTCACTCACTCACTCACTCACTCACTCACTCACAGTTCAAACACTGGACCGAACTGCGACGCACCAAACGAGAGGAGGAGCCTCAACTGATGATGGAGAATCACAGGCCGATCCAAGAGACCAACAGTCGACTAGTTCGAACCAACATTCAGTTCAGGACAAAGGTTGGACAAGGAATCACTCACTAAAAATTCCTTGAACCTAAAAATTTTAAATTACGTTGATAAAAAGTTAGAAATTGGAAATTTTAGCGAAAGTGGGGATGCACACTCACAGTCATGCACATACATACCGATGTATATCACGGGTTCCCCAGGCCAGTAGTAAAATATGCGTGACATAAATGTTTTTTAATGATAGTTTCATTCTATAATTATAATAATAAATCAATTGATATTTCAATAAAATAATTGCAGCAGGACGCAGCGTGTATCTACAAGGACATGTACTACCGTCGCAACCCGCATCGCAGTGCCGCCAACCGTCAGCCAATCGACGGGCACTCGGACTACGTAAAACGCGATTCCTCCTCGTCAGCACTCATCTCTGAGAAACAACAAGAAAAATCTGAACAGGACAAACAGAAAACATTAATTGAGAAGTAGGGAAATTCGGGTGTGAGAATTCGCTGATGATCTATTAGCACTGGCGGACGAGCCAATCCTACAAAGGGAGGGAATTTTTGTCAACGAGAGGGCATTATCAGTTTTGAGGCCATTTTACAAACACCATATTGTTACAAACAAATCACACTTCTTGGAACTGCCAAAGTGAAGGGAATTAGATTGGTTCTTTTTTTCGTCCGCTAGTTTCTACTAAAGGTTGACCACAATGGGTCACGAAAAGTTGAATTATCACAGCAATAAGTACGCAAATTAATAACTTAGTGAATTCTCACCAGATGATTTCTCGATATATTCGCAGTTTATAGTGCATTTGTCATTGCTCAATAATCATGGTCTCCAGTTAATATATTCGGCAGCAAATACCATAATTAGAACCTTGAAAGTACTTTTGTATTCTATAATCCCGATTATATATACTTAGTCAAAAAAATAATATCCAGTTCCTGAGATCTCCTTTCCGATTCGCGCTGATCTGCCAAATCCCAAATCCTACTATAGCCAAGTCATGGTTTCTTATTACGTTAATTTTAATTGGACAAACCTTGCAGAAAGTGAACGTAATGCAAATGCAAGAAGATGAACCGCTGAAAATTTTTACCGGACAAAAAGTTGGTGACCGTTGAAAGGTTTAAAAAAGTACTGTGAAAGTTAATAACAAGAAACACTGACTAAGCCATGTCTATTTCAGTACTAAAATATTTACTTTTGAATTGCCGTGCTATGGATAAAATTCAGATATAATTTTTCTTAACTGCTCTTCTTTGTGTTGGATAATTTGTTATTTGATTTTAGCAGAGTTTTCTATGTATTATTATTTATTGACATTTGATAATCGTTAATACATTTTGATATAGAACAAGCAATAACCGTTAGGGTGCTTTCAGAGTCCGAAGAATAGTAAATAGGAAAAGAGAGGAGAAAGTAAAAATGGAATTTTTTAGAAGAAAACGTTTAGCCTGAAATAATATGAATTCGTTCCTGGAAAACTGTTTCGGTCTTACAAGTTGAGACTTTAGTTGTACTCTACTTGGGACCCTGAAAAGACTCTTATCATCCAAATCTCGGTACTCACTATTTATTCTTTATTTTCTTGTATTTATACACTTTCCATTTTATATTATTTGGTGCTGTTCGATCTTTCGTGTGTTCGTAGATGATTTATGAGTGTGAATAAACCAACAAAACAAACAATGTTTTAATTTTTTTCATAAATTCGTCTCAATAGGAAATAGAAATCAAACACAAATATAAATACATTTTTATTTGGCAAATGATGCAAACAATGTTCTACAAAGACTTTTGTGCGACAGTTGTTTTCCTTCTTATAAAGCTGTAAAGTTGTGCACTGTCAAAAATTTTCAGCTTTCTGAAATTTTACAGGTTTCATTGAAAAATGATTACTAAACGCCAACACCTACCAATGCCATCTCTAACCATGAGCGAAATGAATAGTAAAATTCCTTGGGTGTGTTTGAAAGATTACCTTTCAAGATTTCATTGATAAACAGTGTTGTTTCAGTGTGGGTGTTTACTACACATGCTCAGGATTTAGATGCTCTGATTGGCGTTCACACGGTTTGTTCAAGGTGCATTCATAGTCCAGTTGAAAGTTGCCTTTTTGAAACTTGAATTTGAAAGATAATTCTGGAACGTCAGGAAAGATTCAGTCAGAGAGATCGGAGAGAAAAGTTTTGCAACTCGCCTATGAAGCCAACCAACCTCACAAAGCATATTTCACGTAAACCGCAGACTACAGTTGTATTTTCCCAAGAGTTGAAAAAACCTTCCTTTCCAATGAAAAGGTTTTGCACAAACTTTTTATCACAAACTCCCCGAGAGCTTTACAAATACCTCAGACCTGCGGACACGACATGGATCGGGGTCGGGCTATGACCGATGCCTTACTTCGTTTGCCGGCATTCACCAACACCATCCGACGAAATAGCACGAACGTCAGTAGTACCAGAATCTGGCAGAAGGCCAGGTAGAGCCAGATTATTGAAAGTACCGTAATGCCAGTGATCCAGCACACGACATTGCATACCGTAACCAGTGGCGATGATATACCGTACCAGGTTACGGTAATGGCTGAGGGTGACAGCACGATCACTTGCAGTTGCTTGATGGAGAGCATCGGTAGCAGGTGCATTGCCTGAAGTTAGTCTACATTCATTCAAAAATATATAAACATTTTAATTGTTTTATATTTTGGCGTACACTTTTTGGTACACATTTTGGTGTACATGTATGTTAGTCTAGCTAGACACATATCTTAGTTTGTCTAGTATGTCGGATGTCAGCTTCGAAAACTGGTGGTCCTGTGTTCGAAACCTGACTAATAATGCCCGGAGCTGGATGCTTTGATATGTATAGTGTTCAATAAAAGACTTATCAGGTATGTTATTAAAGTCCCCATAAAATCTTGCAACTCCCCGAATCATGTGAAACATGAATTACACTAAAGCGTAAGAGTTGCTATCTTCGATTGATAATAGCCCTGTAGACACTGAAAATCAGAGGTTCAATAAAAAGTGGAAGCGAATTAGCAAATTATATATTCCAACCATCATAGATAAAAAAAAATTTACAAGAAGTAGAAAGAAAGTTGGTTGAAATTGATATTATTTTGTACTTTTTTTACCAATTAGCAAAACATAACAACCAACGTGAAAGTAAATAATATCACACACCACGCGGGAAAGGAATAGATACCCGAGACACGGATGACCTAATGTCCCAAAGTGATGTTTGTTTCATTATACATTTGTACGTACATACGAATGTATTAAAGAACTGAACGTGAAAGTAATGGGGGTAAATAAAATAAATACTTTTTTGGATAAGTAAGTACATGTGGGAGACAACAAAATCTCATTTATAAAAAGGGGGACAATGAAAATGATAAGCACACTGCAACTCAAATGAAACTAACGGCGCTGTGTTGAGCTCTCGTGGGTTTGGACTATAAATGGCGAAGTAAAGCCCGTACGTTGTTTCAGCAAGCGAAATTATGGCCCAAAACGTCTGAAAATGAAACATCACTAACTTCAACGCGACTCCGTAGACACCATCGTTCAACATAGTGTAATACGGGGTGATGATGATTGATGCGCGTGTTAACACTGATTGTGTGATGTTTCATTATCAGACGTTTTGGGCAGCATTTTGTTCCAGGAACAACATACTGTACTGTATGTGCAAGAGCATAGATTCAACGGAACTAACTTTGCGGTGCATGTTATATCAATCAATACACTTGCGTGCATTGTGTTCTAATAAGCAAATCAACTCTCGAAACCCGTTTGCAAAATAATACATATCCCAAAGGTTTATGTCTGATTCCGCCCTAATAGCGATCAAAATTACCGTTATCTAGTTTCCTCAGACCCGTTAACATGTGAATAAGCGAACACAAAACAAGTTTATAATACTGCTTTTGGAATGGAATTTCTCATTTCTCATATTTAGTCCACAGTGGAGCAACTAAAAACGCGTACCCCAGTCGTAGTCATCATGATACTATTCTTCAGGTACGAAAACACTATTCGATTCAACACTGGCGGACGAGCCAAACCTCCAAAGGGATGGGAATCTCTCCCAAGAGTGAGGAATTCGCAGAAATCAGGGGACTTTGTTGACACCTTGAGTATAAAAATGTTTTTTTAAACGGCCAAAGAGGGGGAATTCCACTTTCCCTCCTCTTCTCGTACGCTAGTGCACTTCGATGTTGATGTCTCACATTCCCACATTTGCATACCGTAGGTGTTCTATTCCATAACAATATGTGATTTCCTAATAAAGGAGAAGTATCTGCTACCGTGGTAACCTGTTTTCCATGTATGGCACCCTTACAGTAAACGCATCCAATGATGGTGAGCAACGGTAATGGCAGTAGTGTGATAGTCGTACTCAGTAGTATCGTACATCCGACGATACACACCAGCCACATGGCTGAGATCCACTGATCACATGTGCTCAGTTGGTATACGGTTTCGGAAAGTGAGCCCTGGGTAAGTGTGCCAAAAAGTCAGTCAGTCAGTTAGTCAGTCAGTCAGTCAGTCAGTCAGTCAGTCAGTCAGTCAGTCAGTCATTCAGTCAGTCAGTCAGTTAGTCATTCAGTGAGTTAGTCAGTGAGTTAGTCAGTCAGTTACCCATTCAGTCAGTTAGTCAGTCAGTCAGGTCAGACAGTCAGACAGTCAGTCAGTCAATGAGTCAGTGAGTCAGTCAGTCAGTTAGTCAGTCGGTTAGTTAGTCGGTCAGTCAGTCAGTCAGTCAGCCAACCCTCTTTCGTCGTTCGGCACTACTGAGATCGATCCTGACTTTGGGTGGTACAAGCATGGTACCATTCATAGATGCCAGCGCCATCTGCAGTACGGCATGCTTGTGTATCGTGATGACCCTGAAATTGTGAATGGTTATAGGTTCACTGAATAGACGACATTTCCAACAAACACACACTGGGAGTCCACATTTACTGGGAATTTTTTACATGATTAGCGCATCATTAAAAACCAAAAATAACTTTAAAAAAATAAAAAATAAAAGATTCCGTTACCGAGCGATATTCCATTTGGACACGAAACAAAGGTTGACATTAGTAAGTTCCCATATCGTACGATGAGCTAGCTTGTTAGTTAAAAACACATACAGAAGCAAATGAACAAGTCAATAAAAGCTGATTGAATGGTTACCATAAAGCATTTAGTGATTCAAGTGAGTAACACCCTTCCCAGCTTTTCATCCGGTGTAAAACACCATAGCACTGTTAAACGATATGATGATTAGTCAAAGAACTCAACTTCCTCGGCTTGACATAATGCCCAGATGATGTTTCACTTTTGGAAAATTTTGAAATGCACGTTGCTCACTGGAATCACGAGTGGGATCGACTCGCACTTCAGCTAGAGTGCTAAGTTAAGGCTAAGCCAAATAAAGTGCTAACTTTATGCTAAGCCAAAACAAGTGCTAAGTTAGGGCTAAGCCAAAGCAAACGGTATCGCGGTCAATGACTCAAACTTACGGCATATTCTCTTCTCCATCCTCCTCCTCAGCTGGTGGACTGAAATCCGGTCACCATTGGTGAACTTGATCAGGTAACAATGTAAATTAGCGCTCATTTGTATTTACTCGCATAATAGTTTATGGTTTTGAAATCAAAGATTGCGGATGAAGGAAAATGCCCATTTATGTGATGACGCTTGGATTAATTCTTGCTTCATATTGTTAAAAGTGATTCAGTTAATGGTATATTTCCGATCATACACAGATTCAAACAACACATGAGTAAATTATACAAAACCTTGCCAACAATTATTGCATCAATGTTAACTTATTTATTTTCCATTCATTTTATTCCATTTCATTTTCTTATCATGGACTACATAGGGGACCGTCTGTCCAAATAGGGACTATGTATTTTATCCGTCTTTAGATCATTAGAAATAGGGACAACCTGTGTGATGGTGAGGCGGACTCGATGAGAGTGGGTCGCTCCTCATCATGACTGCTCGTCTCCCTACTGGACGAGTTGCTGCTCATCGAATCCCGCTCCGCATCTGCATTCGCTCCGTAACGGGCGGCCAGTCGGCGTTGCTCCGTCGGGATCAACCGATGCTCCACCATTGACATTGGATCCTACAAAATGTATAGTCGATGATTTGCTCATTTTGAGCAAGGTGTATGTACGTCAAGTCGTCAGGTTTAGTAATGAATCGCGTGTAACAAAGTCTGCGGTTTATTACCAAAGCTGACTATATTATAGAGAAAAACATTTGGTGCAAAATATCTGGCTTGGCACAAAATGAGTCAAGAATGAAATAATCGAAGAAATGCATTCAGGATTATGAAAAAGGTTATTGGTTTTATATGCAATATGAAACTACAGATGTCGGCGATCCAGTAATAAATTCGATGGCAAATTATAGAAGGGTAAAAACAATTTGAACTCAATCAAGCGTTTCACTTGCGTTTTACTTCAATTGAACGTGAAAAAAGGCAAACGCAAACTTCAAATTTAGTTATAAAAACTACTGAGCATGAAATCTTCTCTAATCAAATAAATATTTTAGTATCCACAAATGCATTGGTCTACTATGATGATGTAGAGTCAGTGCAGCGGGTTATGTCACTGCCATACGGACTATAATTGACCACAGTAATTGCAACCGAACTACGTGACGCACTTAGAAACGTAATAGATTGCACAGTAATCAATGGTTTTCTATTCATCAGTCGACGATTGTGTGATACAAAGCCGTCTTATCTTAAAGAGGCAAGGAGAAGCCAAAATAATGCACCACCAAATTGGTGGCACCAAAAAATACATTTTTTGGTTTTGATGATGATCAATGATCAACCTCAGCAGTATCTTTTTACTATTATAGCCTGTGCAAATTGACTGATCTTTTCGTCTAAATGCCATCAACTGAGCGTTACTTAACGAACAGTACTTGTTTGATAGAATAAGGTGCCAGAGTGATGACGATGGTGTGTCCCTTACGATGATTGCGTGTCCAACAAATGACAGTATCAACTTAGCCCAGATAAGGAACATGTAAGGATAAGGACAGAAACATCTATATGTTTTTATTTTTCTGTTTCTAAATTAGAAAGCTCGCCCTTTAGAACGCTTGTGTCATTTTCTGAGCTTTTCTAATGAATAAAAACCTCTCACTCAATTAACTTATCACGGATACACAGAGTACCTGAGGTAATTTCAGATTATATAACGCTTGAAGAACCAGCAGTAAGCATCTTATCTCATAAATAAGGACAGTTATTTATGTAAAAGATTGATTGAAAGAGCGCTGCACCAGATTGTACAGGATTATCGGGAACACAAAGTTAGGCAACTAATCTTATCGGCTTACTCATACCCGTGGCGTTATTATTATAGAGATTGGGAGAAGATTCGAGGAAAAGCATAATTTCCGGCTGATAATAACTAAGATAATAATAAATACAATATAATCTGAAATAACAAGTCATGTGACTTCATACGGACTTTCCATGTTTTTGTAGATCAGATCAGCATTATTAACATAAATATTGGGAAATAATGAATAAAAAATTAAAGAAAAACTCAAGCTTCACTCTTTCCATCTGTTTTAAAGATCAGCTTCAATACTCTTGGAATCGGTGCAACTATTTCTTGTCGTGAACATTTTTCCTGCTTGTGTAGCAGTACATTAATGCCTATCAACCATGCATGGCATCATAAAGTCCGTGTTGGGTAGGTTGACTATGCAGTACTGTAAAACAAACAGTCGGTTATGTAATTACTATTTAGAAAACATGTATGTACTACATACATATGTAGGTATGTATGTATGTACTGTAGCACTAGCGGAAGAGTGAACAAATGCGACGGGAATTTTCCCAACGAGGTGAAAGCAGCAGTCTTGAGCTTATTTTGTCTAAGCCTTCGAGAAACTAACTCTGCTGTTTGAATTTTACTTCTCCAATAGTGGTGCCTAATTTGTTCTTGATGTTCTTGAAACATGCTTTTCCCCAATTTTTATATCAATTCTAGCTGTTTTTACTTGACTATTTAATTTTATTGAGATTGTTGTTCATTAGTTTTATCTAGAAATTTTTTTGACTTATATTCCCGTAGTCAACCAATTTCCGCTGCTACTACGAACAATGGGCAAAGCTTCATCAACCATTAGAGTCGATAATTTTATTCGTGTATCGTTCCTGTCGTTTTCGTCGGGTTCAGAAAGTGCAACACACCGATCTGAAAGATCTAATTTTTAACTGAATTGTATGCGGAACTAGAGCCAACGAAAAGGAAAGGAAGTGGACAGGAATGAGAATTCCGGCTTTTTAATAACATTCATGAAACGCATGTATCCTCTAGCATTTACGAATTTCAATTGTGTAATAACCGGTTGATTACTTACTATTCTGATATGGGTGTTTGAATATAAATATCAGATTTCATATGAAATTTCTTTGTACAACTACACTTACGGTAGGT
The DNA here is from genome assembly GCA_964036265.1 of Daptonema setosum. Classification (NCBI taxonomy): domain Eukaryota; kingdom Metazoa; phylum Nematoda; class Chromadorea; order Monhysterida; family Xyalidae; genus Daptonema; species Daptonema setosum. The sequence goes on along the minus strand of OZ038442.1, from coordinate 12,171,650 downwards.
AGCTGAGTTGAATAGAAAATATTCACTTCCAAAAAGTGATTTTCGCATTTACAGTAAAATAAACCAGAATGGTGCTAGATCAATGTAAGTGTTTACGAGTTTTATTATGCAAGAACATGCATGTCACGTGATATCGAGCCAGGAGCTATTCAATATCACAAAGAGCATATACTCTGCTCGCATTTCACGATTATTCGATACTTAATCAAAATTTTCTAACAATCATAATTTTTACGACGTAAAAATGTACTCAAATTTGTCCCCAATTGCATAAAAAAATTTAAAAATCCATATCGACTCAATTTTTGGTAATACACACTAAAATTACAAGTCAGATTCGAAGATGATATGAGTCATACCACCGATGAAGATACCAAAAAAAAATATTGGTTAATTTGAAAATATTAATAATATGAATTGAAAATAATAAGGATGAGAAAAATAAAAATAACTTTTTTTCAATGGCTCAGATGGAGCATCTCAAGCGTGATGGCGAGTCATGCTGGTTTATATAAAGATGTTCTCAGACTGTTCGTGATAATTAATTGGCTTGATTGATTGTGAACTAAGTATCCAAGTTGTCAAGTTTAATAATAGCAAAAACAAAAAACGTTGAGAAAATTTCAAATGACATGCAATGTAATTTTCAAATAAGTATTTTTTGTCCATGAGCAATTCAAGAACTTGATAAACACGAAAACCATGAAAAAGACCTGTGATACTGAAATAAAGCTGATTTGGGTGTCCCGTCGTACCTGTAATAATGATGTACAGGGTGTACGTTTCCCACAATGTACAGTATTAAAAATGTTATTTTTTAGAGCAAAAGAAACAACATAATTTATTCTCACAGTTTGAAAATAAATAGGGATGAGAAATGATGTGGTTGCGAGTTCATGAAATAAATGAAAGCTTGTAAGTTCAATGATTTTAAGTTCAAATATGATTATTTTGGTGATTTTAAGTTCAATGAGTGTAAGTTCAATGATTGTAAGTTCAAAGATTGTAAGTTCGGTGAATGTGAGTTCAAAGATCTTCGGTTCAAAGATTGTAAGTTCGATGATTGTAAATTCGAAGATCGTAAATTCAAAGATTGTAGATAAGTTCAAAGATTCTAAATTCAAAGTTTGTAAGATCAAATATAGTAAGTTCAAAGATTCTAAATTCAAAGTTTGTAAGATCAAATATAGTAAGTTCAAAGATTGACCTAACCGGTCTGATCTGTGTGTTGGTCCGTCCCGCGACCTGCATCGACTTTTTCTGTTTCCTCCTCATCGACTTCTGATGACGTTTCAGCTGGCGTATGTCGATCAACGAGGTTGTGCGCAACAACGTGTCTGAAAAAGATTTGTTTAACAACAACAACAACAACAACAACAACAACAACAACAACAAAAACAACAACAACAACAACAACAACAACAACAACAACAACAACAACAACAACAACAACAACAACAACAACAACAACAACAACAACAACAACAACAACAACAGCAACAACAACAACAACAACAACAACAACAACAACAACAACAACAACAACAACAACAACAGCAACAACAACAACAACAACCTGGAGCAGAGTTTATGATCGGTTGCAGCGTCATTCGTTGAGTGAGGCTCCGTTTCGTTGTCGCCAGTTGCTGGCATCGACGCGCCATTTTAATTATGATTATATTAATTATTTATAATTAAAATTATGTGTAACTTTTTTTACTTATATTGTAGGATTAACCAGAACATCGCATTTCGCGTGCCGAGGTTGATTCAAATTGATTTGGCAAGTTCCAATTGGTTTGATTGCTGAAAAATGCATTGTTGGTTAGTTTTGTAAAACTAGATAAAATACACTTGTTGATACCAATGTTTCTGATAAACGGTCTCTCAAATAAACGTCACCTTCAATTCATATCTGTATTTTCCCTATCCGTAAGTTCAGTATGCCAGTTTGTATGTTCGTGGCATTTGGGTTGAGTGCGTTAATTAAGGTCGCATTCACTGCATCACTGTGTAATCCAGCGTAGATTATTCCGGAAACATGTACATACAGTCGTGTGTTCACTAATACAGGGATTAACGCAACATACGATTTTTTATATGAATAACGCCATACGTTTCCACAAATACCATTTACAACGACAACAATTTGAAATCAGATTTGCCTTAACCATAAACAAGTCTTTTATAAATCGAAAACTAGTCTTATTATCTTGCATAAGAAAAGAAAACAAGTGAAAAAATAATTTTGTGAAAACCTCATTTTATGAAAGACTGTTTGCTTTCAGTGTTCAGCTTACCCGGACGTTGTTTATGTGTTTCATAGCAAACAAATCCAATCTAATTCAATCAGATGCATGTATTTTATGATAATTGCATTTGTCCAGCTGTATAGTGTTCAGTGCTGAGACTGGGTCGGAACAAACAAACCATGGTTCATTGTACAGCGTGTCCCACTCAAAAGTTTCAATGAGAATTGGCTTACATTTTCGATAGAATGGGCCGATTTCAAAACTTTCTACGCTGAATTGTAGAAAATTCTTGACAATTTCGTTTCACGCTTGAAAAAGCTGTTTGACAGCAGTTTTTAGGACAAAAACCCTGAACACCCCTTATTTTCGCATTTTTCACGTGGTTTCCACCATTATCATGTTACTGTTATATCATGGGGCAGCACTATTGTTAAAATGCATTTTTAATTTATGAATTGATACCATAATTCAGCATAAAACTCACGAAAGCATTCATATAATCAATGTGCTGCCATTTTTGGCTGAATTAACCGCAAAATAAAAAAAGTGGCGGCAGTTGACGCACAATCATTTATTGGACGGGAAAGGCTTTGCTCGCTGTAAATAAATACACCTTTGTCGAAAAATCATGTGTACATTTTTAAAACAAACGTTATTAACGTTATTCAATGAAGGTTTGGGGAAGTCTAAATTCATTATAGTACATACATATACAGTGTATGTACATACAGTAGTTATGTATGTACGTATGTAAGTACCGAGTTATTACCGCCATTCTGTATGTACATATTTATTTATATTTCACATACAGGGTGAACACAAATGCAATCTAGTCTGGCATTGAACAACTACTGTGTTTGACACGTCCAACAATAGTGTCTTTTCCTGAGCGAAAAAAAAATCTCTTAACACTGATTTTCGGAAAACCTCCCGTTTTCTGGAAAAGCGAAGTTTGGCACTCTTCAGATCTATCAACTCACTTCACTCAATCGATTACTAAAAGGTGTTTAAGAAATAAATAGTTTAATAAATACATAATTATTTTAAATAAAGACACAACAAACAAATACATATTTATGAAATAAAGACACAATTATTCGAACGTTGTGTTCCCCTGAATATGACAGCTTTTCATCGCGACTCGATTCGTTCAGCGTCTAAGGCCAGATATTTTTTTCGGTCCACCCTGTACATATCCAGCAACTACAATATGCACGTACTGCCTCCCAGATACATAGTTAGTACATTAGGATAAATGAGATAAACCTATTGATTGAATGAAAGACAAGAAAGGCCTGATTCGGAATGGATTGTGGTGAACGTGATAGATTCATGTTTCCTTGACGACCGGACGTTTTTGTCATAAATCCGTAATCGGGAATAAATTATTTGGGCTCATTGATATATAAGCCATCGTGAAGATTATAAGTTAATCGAAAAGTACTAGCTTTCGATCCGTTATATAATTCCCTTCAGAAGCATAATTCTCTAAGTTACTACATGAAATGAGCCCCCTTTGGCCGGTAACATATTGGGATTAATAACCGTGGGGTAATTAATGCACAATGACGCTATCCGTTCAGTCAATCACGTTGATTGACAATGATATTTATTATTGATATCATTTATTAGTGAACGCACAAAGACATTAACTTGAATACAGTAACTCTGATACTTCTGACATCTTACGATACTGTATTGTGTACCCATGCTTTTTATAATAGAAAAAAAAACATATTTTGAAGAGGAAAATATAACATTCGTATAGGAATAGGATAATCTAGTTAAAAAGGGGACTGCATCTCCTGGGCCTGACCATAACGAAGTTAAATAAAATTAAAAATGCTGACATCCACTGCTATGATGGTTAATACGGACACTTTCCTTATTCATACAACAATTAACGTTTTATTAACTAAATGTCTGGCGTAGTAATTTTTTCGTTAAATATTACGAGTTTCATAACTCTATTCATATAAAGAGTTTCTTTCTTTTTGGGCATTCAAGTGATTAATAAAGTGAAATTAAGATACCATAATTAGGAACACTAATGAAGCATCAGACAGCAACCAGACAGACCGTGAAGTATGTACAGTAATTTGTGTCTAGTCAAATCACGCTCTTCAAAGGTCGGGTAGTAAATGAAATGAATATCAGCGATACAGTACGCATTGAAGACCAGTGTAGCGGAACATTGTTTTATCCCTCATTAAATGCATAAAGATAGTGATCGTGATTGAGGAGTGATTGTGTCTCTAGAAAGATGGAGCAACCATGCTCTGTGTTTGAATATCATAAAATAAATGGAGTGTAGTATAGAACGCACCTGATTGAGTCGATTCATGGAAATAAAACAACCGAAATCGGGTCAGCCGTTGAGACAGTGGGACACGAAATAATGTTTTAGTGAAAAATCCCGGTTTTATACTTCATAAACTCGTGAAACGAACTTGAAAATTCTTCTCTATTTGATGAAAGAGTTTTGACACAATTAACTGCATGGTTTTCCAGGCAAAGTTGCCTTTTTTGTACAGGGAACATGTATAACAGGGAATCGGACACATTGCGTGTGACTGGCAATACATAGAATTTCTGATTAGTCCAGAATACCCTGTATTACGTATATACATACTTTTGAAATTAATCATTTTTAAGATTGGGTTCAGATTAAATATGTGTGATCGATATAATCAATAATACATTTTTCGAGAACACATGCAAGTCAGTGAATGTCGATAAGAGGGTATTTTTAAAGATAAAAATATGTATACCGGAGAGCTTCCCCGCAGGTCATAATAATAAATCGAGCTTATTTTAGTGGAACAACAAACAGCATATTAGTTTTTCCTCAGATGAAGATACATCTCGAATGTAAACATACCACAACTGAAGGTTTTTTTGTTAAATTTCAAAGAACACCAGTTTTTTGATTGAAAAATGTTTCCAAAAGGCACGGCTTAAAAATACGTGAATGTGATACAATGAAGTACGTGAAAATAAAGCGGTTTTAATATTAATTTGTGTTTGGTAGCAAACGTATGGTTAGATAAAGTTCCTATTCCAAAAAAAGACGAGCGTCAGACGAAAAATATTTCACACGGCTTCTCTCTTCCAGTATGGCGTGGTAAACAAGCACTTACATACATGTCCATGTACATGTGGCTTTATATTCGGTTTCAGTTTCAACATTTGCATTGAATTGGGAACTAACGACGCGTGAAATGTTGACATTGTGCGGGGGCTTTTTACCACCGATAGTAACGGTACAATATAAAATCATTCTGGGTTTGAGTATATTGCCGTATGTATAGTGGTTCATAAAGTCTTATGTACTCTTATAGAATATACCACATGGCAATGTGAGAAATAGTTAGCTAAATAACAATATAAATTAACATCATGAACTGAATTTACGATTAACACGCATTATAGCTTGGTTTTGTCCACTTGTCACTACTTTTTTTAGAGAACCGTTTACTATACGATTGATTAGTTATACTTGTTCATTAGTACAAATGTAGTGTGAACAGCTGGAAAATTTCGGTTAGTTCGAAAGCGTGCTGAAATTTGAATGCGTGCCAAAAGGATTAAGAGGAAAATTTCGTAGTAACGAGAAACTCTGACCCGACTTTACTACATTGGCACAAACTCACACCAACGCAGTCAGGTGAAACTGATTTTTATTTGTTTGGACTGCATTTTATTTTTCAAGTTGGGTTGTTTATGTTTATAAATGATTACATATTTTCAAAATACCACAGTATTATCAATGAGAATCAATACATGAGAACAATTTTGCGTTTTCTAATGAATAATGAATTTGGAGCCACTCATGAAAACTAGAAAATCACAATTAGAGCCATGAGACAATGGGGATAATTGTTGTTAAGTGTCTGATCACGCCAAGTAATGTTCCTTTTATCAACAGACACAACCATGAAGAGCTGCAAAACAACATGCCGCAAGTTTTATTATTCAATTAACTCAACGGTGCCAAATAATCAATTTTTTACTCTTACGGCAACTATATTTTTGTGTCACCTATTCATATCGTGTACTCATATCAGCGGCCTATTCCTAGCGGCCGTCCCTTGATAACTGACCGGTCCTATCTGAACAAACAACGCGAAAACAGATTGCGGAAAACGGCGTATGTACGGACATTTCAGGGGTCATCAGGTCATCTACCACCCAACCAGAACCATTAAACTGGAACTCGACACCGTTCGTCGGGAGTCGAGACGATTTCATCAGAGGCACCACCAACCACTGGCGGACGAGCCAATCCTCCAAACTGAGAGGAATTTTTTTCGAAGAGGGTGGTATTAGCAGTTTTAGAGCCATCTAGTGAAACCTAAAGCAACATAGTCTACTTTTGGAACAGAAAGAAATATATTTAAATTTTTTCGTTCTTCCACTCGTCCGCTAATATCACCAACATTGACACCTACCGTTTCGAGGACAAGCTACAACAACCCTACATACTGTTTACTCATATTATCTAGGATAAACATCTGAAAATATCTATAAAAAACGTCGAGAAAAATTCGCTCCAACTGAAAACCTTGATATGTAATCGAACGTTCCTTATACTGTTTACTTATATTGTCCAAGATAAACATCTGAAAATGTCTATAAAAATATCGAAAAAAATTCGCTCCAACTGAAAACATTGATCTGTAATCGAACGTTCCAGATCCTGTGGGTGTCGTTTACTACAATTGCCTGGATCCACTGGCGGACGACTAAAACCTTCAAAGAGAGGGGAATTTCTTAGGAGAGGGGGAATTGGAAGTTTTGAATCCAATTCACCTACACCTTAGGGAACAAACTGCATTTTTTACTTTTCAAAAAGGGGGAATTCCACTTTTACCTCCCCTTCTCGTCCGCTAGTGCCTGAATCATAAATTGACACATGAAGGAAGCGTACGGTGGTGCGGTGCCATCAAAGGACCACCAACGAACATGTCGTCCGGACCGACGGCGAATAACGTCTGGTCTAATGCGTAGGGCGCCAGCATAGGAAACTGTTGGACCAGGTTCGATATCTGACTTGATCCATTGATAGTGATTGATATTCAGCTCATTTAAGCTCAATAGTAACGTAAGGGGATAATGATAACTATTTCGGATAGTAATAACTATTTACATAAAAAAATTAGTTGGGCGCATCGGTCGGTCAGTCTGTATGATTCCGCAAGCTGGACAGAAAGCAAAGAAACCCGAGTTTCTTTTCCTCAACTTCCGGTTTTCTGCTGTATTAACAGAATAAAACAGTTTTTATGACTTTTTCCAATACCGAAAAATAAATCTTGTTATCAAAATACCTGTAAATAGTCTGAATTGGATGAAAAACTTAGGCGCCAAAAATATTCTACTTCATCAGTTGTTCCTAATCCTAAATCATTATCCGCTTTATTTTTAACGTTATAACGGCTCACCAGGTGGGTGGTATAATGATACAATGGTACAATGGTACATACATGTACGCTGACACATTTACATTGATGCTGATGGATTAACTCGTGGTCGCATGTTGACGTGTCGTCAACAGCCTACCAACTGACATTTTCCAGTTCAGTCTTATCTTATTTTCATGCAAAAATACCAGCAAAAAATTAATGATAATTTTTTTCTTGTTGACATGAAGCACATCAAAACTGTGTTTGAATTAAGTTAGAGGTTAGAAAATAGAACATTGGCTGATACATGTTAAAGGTGAGAAGAATGAACTGTGAAAAGACTTTTAAAGACAAAAGACATCATGACAAAAGTAAGCTTTGTGAGGTGTCGTTAGAGTGTTACAACAGCTTTGCATGTAAGATTGATTTCAGAGTCCATATAAAGTGAAAAAGAAACGAAAACCTGCAAAACCTTGTACTGAAAAACTGTTTTTCCAGAAACAGAATCAGAAGTTTTAAGGTCAAAACTTCAAAATTGTCTGTTTCTATTTCTTTTTTTCTTTTCCTTGAACTCTGAAAGCACCCTAAGCAAATAATGCCGGTCTCGCGGAGAAGCACCGCATTTATTGTAATCGATCGAAACAGATAAAACATCTGAGCCTATGTAGTTATAGTCCTTGTTCATTAAACCGATAAACAGTCGCCTTTGTATCTTTAAGCAGAAAACGGTTGCAAAAATAAATAATACAGGGAAAACAATAATTTTAAGCTATAGTTCATGGCCCACGGGACACATACATAATTATGCAAGTTTTGGGGCACGTAGAATATTTTTTGTGGAAACAATAGAGTGAAAACAATACCTTTAACCTACACAGGTCACGGCACTAGCGGACGAGAAGGGGAGGGACAAGTGGAATTCCCCCCTCTTTGGCATTTTCAAAAAGTAGACTTTGTTCCCTAAGGTGTAGGTAAAATGGCCTGATTTCTGGAAATTCCCTTCCTCTTTGAGAAAATTCCCCTCCCTTTGGTAGTTTGGCTCGTCCGCCAGTGGGTCACGGGACACTAGTTACATGTTTTTGTTGTTGTTTTTCTGTTCACAGAAACCTGATAAGTATTTATGGTTATCTTGAGAACAGTTAAACTGGAACTAAGCCCGATATCACGATAGTCGGATATAATCTTGAACAACTTCAAACCCATCGATTGTCACAGCCTGAAAGAGCGTTCCACAGTTTCAATACAGTACGGCAACAAGCAAATTTCATTCCCGCCCATTTCTTTCTCTAGTGAAAAAATTGAACTAACCTTTCCATTGACCAACTTTCACATAAAGTTATACAACTTTCAAATCATATAAAACGTCACCACCACTACATCCTGAACTCATAACACCTCATTTCTATACACCCAACGGCTTTTCCTGGTCATCATCACCCACACTGACATTGATTCTATTTCTGACATCTTGTCCTCAACTTCACTGACATCAACCTCAAACCTTGCAACACCTCAACACCGTTGCTCAACTGGTCTCCTACCACCAACTTATGTAAATCATCAACACCCCGAATTCAACCAGACTACGGTAACCTGACCTGGACATCAAACTCGAACGTGACCTTGACTCGAAACAAAAACAACCACAACAAGCAACAACAGCCAACAACAACATTAACAAAATCATCAACAACAACAAACAAACAACACAGCAACAACAACAACAAACCATAAGACAACAATGGCAGAACGCACGGCAAAGGCCAAATCCCAATACGGAACGCCAACACAAGTCAAACGGCTTTTTGATATTGGTCAGTCCGGTCTCACTCACTCACTCACTCCCTCACTCACTCACTTATTCACTCACTCATCCACTCACTCACTCATCCAGATTCGCTAATGCAACGTGTGATGTCCGTCGGTCTACACGGTCAATCACTAACGGCTTCCGTGACCGTTCAAGACATTTTGTGCCTGTGCTCGGCAGCCAAAGACATCTTCATGAAACAACCCGTTCTCCTTGAGATCGACTCACCTGTCACCATCTGCGGGTGAGACTCACTCAATCACTCACTCACTCACTCACTCACTCACTCACTCACTCACTCACTCACTCACTCACTCACTCACTCACTCACTCACTCACTCACTCACTCACTCACTCACTCACTCACTCACTCACTCACTCACTCACTCACTCACTCACTCACTCACTCACTCACTCACTCACTTACTCACTCACTCACTCACTCACTTACTCACTCACTCATTCTCAGCGACACTCACGGTCAGTACGCCGACCTTCTAAGGCTGTTCAGTATCGGTGGCTACCCACCCGAAACCAACTACTTGTTTCTCGGTGATTACGTTGATCGTGGGAAACAGTCATTGGAGACAATACTGTTGCTGTTTTGTTACAAGGTGAGTGAATGAGTGATGGAGTGAGTGAGTGAATGAAAAAGTGAATCTAAGATGTACTTGATGAGAATACTTTCAGGTAAAATTCCCACACAACATGTTCCTGCTACGTGGCAATCACGAATGCTGGGCAATCAACCAGGTTTGTTGACTGAACAAGTCACTACTCACTCCTTCACTCACTCACTCACTCACTCACTCACTCACTCACTCACTCACTCACTCACTCACTCACTCACTCACTCACTCACTCACTCACTCACTCACTCACTCACTCACTCACTCACTCACAGGTATACGGATTCTACGAAGAGTGCCAACGTCGCTACTCTGTCGCCGTGTGGAATTTGTTCAACGAAGTGTTTGCCTGGATGCCTTTTGTGGCTATTGTGGGTGAGTGAGTGATTGAGTGAGTGAGTGAGTGAGTGAGTGAGTGAGTGAGTGAGTGAGTGAGTGAGTGAGTGAGTGAGTGAGTGAGTGAGTGAGTGAGTGAGTGAGTGAGTGAGTGAGTGAGTGAGTGAGTGAGTGAGTGAGTGAGTGAGTGAGTGAGTGAGTGAGTGAGTGAGTGAGTGAGTGAGTGAGTGAGTGAGTCAGTGAGTGAGTGAGACAGTGACAAATAACAGACCTGTTTATGTATCTCAGGTGGTCGCATCATGTGCATGCACGGCGGTATATCGCCACCAACGAGCGATGTATACGACGTTTCGTTGACTAGAAAAGTTGTGAACTTACTGACTGACTGACTGACTGACTGACTGACTGACTGACTGACTGACTGACTGACTGACTGACTGACTGACTGACTGACTGACTGACTGACTGACTGAATCAGGACCAACTGAAACAAATCAAACGACCAACCGATCCACCGCAAGGTACTTTCATGATGGACCTG
>OZ038442.1:12145680-12155680 GCA_964036265.1 Daptonema setosum | reverse complement strand
CTGTCTGTCTGTCTGTCTGTCTGTCTGTCTGTCTGTCTGTCTGTCTGTCTGTCTGTCTGTCTGTCTGTCTGTCTGTCTGTCTGTCTGTCTGTCTGTCTGTCTGTCTGTCTGTCTGTATGTTTGACTGCATGTCTCTTTGTCAGTCTGTGTTCATCACATTGAAACTGATGCAATGAAAGAAGTTTACAACATGAATTTTGTTTGCTGCAACAAATTTTTTGCGCCAACTGGTTTTTTACCGACGCCAACGGGCTTTTTCAAATTTTGATTAAAATTAATTTGAATTTTTTAATTGAAAAAAGTTTGCTGGAAACTGTATTAGTCGAAGCTGGAAAGTTATCATCATCATGGTCGTCTCCCGTCAAAATAATGAGTTTCTCTCGATTGTGGTCGATCTAACACCGGCGTGTTGGGCACGATTTTCTGAAGAAAACTCGGTTGGTGAGGTTGAAGTAATTTATAACTTTGGCTGGATTGCACTTTTGGGATCCGAACCCCTATTTGACCTGACCCCTATTTGACCAGACCCCTATTTGACCAGTCAAATAGGGGTCCGGACCCTTATTTGACCATGGTCGAATAGGGGTCTATTGTCCTCTTGGACCCTTATTTGACTAGTCAAATAGGGGTCTGGTCAAATAGGGGTCCGTCAAATAGGGGTCGGTCAAATAGGGGTTCGGATCCCAAAAGTGCAATCCAGCCATAACTTGTATTCACAATCATTTTTATTCTCCAGTTGTTAGTTATTTTATAACTTTTATTTACCAGATGACACTCTACTTTCACTGACAAGTAGTGAGCTATGATGTTTTGATAACACAATCAAAATGTGAATATAGAATATGCATGCTTTTTTATTCAGGAATCAGTTTCGCATCTGCTCCTCGGCCTGCGTGTGTTCTGTAATGCCTATGTCAACTTGCGGGCCGCCAACAAACTACTGGTATTGACCACAAATCGACGCAATGGCCAATCAAGTGATAGGTTAAAATGAGAAACACTCAGAAGCACTCGTTCATTCATTTAGTCAGTCTTTCAATCATTCACTGAGTCAGTCATTCAAGCATTCAATAAGTCAGTCATTCAATCATTCATAGAGTCACCAAGTCAGTCGTTCAATCATTTTGTAAGTCAGCCGTTAAATCATTCACTGAGACCCCAAATCAGTCGTTCATTTATTCAATAAGTCAGCCATTCAATCATTCACTGAGTCACCAACTCCATCATTCAATCACTCACTGAGTCACCAATTCAGTCGTTTAATCATCCAATAAATCAGCCATTCAATCATTCACTGATTCATGAAGTCAGTCGTTCAATCATTCACTGAGTCAGTTGTTCAATCAACAACCAAATCGTTGGTCCGCAAATTCAATAATTCAATCATCCCTCCATTCACGTTTTGTCATTGTTTTACCAAATTACCAAGCACTCACCTCAGCTCATTGATCCATCACTCAATGAATCATTGTCCTCCTGAACCCATTCATGGAAGAACCCCATCGTTGAGTCTTTCTCTGTACTTGTTCTAGGCAACCTCATACTCATCACATCACTGCATTTCTCATTCAAATCATCTAGATTACAAATATTTTCTGATATTTGTTCCAGCCGTGACCTGGTGATGTACAGCAACGAGTCAGCTACTTCGAGTCGATGCGCCAATGTGGGCACAATTGTGCAAGACGAGATTCAGGAACGACTGACCGATGATCATCTGTCCACCACCTGCAATCTGGCGGCTCCGTTGGCCATGGCCATGTGTCGTTAGTTTATTTTTATTTATTTATTTTTATAGTGTTTCACTAATTGCCGTTCATCCAGTCAGTCAAAGCTTCATGCTTCACCCGAATTTAGTCATTTTAATCCAGTTTGTGTATAGAAAAGGATTATTAGCAGAATTTGTGCGAAAAATGGTGGTCCTTAGTTCGATACCTGACTTGGAAAACTTTTTCTGGTGCGTGACTCTAGGTTTTCTGCCATTGCCCGTCAGTTTATTTGATTCTCTAGCCACTACGAAAAATCATTCTGATATGGGATTAGTGTTCTGGTTGGCTTGAGTAATTACAAAGTTCAAGTAAAAAAGCGTTACCTAAATATAGGCATGCACGGTCATCATCGGGACTCACAACAGCAGGCCGGTGGCTCCGGTATCACATCCTCGACATTCGAGAGCAAGAACCGAATACTCATAATCAAAGTGACGGACGATTCCAGCAGCCAGCATTTGCGACTTATGAATCTGTTCTTTGCTGCTCAGAAACAAGTGGGTAGACTAAGCGTGGGTTTGAGGAGTCTTGCTCATCAAATGTGAACAAAACGCGATAATAAAACAACCGAGAAAAACTGATTGATTGATTGATTTACCAACTGAATAACGAGTCGACTCGACTGACTGATTGACTCACTGATTGGTTGATTGACCAACTGACTGACTTAAAGACTGTACTAGGTAAATAAGTTAGTTTCCGGTCCTGCCACACAAGGATAGTAAAAAATTTCGCCGTTTTGTTTTAGTATTATTAACCTATTCTAAACTTATGATCATCTGGTCTAATACCAGGGTATCCTAATCGACGCATGTATGGTCGGCACGGACTGTGCACTCATGCAGCAGGCCACCGACATTACCGGCGGGGTATACCACAAAATACAGGACTTCAACGGAACTTCGCAAGTTCTCTTGGTTAGTTAGTTTTTTTGGGGAAAATGCTCGCAATGATCGCTCACTAATTCATTCCAACAGTTAACCCAACATCTCTTTTTAATAAATTCACACATTACATTGTTTCAGTTGTTCAACTCAGTCACTAACCTGTCGATTAATTTACTGATTTGTTCATTCAGTTATCTGATAATGCAATAATTTCATTATCAACTCATTTCAATAACTGCAACTGCAACCGTCGTATGCCGCTCGATTACTCGCTCACTCATTCATTCACATTCACATTATACATTTACTCACTTGATCACTCATTCACCTACTCACTCACCTACTGACTCAAATCAATCAATCACTCACTCACCTACTCACGCAGTATCCTTGTTCACTCGGTCACCTTCTTGGATCCGTTTACTCCCTCATTCGTTCACTCATCTTTGCAGAGCTTGTTTCTGGCCGATATGTCAGTTCGATCGAGTTTATCTCTGCCTGCCGGTTCGGACGTCGATTATCGTCCAGTTTGTTTCTGCCATAAGAAGTTTGTTGATGTCGGCTGGGTGTGCTCCGTATGTCTGTCAGGTTCGTTGGTCTACTCCATTAGTCATTTTAATCGTCTCATAAGCGTTCGCGATCCAGATTTCAGGAAGCAGCAAATGTGTGTATGAATACCATCAACCAGTTTTACAAGAGAACGGTATTATATAAAAAAATAACTTGTATTGCACAATTTACGTGGTTTGCGCGCGTTAATATGACTCTTCAATTAATTTATCTCAGTTCCTTGATAGCTTACCAAAGATCCAGTGCATGATGTATGACCAGTTATTTATATTCTCTTTTCAGTGTTCTGCGACTTTTCACCAATTTGCGCCGTTTGTCGGTTGGTGAATAAATAATTATGCATAATTTAGTCAAGGTTGATTCAGCTGATATAAGATTTTGATTGATTGGCAAACAGATGGAATACATTCACAGTCTAGTCCATCTAGGGCAGTTTACTTGAAAATGGGTTGTGATTTGTGGAGGTATAAAGTTATTTAGTAGGCGTGCCTGTTCGTTTTTACCTTTACATAAATCTCAACTCATCGCTTTTAGTTTTAAAAATGCTGAAACTGAATTTTTATATTTATTCCCTTTAAAAATAGTCATAAATAATTATGAATGTTTCAGAACGACTCACAAGCTGGCGAATATGGCTGCGGTGAAGCGGCGTAAAGTTGAAGCAAAGTGAATTGAATATTTGATATCGTAATTAAAATACGATATTGTGTGATTTCAAGCAGTTGCTCACGAATAATATCATATTGTGATTCTCAATAACTTGCATTATTTTGATTATCAAAAGAGTTTCTGATTTCATTGTGATTTTTCTGTTTTCACTAATAAAAAACTATAGACTATACGAAAAGATTACGATATGAAACGGTACGATATTTAAAAGATACACATGATAGTGAACAGAACAGATATTTAACTTTTAGAGAAAAATATTTCAGTGAAGGTTTCAACATTTATTCAACAAAATTTATAAGCTATATGAAATGCCAACTAAAAACGTGGCTCTTTTTATCATTCGTCATAAGGTGACAAACGGATGCAAAAGTTGCAAGGTCGTTCACCAACAATCACCAACCCTGTAAGCTGAAATAATTAATAGGTAAATACAGTTGTTCTATTATCGCTTACCTGTTTCGGTTGTTTGATTGATGGTTGTCTGATTGAGCGAAGTATAGGTAATGTGTCAATTTGACGTGTTGACGAAAAACGTCATCATAATTTACTAACTAGACGAGATGTGATTATCATGTGCACTGTTCATGGTCAACGTTGATGGTTTCGTTTCGAGAAAAACTCAATTGGAAAGAAGATAATGTAGTTAAAACTTTAATATAAAAAAGCTTGAAATTAAAAATTGTTATGTATTTAATCATCTATTTATGTATTCAATAATTCAGCTTCTAGTGCTTCCTGCAAAAAGCTCCAAAGTTCTCCAGAATCAGCGTTATGCAGCATTTCGACAGTGGCCCCTAATTGTTCTTAATATTTCTTCAACCAGAATAATCCAGAGTATAATCTAATCGTATATAAACTGCTGATGAAATGATTATTCTCAATGTCAAGAGTCCGTTCACACAGCAGACGTTCTAACCGATTTTTTATATAAGTTTTGGCGCCAGCCCAATCATGCCGCTACGTGTTTTCCCGACGAGAATTAGCATTTTAAGGAAGTGATCAGAAGCAACTATTCATATCATCTCCCTAATCGAATCAGACACGCTGACGACCACCACAGAACACAGGCGGACGAGCCAAGTTTCCCAAAGGAAAGAGAAATCACCAAAAAGAGGAGAATCGGCAGTTTTAAGGCCAGTTTACCTGTGTATACCTTACTGCTTGCTAAATTCGCCGAAAAGAGGGGAATTCTACTTTTCCTCTCCTCCTCGTCCGCTTGTGCCACAGAACGTTTTATGTTACTATCCAGTGCAAAAGTTATTATGACACAGGTAACAGGTTGTTGTCGTTCTAGGATATTACTGTAGTGCAGTGTAGGTAAATCGGTTATATTACTTACCACCGTTTCAGATGACAGCATCATTATTCCG
The DNA here is from genome assembly GCA_964036265.1 of Daptonema setosum. Taxonomy (NCBI): domain Eukaryota; kingdom Metazoa; phylum Nematoda; class Chromadorea; order Monhysterida; family Xyalidae; genus Daptonema; species Daptonema setosum. The sequence goes on along the minus strand of OZ038442.1, from coordinate 12,150,412 downwards.
ATGACAGATTGTTGTTTTCGTACTTTTCGTCAACAGAACATGTTTTGTTTTTATTCAAAACAAAACCCGTCATTACAGATGAAGGGACTAGGATATTACTGTAGATCCATCATTTTACCATCATTGATTCCATGAAAAATTGTTGTTGTGCTTGTATTTTTCGTCCATAAACCATGTTTACATAGGTTCCATCCAGGTTATTGTCGTTCTAGGATGTCACTGTGGTGTAAATCATTTAATTACCACCCTACAACCGCACCAATGATTCAATGACAGTTTGTTGTACTTCTACCTTTCGTCCATAGACCATGTTTAGGTTCCATCCAGAACGGAAGTTATATGGTAATTACAGGTAATTACTGTAGATCAATTTTTCCCACCGTTTTTTACCGCGTAATTATATCAATGATATCCTAGATTTTTGTTTGTTCAATATACTGACCTCTTAGAAAAGTATTGATGTAGTTATAACACAAGTAGGATATATAACAAATGAGTGCATAAAGTATTATAAGTACCCAATAAACGTTGACGCCAGACTGTCGCACCCATTACCATTAAACGGAGGGATTTCACATAAAAAGAGTATTATCTAGAACTAATTATACGGCCGATTATATCATTCGGTCATTAATTATAATATTGAATATAATGTCATGAAAATATAATTCATCAAATATAATCATTGTTATGGTACAGTAATTATATGTCGGCTGGGTCGACTGCTCTTGCCGTCTGTTAAGCTCAACAGGTATGGAAGGAGTGGTTAGATGATTTATGTAAGTGAATTAAATGATTACTGAGGAAAACTTGACCAAATCAGATAATTTGGATTTTCAATCAATTTAAAGTTGGACATTCGTTTTAGTTCTCTGAATTATATTTTTCAAATTGTATTCCTCCATTCTTACCTTTTTTTATTTTCGAACCAATTCAGACCCCCAGTTTGCCGTTGTCTCGCCATCCAGTCTGCCAGGTAAAAGAGAGCATTTTCTTTTACGGGTAATCTTTTTCCCATCTACGATAATATATTTCCTTTTTACCTGCCTAGAGATCGTAATCTCTTGTTATGGTTGTGATTAATCAACATCTGGGTGAAAAATCTGTAACCATTCGGGCTAATGGTTTCATCGTTGTTATTGTTTTTTCGTTTCATAGCGCAGTTTTTGTTCTAGGATTTAGCAACGGACGGATTCCAATCTTGTGCGTTTCACTATATTTATTGATTTACAGGCAATTTTTTCACTGTAAAAATATGTATCAAGCCTAGCTCGTTTTCCCATAAAAATTAAAGTACCTGGCAAACTTACATACGTACATACTTAGTTTGTGGTTTGTTAGAAGTTTTCAGGTATACTGAAAAACTTGTAAAACATGTATCAGGCTCAGCGTTTACATAAACCTCAGTGTTTCCTGTTTTTGAACAACAAACCAAAGCAACATAACAAAATTAGTTTCGGGTTACAAGCTGCCTTATAAGCAGGTAAACAGGCTCTTAATTAATTACCAGTCACCTTGACGCCTTGTTATTGGCAAAAACACGCTCCATAATAAAAAAAGAGGTGATACGAAAACAAAGGCAAGCGGTGAGTCTGAATGACGGAGGACGAAGTTCCCAAGAAGGTATTCAAGGTTTCATTGTTTCCCTTACTTCAAGAAGAAGCATTGAGAAATCCCTATCTCAATTTGGAGAGAACAAAGAAGATTCAATTTCTTTTGAGCTGGGTATGGGATGCTTTGAACCCATTCAATCTAACCCTTTGAAAGAACAAAACTCACTCTCTGTAAACGTTAAAAAAGAAAGAATTTCACTTATACCTCTCCTTCTCGTCCGCTATGGTTAGAAATAAAAAATTAACTTGGTTTATTTCGCTGCTTCTAACTCACCGAACAAAAAAAGAGTTTGCGATTCGGAGTGCGAAACCGATTTAATGTCGTCCAGACAGCCAGTTTTATGGCAGGTATAATAAACAAGCTGGTAAATAAATGTAATCTACATATACTGTATCTTATAATTAGTGTATGAATTATTTGGACGTTAGAAATAGGATTCCTATTAGATTAGAATAAGGAGGAGATAGGATGTATACTGATTTAGTAGGCTAAATATGTAAATACAAAGAAACAATCTTTGTTTATTCTTCTTTATCAGCTTCCCAATTACATATACTGTAACAAAACAGTTCGTAATTTTCACTGCTGAATATAACCCATTTACATTCGAAACTAATGACCGTTTTTCTCAACTTATTATATTAATCAGAGGTCAAGCATATTTTTTTCTCGTTTTAGGCCATATGAAATTTCAAATGACCTACTGAAAGAGTAAGTTAAGACGGCCAGACTGTCAAAGACTGACTGACTGACTGACTGACTGACTGACTGATTGATTGACTGACTGACTGACTGACTGACTGACTGACTGACTGTCACAGACTGACTGACTGACTGACTGACTGACTGACTGACTGACTGACTGACTGACTGACTGACTGACTGACTGACTGACTATGTAGCTGACTGCCTGGCTGACTGACTATGTAGCTGACTGCCTAGCTGACTGACTGACTGTCAGACTGTCTGTCTCAGTGACTGACGCTCGACGTGATACTCCGTAAACTAATTAGAGCAGTATTCGCTCCAATTAATAACCGGCGTAACGTAATCAATTCCCTGCGTTCCGTATTGATACTAGTTTTAGAATTATAAATAGCAACATTAGTTCTTTCAGATTTGTTGATACAAGTTTCTATATGAGTAGCAACATAACATACTGTGAGCGAAGTTTGTTCCGTTGTTTTTTTAATCAATATTATATTATGAAGTTTCTACTAAATTTCAGGAATAAAATTTTTTCTGCTGTATCTTTACAAAAACGATTGTAGATAAAAAACAGAAAGACACACAGAAAACCAGAAACAAGGCTAAAATATGGTTAAATCCACTGTATCTTATTCAATATCGATACAAATTCATGCACTAAAGAGTATTGTTCAACAATAGAGTTGTACTTCGTTTTTCAGCTACATACCTTACTATTCTATAATCATCAATCGGTTCTGGTTTCGTTGAAGAATCTTGGTCAACAGTGGCCTTGAAAAATATCAACCATGTCCTGAGGAGACCTGAATAACAATTCACCAATGAAGATGCATTTTATCGAACGGAACTGTTTTCTTGTTATTTTACTGGCAATCAGATTGGACTGCATACATTATGATGACGATCATGTTATAAAACTGTTCAATACATTCGACCCGTCGGTGCCCTACGTTGATAGTGCAGGTTACTGATTGAATGACTGACTGACTGACTGACTGACTGGCCGACTGGCTGACTGACTGACTGACTGACTGACTGTTGACTGACTGACTGACTGACTGACTGACTGACTGACTGACTGACTGACTGACTGACTGACTGACTGACTGACTGACTGACTGACTGACTGACTGACTGACTGACAGACTGACTGACTGACTGGCTGACTGACTGACTGACTGACTGACTGACTGACTAAGTGATTGACTGACTGACTGACTGACTGACTGACACACTGACCAACTGAATTCTCGACTCACAGTTCCGCTTTCTTTCATATCTCTAATTCACATTTGACTTGACGTACAGATTCAGGACTTTGGGCCAATGCAAGTGTGCCTTATGTAATACGTAATGGTACACCTGAAGATGAATTCACCATCAGTACTGTACTGTCTTGGATTGAGGAACAGACCTGCGTGACTTTCCAGGTTAGATTGCTCTAGCTTAAAAATTTTCACTAACGGTTTGCCTTTTGCTAATTTTTTATATTATCATTCTCTGTCTACGTATAAATAGTTACTGTATGCCGGAAAACCTTTAATATTGTACTTTTGTAAAAATGCAGTATCGTCAATATGAATATTACCCCATTAAATTTTTTTCCTCCCTCGGCAGAACAATGCAAAGTTTGTACCCAATGGATGAGAATTGTGAGCTGTTGTGGCTCATAACGTTTCCTAGAAAAATTTGCGTTGTTCAATGCTCAAAGGATACACAAACTAAACTGATTAGAATTTGCCATTTTAGCGACTGTCCCACATGGAACCGACGTACCCAGCGGCGTACCTGATGCTCGATTTCACGCAGGCATTGGGGTGCCACAGTGACATCGGTCGAATGCCCAACCATATGCAGCCACAGGTCGTACAACTTGGTTGGTTAAAATATCATAACAATATTCAATATTAATACATATTATTTATAAATATAAACAATTAAATAATATACTAAATACATTAAAGGTGATTGCATGATGCCATGAAATTCCAATGGCTAATCTGATTGCATCATCTCTATTGAAACGTCTTAAGCTCAATATAAGTCTGAGCTCAATGAGTTTGCGGGTAGAATTTGCAGAGTTTCCTTCTTCTGGTAAATTGATTGGAAAAAATAAAAGACACAAATTCACCAGCGTGGAAGAGAATATGACTAGCTAAGTGGCAAAATCCATTATTTCACAATCAAGACGTAAAAAACTGTGCCTATGAAATCCGACTAGAGTAGAGCATTGATGATGTTATTGGTATGTAACAGGCACTTACTGCCGTCAACATTCTGGCGCCATCCTACATCTGATGATGCATGCACTCGGATTCCATCATGAGGATCAGCGTCATGACAGAGATGACTTCATCACTGTCAATTTTACACATGTACTGGTTGGTTGTACGATCACTCACTCACTCAC